>JARFIW010001641.1:0-392858 GCA_036346225.1 Platerodrilus igneus | reverse complement strand
CTTACGTGTTATTTCATTTAATCTAAGATGCACTGACAAGAACTGTCTATGAAATGTATTTTCTTAGCATTTCAAAAGACTTTCTTTAATAATAACAATAGTTTAATAATAATGTAATAGTTTTTGTTACACATACAGATCTTATTATTCCGTCCCTCAATTACCTACCGCTTCAACATATCCGCCTTCTCTATAAATACAGGTAATCGTTCTATCTCGAAACTCTGTCAACACTCTTCTAATCATAGTCGGCGTTTTACTCTGAACGGTTTCTTTAATGATTTGTTCTAAATGGACAACATCTGTGAATGGCCCTTGGAGGTACACCTCTTTCAAGTAGCCCCACAAAAGTCGAGTGGGATCAAAGCTGGAATGTGAGTGGCTAACGAATTTTCAAAAACCGATGCGCAACTCTTCCATTAAAACAATTTTCAAGATATTGTCTTACATCTAACCTGCTATGGCATGGGGCACCATCCTGCTGGAACCATATCTGTTGACGTTCAAGTAGGGGTAGATCATCAAGAAAATCATCTATTTCTTTTTCTAGAAAGAGTATATAACGGTCTGCATTAAAAGGTTCTCGAAAAAAGAAAGTTATTTAATTGAGGGACGGAATAATAAGATCCGTATGTGTAACAAAAACTATTACATTATTATTAAACTACTGTTATTACTAATGAAAGTCTTTCGAAATGTTGAGAAATTACATTTCATGGACAGTTCTTGTCAGTGCATCTTAGATTAAATAAAAGAACGCGTAAGCCTAAATAAATTCTTATTTTAGAAAAGTTTAAAATTTTTTTTATAAGCGATAGATATTTTGCATATTTGAACGTGGTTTTTTATTCTGAACAACATTTCATAATAACAATTTTCGACATTATCAAAATTAAGGTACTTTACCCTAGCGCCAAATTCATATTTATTGATAAACCTCATATATGACTAGTAAATTTAGCTATTTGAAGGTTTTATTTTAGGTTTCCGAACAAGCAGAACTTTTTATAAAGAATGACTTTTTCTCCTAAAACTAAAATAAAAAGTTTTCCATAAGCCGCCAACTTAAGTAGACACACTGTATATACATATATATGTATATATATATATATATATATATATATATATATTATATATATATAAACGTAAACAAAATCACTTTTTTACCGTAGTAGTCCACCATTTTAAGCGATGCCCTTCGCTTTAAGAATCATTTATTATTGTAGGATTAAAACTGCTTGGTAACACTGGCTATCATATCTCACTTAAAGTTGTTTTTATGTTTAAAACAGTAAACAAACACTTGTTTATGGAAAAATTACTAAAATCCTCGCTGTCATATAGGATAAGCAAACAATGAAGAAAAATATAGCTTTTGTTTTACAAAGTAAACGACAACTTTAACTAAAATTAATGAACTCTATATCGTCCAACAAACTTTTAACAGAACCCATAAACTATATCTACTTTAAAGGTATATAGGCATAGATAAGGAATTAGGTGCAGCCTTTGACTTAAATACAAGACGAGTAAAGTTGGTTGTCTATCTACCTAGCTTGAACTTAGAAAAATGTATCAAACGTAGATTAAAAAAAGTAGGAACTGAAGTGTTTCTTACCGTAATGAGGCAATATATTTTTTAAATATGAAAAAGAACGTAACAAATTCTTCGCCACAAAATTAAAAGGTCAGCGTAGAAAATAGAAGAACCGAACCAAGCAATAAACAGAACACACCACAGTAACATTCGTTTCAGAAATAAAAGAGAAAGCCAAAAAAGAAAAAGTTTTTATCTGGCTTGAAGATCCAATATACCGGACAAAGCAAAAAATAATGTAGAAGACTATAGGAAAAGAAACGGTATAACTTAGCAATCAATGAGAACAAAAATGGAACTGAAAGGGTTTTTAACGTAATGAGGCAGTACATTTTTTAAATATGAAATAGAGCTTAACAGCACATCATTTATATCATTGTCTTGACGTGCTTCCCCGGATTATCTTTTCTTGGTGCGTAAATTCTGCACTTCAACATTGTTTTATTGTAGTCGTTAGTGGTTATGTTTGTGAAATCTTGAACGTCTAATCAGTGTTGTGTACGACGTTAATATATACTTACTCTATTGTAGGTAGCTTGCTGAGCGTTTTTTGACATATGTTGTCACAACACAAATCTGTATATACTGGTTGCTTAAGCATTTGACACGCCTTAGTACTTATTAATTCTAACCATATCTACTGTGGGTTTTGCCAAATTTTGCGGTTTCTAAATATACTTTTGTACGATGCGGTTGTCGCAGCGTTCGTCCTTATTAATGGCTTGTGCATGTATTGCTCTATTACGCGTTCCAATTTATTGTCAATAAAATAATTCAATCACCTTTGGTTATAATTTATAAGATTTAAGCTACACCTACTTGTTTCAGTGTATTTTCAAAATTAACCCTTCCTTCGCAAATTTTATAGAACTATTCTCAACTGGCTATCTAAGTTATTTTAGTATTCTTACGTAATCATGTAAAACATCTTTTTTAAAAAAAAATTAGCAGTTTCACTACTATACAACAGTAATGATTCCAAAAGCTTTGATATACAGGATGTATCTTCGATAAATTTTAAACTATCAACTTGACACTTTTATATGTGTGTACAGCATTTTATATCAGTGTAAACAATATAAAGACGGTGTGTTTGGTCTTGAAAACTAGATATGTGAATTGACATTTCACTATTGAGCTCATAACATTCAAGGTTTAGAACTAAGGTCCTTATTTTTAAATATTTTGGACTTCTAACACGCAAAACTAGCTATCGATTAATATATGCTAGAATGGTTATCAGTCAATGGCTCTACATTTATATTAAATGAGACTGACTTAAATTCTAGCACTTCGATATCTTTTTACACAACTAGTGCGCATTTTGTGTTGTAACCGGAGTACTGCAGTTTGGCATGTACACCAATTGGGCTGAAAGTGATTTTCATATATTCTACACCTAAGCTACTTATTTAACTTCTTGCTTAAGCAAAGCTACTGCGAAATTAAAACACCTCAACTTTTTGCACTAACTGGTCTTTCTCAACACATCACGAGAGTGCTCGTTGCTTGCGTTGAAACCGGCCCAATGTATTTTTGCGTACATGGAGTTTGGCTTGAAGCTCCCTCGATTTATTGTTGCGTGCAGACCATTGCTTTTGTAACTTTTCGCTTAAACAGATTACTGTATATTAAAGACTGTTAAACTTTTTGCGATCGTGACTTTTTTTTACAAAAGTGGATGATATTTGACTGAAAGCCCGCATAATGTGTTTTGGCAGTTTGGGTTATAACAGCATAATGGATTTTTGCACGTATTCCCCCCTCCTATACTACTAATATAAAAAATGCACTTGTATAATCACTTTCTGAGGTTGTGTGCTTGACCCTAAATTATACTGTTCAAAAGCCTCCTAATATCGATAACGACATTTTACCTAGCCACACATTACATTAAACTTTTTATTTCCTGAACATCACTAGAAATGCCAATACGTCGGAATCGTTAAGCATTTTTCTTCCTGGGACCTTCTTTCTTTTTATGCCTCGTACATTTTCTCTAGTGCCTTCTATACATACAGTAAAATAAAACAGCAAGTTAATCAAAATTAACTAAGCTCCAAGCATAGATACACTTGACACTTAAATTCAAATTTATTTTTACAAAAGTGTGCATGTTACATCCTCTCAAATTTTTAAGAACTACAAATAGTAAATAACATACAAACGTAATGATAAATTGTTAAAAATTACTGCTGAAGGCGTACAGAATAATTTTTTTTTTAATTTTATAGGTAATGATGCTTAAAAGCTACTTGCGAAGATATACGTCGTTTGCTGTTTGTTCATTTTCTTCATGTGCCATTTAATCTATGTACCTTAAAAAAAACGCTAGATCAAAACCACATTAAACAATAAGTTATACAAGGAAAGAGTGGACATTTTAATAAATTTACTATGATGAAGTTGCGAATAGTGCAGCAAATCGACACTATTTTAAACTCTACCTTGCGGCTTTGAACGAAGCGTTTCAAGTACTTGAACAGTTCTTCGCGGACTTAATGAGTGTTAATATTTCGAGCAGTATAATTAATGACACAAATTCGAATTTACTTTCGTTCAAACGTCTTATATACAAAAGAGCGTAGCAATCCCCTTAGTTTCATTTGCTGGTTTCTATACCTGCCCCTAGCTGCGCAACGACGGCGACGTGTAATCATATTTAAAAATAAATTTAATTTTCAATTGTCACATTCAACCAAAACTTTTGTTTTAAAAACTAAACATTTTTATTCAAAACAATGTTTATGCTCATTTTTTAGATACCTTTGAATAAAATGCGTTTTGTTGTAAAGTTTGTGTCTATATACACCTATATATAACATTGTATGCTGTAGAATATTCAAAAATACGAATTTTGTAACGTACTTCTTAAAGTTATGCTCGGTGGCAAAGCTAGTATTGTATATTTTAAATTTAAACAGAATCTATTTCGCAACCTTACGATAATAGAAATGAAATTATTATAAACATCTTATACTCATACAATAACAAAAGCAAGCAAGATTGAGAGTGAACAATTGTGCTATTTGACAGCATGTTCATGTACAATCCTGTTCTTTCAGGTAGCAACTGTTTTGTTCTATAACCTCAATTTTAAGGTAAACAGTGCATTCAGTTTCGTATACAGCCATAGCCGCTATAACATTTATTATCAAAATTAAATTGGAATTCCAAAAGGATATTAGTTCCCTTTTATTAGGAAATTCTAACAACGCCAGGCAACTATAGATATCTTTTTCCAAAACGTAACAGTAGTAGTACATGTTAGATTTACTGCTGAGCACCTTAATTTAGAAACTTTTGAAAAACGTCAAGATTTATATACGTAAACAATTTGAAATGCAAAGGATCTCCATGCTGGCACCAGATTTTTTAACGACGTGAAACACTTATTGATATATATATATATATATATATATATATATATATATATATATATATATATACGTAAGTTTAACGTACGCAATGTTTTTGTTGACTTCATTACAAGTTTGGATAAATTGAATAAAATCAGTATTAAAATTTAAATTGAAAAATATCTTAAAATTAGGTAGATCTGACCTGTGATATGTTGTTTCGTGTTATGAATCAATACCCCTTGCTGTCTTAATCGAATACCAATGCTCTGCTTAGTTGAACCAATAATTGAGTACATTCACCCCTTGTTTTTCAAAAAATCACCTCGTGCTTCTTTATTTTATATTCTCTGCATATGCTTTGAATCTCTTTCCTTAAATGCTTTCGACGCAGATTGAAATTGTAACAGAATTGTACCAGAATTCGATTAGGATTGTTCACTTAGAATCCAATTAGAATTAGAATTTTTCCCTTAGAATCCACTTAGAATTAGAACTTCTTTTCGACGCAGCTTTGAAACCCTATCATTATAAATATTTAATTTAAATTAATTACCCAATTTCTACTCACGTTTTCTAAGAAAAACGGCAAAAACTCTTGATGTATGCTTAACGTAATTGTTGCACAGCACTACTTTCACAGTAACATAAATTTGATACGTTAAACTTTATTTATTTTACGCGTGGATTTCTGGTTAAGTGTCGTAGCTTCAACGTGCATCAGTGTGGCCTGACTCGTCTTATCACCGAATAGGTGTTAAATAGCCTTTTCCCATTACCTCTGGGTTGGATTTTCAAGCAGTTTTGCAGATTGTTTCATCCAACCAGGTTTTGTCTTTAATATTCCCTGTATCTTGAAGCTGTTTTTGATGTAATTAATTCCGATTTTCGTGTAATGGTGTTTATTTACTATTGTTATCGTTGCCTTAACATTTGTTATTGCGGACAGACTTTTAAATTACGCCCGTGTTTTGTGTAGATATCGCCTTGGATAATTGTACAAAATAAATGATTTAACTCTAATGCTGTTTTCGTTCATGTATTTATGCATCTTTGAAACTGCGTTTTTTTATCAAAGCGCTTATTGTTCCAGCGTAATTGCTGAAGCTTTGTTAGGTTTTATCTTATCTTCGACATTTCTTATTTTATAAATTGTAGGACACTTTTCAACGTATGTTTAATTACATGTACGATTATTTCTCTGCTGAATACGCGTTCTATTGTTGAAAGATGCGCTTACTGGCATTACTTAAAATTAATAACGGTCTATATACAGGGTGTTAAATGCTTGCTATTTACATAATTTATGAATGACTTATTTTTCTGCTAAATAAATGCAGTTTTCTGATTCGTATATTTATAGTTGCTACACGTCCCTTCCTACTCAATACACCCCTAAACAACTCCTTATCACAGCATTATATATATATATATATATATATATATATATATATGGTAATTTAAGAAGATATGGACGTTATAATAGCAAAGTAGAAAGGACAAGAAATCAACATGGTGGAGATAATGATGAAGATGTTTTGATATTGGCATATTTTAGAGCATATCCACGAAGTTCGGTACGTGAAGCGGCTGTAAATTTAGATATTAATCGAAATAAAATATTTTCTATTCTTAAATATCATAAAATGAATGCTTATAAAATTAAAACAGTGCACGGTCTGATACCTGGTGATTCAGATAAGAGAATAAGATTTTACAACTGGCTTATCAATTCTCAAAATTTATTACCTTTCATTTTTTGGAGCGATAAATTTAATTTAACAATAACGGCATCTCTAATCGAAACAACGATCATTTCTGGGATACAGAAAATCCGCGTCAAATTCGTGAATGCAGATTTCAACAAAGATTTTCGATTAATAAGTGGCTTGGAATATTAGGTGATACTATAATAAGACCTTATTTTTTATTAAGGAACGCTAAATGGGGAACGATACGCCTATTTTCTTGAGACGCAATTCGAAGATTATTTGGACGATATACCACTAGAAATACGCCGCGATATGTGGTTTCAACAGGATGGAGCACCTCCTCACAATACAAGAATCGTGAAAAATATTTTAAGCGAAATGTCTGGTGCAAAATGGATCGGAAACGGAGGTCCCATAAACTGGCCAGCATGCTCACCAGATCTTTCTGTTTTAGATTTTTTTGTTTGGGGATATCTCAAACAACACGTTTACGTAACGCGCCCAGAGGGTCTTGATATTTTTAAAGATCGCATTCAAAGAGCGTGTGTTTAAATAACACTATGTATGTTGCAAAAAGCACGAAGAAATTTAATAATTAGATCTCAGCGATGTCTTGCAAATAACGGAGGCCATGTGGAAGATAACCTTTAACGTTTTAAATTAATTTTGTAATTTAGTATTTCTTTGTTGTTGTTATAAATTGTTGCGTTTATGTGAGCGCTAGCAATTGTTTTGCCGCCCACTGTTTTGAATGCCTATTTCAATAAAGTACGTGTTAAGCGCTATTTAATTATCGATTTTTGTGTTTAATTATTATCGAGCGATATACCGTTGGAAAAAAAATTGTAAACACTTTAAGAATATGTAATAACAATGGGTATGTTCCATTTAAAATTTTGAATGTATTTGCTATATCTCAAAGATTTGATGCTCCATTATTTTTTTATTTTGATATATTATTGCAAATAAAAAGTTACACAACTTTTGTATATAAGATTTATCTGAAATTCTTATAATAGTCGAGAAATTTGCTGTGACACGTAAAAGCAGACACACTGTATATATACAGGGTGTTTCAAAACTGCACGGCACTATTTTAAGAGAGTGTTTCTAAGCACAAAATAAACATAGAACTTCTAATAAACGTATGCCCTAAAATGTACCCCTATAAAGTTATAAACCCCTTTAAGGGGGCTAGGTGAAATTGAGTTTTTTTAATTATCTGAAGAACCACAAAAGATATTTCATTCAGATTTTTGTTGCCTACTCATGTTTATATGCCAAATAAAATAGGCTTATCTATTTTTCGATAATAAGATCAGGAGCGTCCCATTTGAGGTGAAGGCAATCACGTTTAACCCTGTAATTTTTTTGTGTGTAAGCTATTATAAATTATGATGCCAGAATTAGAATCTTTTGACATTTCTGAGTAAAAAAGTTACTCTTGCTTGAAGTCGATATCTGTAGCCGTTTTCGAGTTAATTGGGGTGAAGCATTCAGGATGCCCTATGATACTTTACGTACCTACATAGATGTTGAGAGTTGAAAATATTTATTACAATTAAACATTTAAAGTAACTGTTTAAAATGCCCACCATTTTGTTGTAAGCAGGATCCAGCACGGCGAATCCATTGCTCTCTGGCAAGTCTTATAACATCAGGACGATTCTTAATAGTATCAAAAGCCTCCACAATCCGATTCTTTAACTCCTCTTGCGTGTAGATAGGCTTAGAATAAACTATAGTCTTCATCCAACCCCAAACAAAATAATCTAACGGTGTTAGATCGGGAGATCGAGGTGACCATTTAACAAGTCCATTTCGGCCAATCCATCGGTTATCATATTCTGCGTTTAAATAGTCAGTGACAATATGAGAGAAGTGGGCTGGGGCACCGTCATGCATAAACCAAATCCCACATCTATCGGGAATTGGAATATCCTCTAACAGCTCATAAAGATTATTTTGCAGAAAATTTAAATAAAACACTCCTGAAAGTCTTCGTGGTAAAAAGAAGAGGCCGATAAGATTGTCACCAAGAAGTACACACCAGACATTTAAGGAAAATGTATGCTGATAACGATTTGTGACAGTGGTATGAGGGTTTTCTTCATCCGAAGTATGGGTATTGCAAAAATTGGTAATTCCATTTCTTATAGAGGTAGATTCATCAGTCACTTGCAAGTGGGTCAAAAAGTTACGATGTCGTGTGCATTTTCGAATTAACCACTGCGAAAAATTGGTTCGTTTGATGTAATCTTGCGGTAACAAACCGTGCACAGATGTCAACTGAAATGGGTACAGTTGCTGCTCGTGCAATGTTCGCCAAACGCTTGCAGATGAAACACCAAAACGAAAAGACAATCTTCTGGTGCTAGTACTAGGAGATAACTGAACAGCATAGAGTATTTGTTCTTCAACATTTACATCTCGTCGAAATCTTTGTCGACCAGCATTTACTCGTGTAGGTTTTAGCGTGCCATTTTCCCTAAGACGTGTTTCAATGGATTGAAATGTTTTACGATTTGGTATCCTTCTAGTTGGAAATTGTTCTTAGTATCTGCGAACTGCAGCAGCGCCATTTCTCTGTACTTCACCATAAACTAACAGCATGTCTGTTTGTTCTGCAAATGTGAACAAGTTTGTGGTGTCTCCCATGATACAACAAATTAAAGTATCTTCAAAGTACCAATTTACACAAAAACTAACAGAACTAGTAACACATATTAGTAACTTACACAGTGTTTAAACATAACAAAGGTAATACATAGTAGATACATAATCACATGTCAAACAAATAAACGATATGCAACTGTTATAATGTAGAGCTTCTAATATCCATAGCTATTTGATTAACATCGCATTTTGACATTTAGCTTTAGTCTTCAACATCTAAGCCGTTTAATCCAGATCTACTTTTAGATATGGTTTGCATTTTTCTTAGTATAGCTTCTCCTGATTACTTAATAACCTATTTTAGAGTCCTTTGTTAAACTTCCTGGTCAGATTCAGCAATTAATAATTGAATTAAAATATTTGTTGATTTTTCTCATTGGATCCAGTAATTATTCAGAGTCCTTTTGTTAATGTAAAACTTAGAATTTGATTTAAAAACAACCTTTTGTTACTTACGTTTTTAAGGATTAAAACGACGAACCTCATTTATTTTTGCACTATCACCATTATACAATTTATTAACTATAAACTCACTTCTAATTCTTTTACGTAAATATTTTCTTTCAGGTGATGAGAACCATGCTTTAATTCATTATTTGTTTACAAATCCGGTCGTATTTAAAAGGAACCGCCTACCTGTTGACAAGCGCATAGTTCAACGATTAAGCTTTGTACGTGATTCTTACATACAAGATTTTGGGCATTTCCATAGATTTTTGATGTATAAATAAAACTAATGCACTATTTCCTGCACGTAGCGTTTTAAGTTATTGCATTGGTTCTGTTGGATTTTCACTTTCCCTGGTCACGTACGTTTTCTTTGTACAATAAATTCGATAAACTTTGCTTTTAACACCATGTCGTCTTTATTTATAATCGATAAGGTGTTTGGATTTTACTTTTCTGGTCACATATTCTTAATTTTAATTTATGTATTAAATTATATGCGTTTTCTATCTTACACATTTTCAAACCTGCTTGTTTAAGTGGGATTCTTAGTGTAATCATGATGCATTACTGACGCGTATTGTTCTGCAGCTCCCGTTCACGTCGTTTTATGACTTGCCAAGTTGTTTATTTAATTAAGTCTTTTAGAGTACTTTTCATTTCTTAAAATAATTATGACTATAATTTATATACAGGGCGTTATCACTTGCTTTACTGCCTAATCGTCGTATTTTTCATTTTCTTCGTAAAATGTTTAGTTTTGTGAACCCTCATGTTGTATTCTGATGCACACTATACTAGTGATCCGATCTACCTCTAAATGACTCTATTAACATAGTAATAGATACAGGGTGTTTCAAAATTGCACTATACTATTTTAAAGGAGTGTTTTTTAGCAGTAAATAAACATAAAACTTCTAATAAAGATATGTCCTAAAATGTAACCCTATGGAGTTATTATCCTTTAAGGGGCCTAGGTGAAATTGAGTCTTTTTAATTATCTGAAGAACAACAAAAGATATTTTATTCAGATATTTGTTGCCTACTCATGTTGTTATGCCGAATAAAATAGGCTTATCCATTTTTCGATAATAAGATCAGGAGTGTTCCATGCTTCACCTCAATTATCTCGAAAACGGCTACAGATATCGACTTCACACAAGCTCGACTTTATTACTCAGAAATGTTAAAATATTCTAATTCCAGCATTATAGTTTATAATAGCTTACACACAAAAAAATTAAAGCGTTGAACGTGATTGTTGCTCCCAGAATCAGACGCTCTTGATCTTATTATCAAAAAATGGATAAGCCTGCCTTATTCGGCATAAAAACATAAGTAGGCAATAAAAATCTGAATAAAATATCTTTTTGGTTCGTCAGATAATTAAATAGCTCAATTTCACCTAGACCCCTTAAAAGGGTTATAACTCTATAGGGGTACATTTTAGGGCATATGTTTATTAGAAGTTTTATGTTTATTTGGTGCTAAAGAGCACTGCCTTAAAATAGTGCCTGTAATTTTCAAACACCCTGCATATTATAGGGTTCTAATAAATAATTATAATTATTATTATTATTATTATACACACACACATACAAGCACGCATGCACACACACACACAAACACACACACACACACACACACACACACACTCACAAACAAGCAACAACTATAAGATATAGTATAACACATACTTTAACTAAAAGTATCAGGTATCCTGTTAAAAAAGAAAATTTGAAAGATTTCAAAATCTGACACATTTTTATTTTTACATTTATTTTATAAAAATTATATATCTTCCTACATTTAGAAACTAAAAAGAAAACAGTTAATGATTAAAACTTAATTTAGATGTTAATTCTTTTAAAACAACTCATCTTGTAAGTTGCAATTAGTTTTTGTATAATTTAGCCTAGTTGTTTGTAAAAATTTTAGAAGCCTGTGATCAAGGATTAAAGATGATTTAAAAATTTAGACATTAAAAAAGAGTTGTCATTTTATACCAGTTGACCTCAAACCAATTAAAAAACATTTAATATTACTTTAAATAATAAATAAATATATATAATATATATAAATATATATACAGGGTGTCCCAAATTGAGTAGGATAGCATGGGTAACTTTCTTATTATTAATGGTAGAGATCTGCTTAAATGGGCAAAGTTGTGTCATTTGGATAGCTTATTTAAATTCCGCATAGATACATTCGAAATTCCAAACAGTTTAGAAATTATTTAAAAAAAACTGAAAACTGCCAATTTCTTCGAAGTCGAATATTTTTGTTATAATAAAAGATACGAAAAAATGTTTCTTATAAAAGTTACTTAGTTCAATTGTGTGCACTTAAAAGAGATATTAAAATTAAATTCAAGATGGCGGTTATCGAGATATTAGCATCAACTTTCATATTTTAAATGGACGCCATATTGGATTTTTAGATGGTTAGATAGCATATTTTTTTCTCTTTTCAACGATGTATCACAACATATGTTTCAATGAAAAATTTACTGAAAATAATAATTTTAATTTTTTATCAAGTAGGCATCATCAGATTTCTCTTAAACAAATGAAATTATAACAAACTGTCATGTTGAATTAGTGTATCTGTTGTACTAATAATTGGCATTTGTGTATTCTCTTTCCCAGTTATAAGTTGTGATATACTTATTCTATAAAATATTCAAATGGCAAATTTTTCAACAAGCGAACAATATCATATGTTTTGTACATACATAAAATGTAATAAGAACAGTCGCCTTGCTGCCGAAACATACTGAACAAACTTTCTCGAAAAAAGACAGCCAAACATTAAAATCTTCCAAAGATTGGACACAAATATGCAGCAGTATGAATGTTTAAAAAAACCTACTCGAAACATAAATGGAGACATTGCAGATGAGGTGTTGACACTGGCCTGTGTGGAAGCTAATCCAAACATTTCAACACGGGAAATAGAAACCCAAGTAATCGTATCCAAGTCTCAAGCATCAAGAATTTTAAAAAAGCATAAATATCACCCTTACAGATTTTACATTGCTCAAAACTTGCAACCAAACGACTATCTCCGCAGATCAACATTTTGCAGATGGTTTATCAATCAAGTTAGGGAGAATGATGATTTTATCAATCGCGTTTTGTGGACCGATGAGTCTTATTTTTCTAACTGTGGAATATTTAATCGTCATAATGAACACTATTGGACACAGGAAAACCCACGCATAACAGTTCCACGCCGCAATCAAATTCGATTTGGATGTAATGTTTTTTGTGGTATATTGGGAAACCGTTTACTTGGTCCTATAATATTTGATGGAACCTTAACCTCTCAACGTTATTTGGAAATGCTTTAAACATCTTTAGAAGATTTATTGGACGACCTACCTTTAGCACAAAATAATCAAATTTGGTATCAACAAGATGGCGCACCTCCACACAACGCTAGATATGTTATCACCTACTTAAGTAACCGTTTTGATGGCAGAGTAATCACGACCCACACACCTGTAAAATGGCCGCCTAGTTCAGCAGACTTAACACTCCTGGATTTTTATTTATGGGGCACTTTAAAAGATAATCTATATGGAAGTAATTTCCAGTATAATAATGTAGATGAACTACGGGAAGCGTTATGCAGGCAATAAACGGTCTTAATGGGAATACATTACGACGTGTAACAAAAAGTGTTCTAAAACGTTGCCGATTGTGTTTAAATAATAACGGTCAACATTTTGAACAATTGCTATGATTTATTAGTTGGTGTTTAATGTTATTCTAATGTTTTTTTCGTTTAATTTGTTTTAAAACTGATTTGTGTTGATGCCTACTTGATAAAATATTAAAATTTTTATTTTCAGTAAATTTTTTTATTTAAACATATGTTGTGATACATCGTTGAAAAGAGAAAAAAATATGCTATCTAACCGTCTAAAAATCCAATATGGCGTCCATTTAAAATATGAAAGATGATGCTAATATCTCGATAACCGCCATCTTGGATTTAATTCTAATATCACTTTTAAGTGCACACAATTGAACTAAGTAACTTTTATAAGAAACATTTTTTCGTATCTTTTATTACAACAAAAATATTCGACTTCGAAGAAATTGGCAGTTTTCGGTTTTTTTTAAATAATTTCTAAACCGTTTGGAATTTCGAATGTATCTATGCGGAATTTAAATAAGCTATCCAAATGACACAACTTTGCTCATTTAAGCAGATCTCTATCATTAATAATAAGAAAGATACCCATGCTATCCTACTCAATTTGGGACACCCTGTATATAAATATATATATATATATATATATATATATATATATAATGTTTTTAAATTAGTTTTATTGATGAAAATTGGGATGATGTAACCCAAATCAAAATGCAATATTGTATTTAGCACAACATTTAATTAAGACCTTACGTTGCGGCACAGGTTTTTGCCTTTTTCAAAGGTACTGCAAAAAATTGACATATAGAATGACAGTTGTGAAAGATTAAAAATATTTACTAAAAGTTGTTAATGCAGAAATACATATATATATATATATATATATATATATATATATAAAATATATATATATGTATATAGCAAGAATTTTACGTCAACCAAATCTCTCAATAGTAAATATTTATGAAAAATCAATGAGAAACTTTTTCACAAGATTAAAAGACAAAACTAACATACTATTTAGAAGTAATGTTATTTATAAAATAACTTGTTCCTGTGGAAAAACCTATATCGGTAACACCACCCAATGGTTAAAAAATCGTATTATTCAACATAGTAAAACTTTTGGTTGTTTTTCCTCAACGTTGGCTAATTATTAAGTGAACTGCTGTCAATTTTGCGATAACTCGACGGAATCATAGCTGCCACCTTCTGGCTCTGCAGCTTCAGGAGCTTAAAGCAGTGATATACTTTGGTAAATTCTTACATCTGCATGATATGATTGTGTTTTAATTTCGGAGAACGGCATAACATTAATTTAACACATACTTCAAAAGCTTAGAGCTTTTGCGAATTCATGCTACACGGGTTTATGCCAAGAAACAATTTGTTTATAGTAAGAGGCAACGGTTTTACTGTACGTGCAGCTAATTGCAAATCAATAATACGATAAATAATCTTCTTTGGAAAATACTTAAACTCATATGGAATGGATTTGTAAAACGATTGATAACTACACGTTGAACTACAATTTACCTTATTGATCATGGGGAGTCGCTACTACTGGCTGAGGAGGTTCCTGCGGATGTCCTTGCGTGCCTGCAATATTTCAAACTTTTATTAAGGGCCATCTTAAAGGTATAGCGTTATATCTACTGCAGCTAACAACTATATATAAGATGTTGATGCAAATAAACACGTGTGCGCGAACACGAGAATACGAACATGCATGCACCTATAAGAATGTGCAAAGATCTACTACTTTGTGTAAGTTTATATACGTGCAAGAGTCGTACGTGCTCGCGGTTAACCATATACAAATTTGTGTGTGCATTCGCGCCAGCGCATGCACGATGATTTATAGATACGCATGGAGAACACACAAATGCAAGCACGTATTCATGGGTTTTTGCGTAACTGTATGTGTATACCTGCGTCCGCAAAGACATGCGCCGTTATGCGCATAAAATATGTGTGCGAGAGATTACATAAATTCGTATGAGCGCGTTATAATCATCCGCGTGTACGTTTTTGTGTGCGTGTATGCGCGCTTTTACTTGTCTGCATATATGTATTCGTGCATGAACATGTGATCGAGTTAGTGCATGTGCACGCGTAAACGCATGAACACGTGCCTATGCAAACTCAAACTAATAAGTTTGTGCGTTCGGGCATGTGAAGTTGGGAGTACATTTGTGCGCAATCGCGTGTGTAACTGATATAAGAGGTCATGTCAGCATGCGAGCGGGCATGCGTATCTGTTCTCATGTGTGCGTGTTCGCTTTCGTACATGCATTCGTACATACAAACATGCGTACAATCTTAAATCCGAAAGTTAATGCATGTATACATGCGTTTAAAGTTACGTGCAGAAATGCGTGTACGTGTTCATCATGCATGCTTCCGCACATACATACAGACAGAGATACAACATCCTACATTTACAGTTAGTGATGGTGCAACACAGGATAGAAGCTCCAAGCTTTTTCTTTAGATAAAAGAATGTATAGCAGATGAACGAAGATTATGCACTAGGAAGGCAAATGTTTTGAAAGAGTAACACATGTTAGAAATTTTAATAATATTATAGTTTTTTCGTTTGTTAGCTTTAATTCATAACAAGCGGTAAGTGTGTCGTCCTTTTTACTACTTCTAAATTGGTACACTACTTCTACTCTGAAATTAATCATTTCCTTTCAAGACAATCGCTCTATTATTATGCGATAATACAAGGGTTGTGTATTTGGAAAGCTTAAACAATATACTTTAGGATTTAAGTTTAGGAAGTTTTTGTTTTGATTTCGACTATTATATCTAGTACCCATCACAGATTAATTCTGTTTATATGATCAACCTCCTTTTTTTCAATTGATATTAGGAACACCTGCAAAATTTGGAGGTGTAAGTTAACATCCTCTATCAAAGTTAAATACTTGTATACAATATACTCATTCTCCGCATTTTAAATAGCCCTATGTTACTACATACTGCCGATTTCCATCTCGCAATGCTTCATCCTTTTGACATGACAGACACATGGGTAACTTGTATATATGCGTCAGGTAAAAGGATAAACGCAGAACTCCTAAGCAGTATTCGTAACGCTTGCAGCAGTTGATACTTTGTATACAAACTAGTTGTTGTTTTTTTATATTCAACACCAACCATATTAAGAATTGTTGACATGATCATTGTAAATATGCCATACATTGCTAGACCCAAAAAAACTGCTATTTTGTTATGATCACCTAGAACCGTTAAAATTTCTGTATGTGATTCCATCACACTGTGTAATTACGCCTGATGTAACCTAGTATTAAGCAAGAATCGTTTTTGGTAAAGGTCATAGTAAGTAAATTCCATAAACTTGAAAGAAGGTTAGGTCTCTTTGCACTCCTAAACCATATCCGAAAACAAAATGCACTAAGATAGAAAGAAGAATAAGAGGAATGGCCCGGCAGGCCAACGAATGTAAAATAATTATGGACGCATTGTTTAAATTTAGTAATACAGCAAAGTTGAAACTGTATATAAAGGTGTCGAATATTCTTGGCAACGGTTTTCTACAATTTGCCACCATTCAGCTTAACGAACTTATGTGGTTGAAACAATAGTTGGAAGCCAAATACCTGCTTCTGTTATAATACGATGGACATCGAACCTCTAAAATTCTAATGGTAATTAACAATGAGTTCTCCCAAACAAGTATTTACCAAAATTATAAACAAGTCGACTTCTGATCACAACTCCATTAGACAAAGTGATGATTTTTAAACGAATTTAATGACTTTAAATTTCTATTTTTTGTAGTTGCTTTTAACAACCATTTTAGGCTAATCGATATACTTTTCGATATGCTGCAGAAAAAGTTGCAAACATTTGCATTTGGATATCGAAGATTAAAAATGAACTAACGTTAATAAACAAGAAAGGAAATGAGGAAGCTTTCAAAAACATTTTTGATCTAGCCATTTCCAAAACTGCAGTTCTGGCACACTATCACGAGCGACAGAGAAAAACATTTCTCATGCCAAATGAAGTTTTCGAAAATATAAAATTTCGTGTTACGAAATCGTTTACACTTTTACACCTTAAAATTAGTACTCGTGTCCAAAACATGAAAAACTTTGTTTTTTAACACAAGTAGACAATTCACACCTTGTCTACCATAACAAAAAATGTCTCAGAAAATGCAACTAAGTTAAAGATTTCCTATTCAACTTAATGAGAGCGCTTAAAAAATCAGCTACATCTAATTTATGCAGATGAGCAACGTAAAGATATGAACCCCCGGAAATTAGTATAATCTTTGACTAAAAATCGAAACATTTTAAAAGAAGCTATAAATTATTGTGCTTAATACTAACTATTCCATCAACTAACATTTTAGTAGAGGAGTTCATCTTGTTTAAAATAGCTATTAACGTAACGAGATTATTACGCGATTTATAATAATTGAGGACATTTCCATGCGACAAGGCGTAAGTCGAGTCGCCTGCTAACGTCCGAAATGATTTTAAATCGCTAATAAACAAGTTGCATTCAAAGCTTTATCGTATGATTGCTAATGAGGTAAATAATAAAATCAACTATTTTGTTTGTCATTTCGTTTTGTTATAGAGGTCAAAAGCGTTAACTCTACATAACAGTTTCGCCAAATCAAGGGAGATTTTGATATTCCCAAAAATATAATAGCGGTAGACAACACTGTAAGATTTGATTTGCTTCCAGATAAATCGAAAATACATCACGAAAAAGAATACAGTCACTTTTGTGAATGGCGATGCATGGCAAAGGTTCAAGGTGTTGGAGAAACGATATTGCCTGCTTATTTTGTGAAACTATCGAATGAATACTCCCTTTCATCTTTGTGGACAAAATAATTTGTTACGCGTTTGTTTGGAATTGAAGGAAAGAGTGGAAATCGACAAATATGCACTTTGATTCGCATTATCAAGAAAAGAAATGTGAGATATAGAGTTAAAAAGTTGAAACTTTTCACGACAGAACAAGTTAATGAGTTTGTGTGTACTGCCCAAGACGAGACATTTTTAATGACGAAAGTAGCTTTTTTGATTGGAATTGTGGAGCATGTAGAAACAATGAATTAACAAAAATATCCATGGAAGACGTTGAACTTTTCTAGAGTAAACTAGTCATCACTATTTCCGACTTAAGAACTCACAAGGAACGGTTTTTGCAGTGGTATTGACGAAGATGTTAATCCTGTGGTTTTATTTAAAAGATATATAGCATTACGGCCGGTCTTTGTTTCGCATAAAAGATTTCTCGTATCATATAGAAAAGGTAAATGTACGGTTCAGCCTTGTGGAATTTGTTTATTTTCTAAAATACCTGGGAAAATTACTACGTATCTCAAACTTGAAGATTCAAATATGTATAACGGTCATTGCGTTAGATCTTCAGCAACCTTTCTTGTTACTGCTGGTGGAGGTAAACTAGATTTAAAGGAACTTGGTGGTTGGGAATCGAGCAAGGTTGCACGAGGGTATTTAAAAGAAAATTTGACAAAAAAAGTTTCCATTGCGCAAAAACTGCAACTTAGAATTGTTTTTGTAAGAATGTAAGCAGTGTATCATCATATATTAAAAAGACCCTCGAACTGGAAAAGAATGTTGCTGGTCAAGTTACAAGGAACTCTCCAATCACGATGAACTCGCAAACCATATCAGGCGCATCTTTCACATTTGAAAACTGTCAAAATTTTAACATTTAATTTTAATAAATAGGTAATTGTTTTTTAAATAAATTTTGTTTTTAAGGTAACATGATTTCGTAACCAATGGATTATAAGGTATTGTCGTATTATGGATTCAAATGTAATGTTATGATACTTATAATTATCAATATCCATTTAATATAATGAAGCTTTAATTGTCAATGATACGATAAAGCATTAGAACCTATTTACGTGATAAATGAGAGAAAACAAACAATCAAATTTGTCAAAAATTTCGATTGAAAAGAACTTTTAAATGAATTAATATATGCACAACCCTTTTACAAACACACCATTGATAATTTTGCAAGTGTGAAGGATAAAAGGACTGATCTTATTTTTAACAAGTAAAAACGAAATCGGTAAGTTCTACTAGTATTCTTTGCTTAATAAGTATATTGTGGTTTTGCAATTATAATGTATGTATTTTGTTCAGTGTCTTTTGTGTGAGGTGGAAAATGGTATATTCAATGTATCAATTTTGAAAAACGGGGTTTATTTTAAATCTTCTTCACCTGTTCTTCAGGACATGTACCATACAGAGACAAAAAAGGTTTCTTAGTTGTTGATAAGAATAAAGATCTACTCTGAGGAAGATACCCTAACCTTTTAATCAACACACGTATTTAGACCCTAACACAGTCCAAGAACCGCAAGAATCAAACAACAATTTATAAGTATTTCATAGCACTGTTTTATACTGTACAAGGAGACAACAAAGCTTTAAAATTACTAATTATCAAAACATCAAAAAAGACAAATTAGGACTCTTAAATCTTTTAGCTTCTTCTCAAGTTGCTGAACGATAAGTCGCAGAAGCGATGTAAATTCAGTAATTGAAGAACTGTGCAATGCAAAAGTGATATAATTAAATGAAGCCTGATTACTGATGCATGTGTACGTTCGTTAGTATGAAATTAGCTCACGAACGTGTAAACGCATGCGTCCCCCATAAACGGGTGTATGCATGAGTGTGTTAATATGCGCGTGTGTATTCGTAGATTCGCGCACGCGTATGTGGGTGCATATATGGAGCGCAAATACTTGTGCATGAGAAAAAGTTAAATATCATGCTTCTAACCAGCCCTAGGGCAGTAGAACATTCAGCCAGATAAAATATATTTACACATGCATTAACTCGTACGTCACTTTAATTATTTAAGGTCCGCTACTACAGTTTTATACTTTCAACTACGATATTAAAGGTAACTTAACTACACATACAAACTACTACCAAAAGCTTTATTATTGTGGAGATCTGAATCGGTATTCAGCACTTGATCGAAGTAAAAGAGAAGAGGGTTTTAATAGCTTCGTTTGGATATTTATATTTCTATTCCAACCCCCTACTAGACCTGTTTTATTCGAAAAGTTTATTTTCGAAAGCGGTTTCTAAAAATTTTGAGCGTAACCGCCGCTAAATTCTGAAAATTTCTCCCGTCCTACGTGCTATATACCTAATTCGTTTTCTACCTTTGCGTGTGCGATCGTTTCAAAAACTGTTGGCTTTTGACCAATGACAAAGTTTTCTGTCGTCACCAAACTCCTCTAAAGCGCTATTCTTCTTTGTTCTATACATGTTTGCTGTCTCTTTGCAAACCCCACTTGAATTACAGAAAATTGATATCGTCGACGTCTTACATCAACTCGACGTGTATGTCTTACGTGACTTTCAATATATAACGCTGCTCTATATTTGTCTATCTGTTATATATTACTGATTGTTCATTGCACTCTCTTCTTAAGATGCTCGTTACCCTAGCTGTTTGTACAAATTGACAGTTGAAAACAATTTCTATGAAATCTTATATTAAAGTACGTTCAAATTCTTTGAGCGTAACTTTTAACAAGCAGGTGTTCCTGTTAATTATCGACCGTTTGAACATAACAATTCCTCGATTTTCTGCTTCTCCGTATCTGTGTACATGCACGTTGGCTTTTAAAACGAGTATATTTGCGTTAGAAATTGATTTTCTTATGCAAGCACGCTCCCTTTTGCTTTCGTGCGTTTGATTACAAAATTATAATAATGATTATTAATGCATATCCTAGAACTTCTAATGCTTTGAAGCTTTCTTCCTACATGTAATCCTAACATTCCAATTATTAAATAACAAAATACGTTAATACTCGTCCGTTTTCACTAAATGAATTAAATTAATTTGGCGCGTAAATAATTTGCTTTTTCTGTATACATGGTGGCTAAAATTATATTGTATATACCTATTTACCCCTTTAAATCCACAACAATATATATATATATATATATATATATATATATATATATATATATGCTTAAACAATAACTAGGTATACTCTAATGGAATGGGTTTGTACGATTGATGAACTTCTGTAAGAATTACAACTTACCTGTATGAGGAATCGCAGCCTCTTGTGCTGGCACAGTTGGCTTATATAGTACCAGATCTGTAATATATTAAAACGGTATAAAAAACTGATAAAAGCTAGTATGTTTTTGTTGATTCATCTAGGAGCAATACATCATATTTTAATATGAACAATCATGCATGCATGATAAATTGCGCGCGCTCATTTGACAAGGTAAATGTGCACGCATCTGTGTTTACCAATCTCATCGTGCCCTAATGGTTTTTCTTCAATTTATCTGGTTTCGACTACCAAATCTAATAGAATAAATTAAAGTAAACCTTTATAACCACACATCGGTTAGAATTCCGCCATAACACGGCCTGCAAAGATGCATTACCAAATGCACTAAATTCAGGACTACCCTCTAGAATACGTGACGCCAGGCGCCGCGTCAGTATTGGGAACATTCGGTCACCAGTCGCCCGTAAGCTAGCGTCCGCCCATCAGCCG
Source organism: Platerodrilus igneus (assembly GCA_036346225.1). NCBI lineage: Eukaryota > Metazoa > Arthropoda > Insecta > Coleoptera > Lycidae > Platerodrilus > Platerodrilus igneus. Next base: position 370,817 of record JARFIW010001641.1, on the reverse strand, counting down.
TTTGGGCACCGAAACTTATGGACATCTGACTTCCATGAGTTGCCGTATTGCATTCAGCGTAACCCGTGCTAGAATTACCTGTAACTATAGATATGTTCACCTACGCGGTACCAGGTTCAGATTTACGTCGTTAAAACCCTATTATAGAAACTCCTTCCTGGTGCCACAAATTGACCAACTATAGCGCTTCTTACGTTCACGTCGAGTGTAAAAGATATTTGTAGATATTTTTTTGTGCATTCCATGGGTTTAATATTCAATGTGTAATAGAAGTTCATAGCAATACTTTAACTTGTAAATTAATGCTACTCCTGTTACTAAGAACCTTTAATAAAGTAACCCCAGACAATCAGAACGTCAAATATACTGTGGCACTTAGATGCAGGCAGCTTCTGTTTTGGTTATTGGTTTGCAATATTGTACCTGGCTTATTACCCATCAGATTTTATTAGTATGTTTATACGCCCAGTCCCATTATTTCAATCGACGCCAAGCACATACAAAAATCTGTAAGGGCAAGTTACCGCCTCTTAAATACATCGCAGTACCCCACTCCTATGGTAAGATAAACACAAATCCTAAATCGTATATCTGTTGAGTTAGGACTTTAAGTAAATTATTCCCAAGTAGTGTTGGTAACGGTTATACTTGCTTTCTGAAATATCTATTAGTAATAGTAGTTTTTTTTATTCGGCGCTAACCATGATAAGTATTGTTGTTCTTGTTAGTTACATATATTATACAACGATAGACCCAAAAAACTGCTATTTTGTTCTATAAAACTGTTGGTAACATATGTACATGATTCCAAGACACTAGGCAAGCTATGTCTCATTGTAGCCTAATTTGAATCAAAAAAGTTATCATTATTACATGATATAGTAATACGAAAAACTAATGTAGTTAAAGAAATTCGTATTTAAGATTTTACATTCGTAGCAATACCAAATATTTATGGTGTTTATAAAAGTTGCAAACTTTTCTGCATTCGTATTGTAACGAATTCCCTAATGGTCCTCTATGCCTTTACTCATAATAAATGCAGTCGTATTTCCTTACAATCACAGATATTTACAGTCTTGTTTACATTAACATTAGTTTCAGCACTATTCGCAGGCATTAATTTAACCTTATAAATACAACGAATCAAACACCATCATAGCACAAAGCGTACTGGCGATTTATTTATCTAAAACATTTATAATACGTAAGCGAATTTATCTCTATATTAATTTATGTATATCAAACGTTTATTAGGAACGAATTTATACTAAACTAAAACTGTCGGAGTTCACACTTATGCACGATAATCCGTTATTCTAGTGAAATGATAAAAATATCTAGAATGTGCGTCAACAAACTTTTGAGAACAACAAATTGTAGTGCGATACTTGTCAATCATTCTTTCCTATCCACAGAGAGAAATCAAGCCGCTTGAGTAAAAATTGAGGTGTTCTTTCGAGAATATTCAACATACTTCCCATTAACTATTACAGTATATTTCGCAATAAAATATATTTACTACAGCATTAGTTGCTACAAGAAATGATATAACGCATAATAACAAAAATAGTATTCTGAAAATTGTAGACAATCTCATACGGCGACAAAACGACTAACAGTTTACACTGACATGCAGAGTAATTGAAATAATGATATATGTTAACTTCAAATCACAAAGAAGTGCATGACAACAATGCATTCTAATATCAACAACAAAAATAAGAAAGCTCCGAACTACAGGAGAACAATATATCTGTTGAGTAGTGCTAGAATTTATACTTTAAAATAATGAGGTTGTGTTACGGATTTCGAAGATCAAGTTTACATTTACAGCACTGCAACGTCAATCGCACCCCATTTAACTGTAATATAAAGATTTAGGGTAATTGTATTTTGGTTTTTTCCACATACAAGTTTAGCAAATTGTCGCAGAGCAAGTGCGATGGGTTCGGTTATAAATAATAAAAATACAAAGCAAGCTGTATTTATAGTTATTTAATCAGTCCGTTAGTTTTGAGATAATTACGAAATTGATACACACCAACGAAACACTATTAATGTTAAACATGCACCAACTAGACTATAAAACAACTTATATCAAAATTATAAGTAATGTAATTAAAGCGACAAGACACAAGAGCATCCATCCACAACGGAAGTGCGCGCGCAAGTCTTTACATCTAGCGCGTGTTAACCCTATGTTAAATATTACAGCGGAGTAACTGCTACATTATCCCGAATGAAAACATGTAAATTAGTACACAATTTAAATGTTTTTGTTTATTTCTAACACTGAAAACGCATACAAGAAATAATAACAAATCCTGTAAACATACGAACAAACTACAAAACGTTATAATCCGCATATAATTATTAATAACAACAGTATTAACCTTAACCAAACTAAAAACATTAAGAACATAAGTAAGAATACTCTAAAACTACCGTCTAGCAAGCTTAATCAATTTGGAAGCTAGCTAGAGCCCATCCAGCAATACATAGAATTAAACATCTAAAGGAAACCTGTATAGTTTGGTACCATAAATATTTTGTGTTTCGAGGATTGTCCCAGACAAATCCTCAACAACATAGGTATTATTATTAAACTTTTTCTGAATAGCACACAGGCCTTTATAAAGAAGAAAATATTTACGAGAATTACTATTTTCAGTCGATGACGCATCGAGAACCCTTATCAAAACTTTATCGGCCTCCTCCAATTGAGTAATTTTATTTACAAGCAACGTGTTTCTTTTTACGTTTTCCAGCTTGCGTCGCCAACATAGATTGGATCATCGCAATAACTTTTACGGATTCCGAATTTTTACCTGGAAAGGGAATTTTACCCACTTGTTGATATTTAATACTTTATTAGCATGCACCTCCAGGGGAGTATTAGAATATTTAAACGTTCTCGACCATTTGGATCGAATAGTCCCATTTCTGGTGTTGGGTGTAACAATACGTGCGCAACAACCTTCCTAATTTACGATTAATTTATTTCCCCATATTCCCCTGAGGGAAATGCACTGATGTATGGGTCACAACAATTTTCTCTATCTTCATCGAATTTAAATAAAAACGGCTAACAAATTGGGAACCATTGACGGATAGTAGAATTGCTGATTTTCTTACTTTAACGAAATAATCCATCAAACAGAGATCCTCCTAAGCAATATAAAGCTATCCTTTTACTAAACACATCCACAATTACAAATAAGTAGGTTACTCCACACCTATATACAGGAGAGGTTACATAAATTCCACACTTATCACATAATTTCGCCTATCTACGACAACTGGAAACATCTCCCTATTACACCGCTGTGAAAATTTTGCTTTCTGACAAATATCCCAGGTACCTATAATTTTCCTAATACCATGTTGCATTTTGGGCCAGTAAAAATCGTGTCACAGAGGCAAATTACATTTTTCCGCTTCAAAATTACCCTAGCAACGTGTGTTTAAACCACTACAGGTTTTACCTCTAGTGTTGGCACATACTAACGATATTCCGAAAACATATCACTGCCTCTCCTAAATACCAGACCCTCATGCAAAATATATCTTTTCTGGGTACGTTCAAAACCGTTAATTTAGCTCAATTTTTGTATTATTTTGCTGCAAAACTTGTCTTCAGTTTGAGTTTTTCCGTAAATATCCCACATTATAAAAAATTTTACTGGAACTGATAAACCCATTTTACTTTAACAGATTTACTTCAAACGTGTTGGATGTAGGTTTCTGAATTAAATAAGCCTGATCCATAATATATCTAGATCAGGTATCAGAACCAACATTTGGTGAACCTGAAGTATATTCAAACATTAACGAAAATGGTTGTAAAACCAAACTCTATTGCAGAAGTCTAGTGTTAAGTAGCGGGAAGTGTTTAGAAACCCCAGGGCTTTGTAATCAGTAACAGAAGTGATCTCATGTCCCAAAAAGCAGCACATGCCAAGTTTTCAACCCAGCAATTATGCTTAACGCTTTTTTTTCCGTTATCAAGTAATAAAAAGCCACTACTTTGCGTCTCTTCACACTCCCTAATCTGATATAAGCACGAACCGATCGCATATGCTGAAGCGTCGGTCTGAATATAAAATTGAAATAATGGTTCCGGATGAGTTAACTTGATTATATTATAAGAAGTTCTCTTAATCTGTACAAATACTGTTTGTTCACGCTCACTCCATGACCAAAGTGACGGTTTTTTTAACAGGTTGCTTAAAGTTGCCGTTAAATTCAAGAAACCTTGAACAAAACAAAAATCGTAATTCACCAACCCTAGAAACCTCTAAGGGCTCTAACATTATGCAGACTTTCAAAATCTATTGTCGTTTGCACGCGGATTCATTCTCCTGTGAGAAAGTGGCCCGCAAACTATTTCTTTTTTAGCAAAACGCATTTCCCTAGCAATAGTGTAACTCATGTTTTCGGCAATTTTTTGAAAACAAATCCAATATGTCGAATATGAGCCTTGGGGATTTCAAAAATAGTCAACAATTCGTCAACGTGCGGAATAAAAAAACTATTCGTGTCACTACTCAGCACAAATTTCAACGCACGAATGAAGCTAGCCACTGACGTAATAGCCAGCTCAGCTAACAATACCTGAAACACATAAGTAACCCCGCAAATAAAAATCTGTAAATTTTTGAAGTGATTTGTAAAGTTTGATCTGTCTGTATGACATTACCATGTCGACGGTGGTAAGAAAAGCATCTCGTGGAATTTTATAAAATAATTCAGAAGCGCTACGGGAAATAATATGGTTCTTTTCCATCTGACGATTGAGATATCGGGCATTAATGCACACTCTTGGACTTTCATCTTTCTTTTTCACAGTCACGAGAGGACTTGTAACCTCAGTTTTCTGCTCAGTAATAGCCTCACACTCCAAGCTAAACCTTTCTAGCAATATTATCTATGTTCACGCTTTATTTTACACTAAGTTACACCAATAAATAAATCATGCTTTGAATATGCATTACTAGATAAATACACCCTCTTTCATTATCGACTTTTAAGCTACAAACATAAAAGCTTTCGTATTAAGAAATTTATGCGCTATTTCATTTTAAAACCTTAACTACGTTTTACGAGACTACGTTTCCTACCTAATTATAATTAATATTTACAGTGAAAAACGGAAAAACGTCTTAAACTCTACTTGACCCTTATATACATGAGTTACCCTGCAATAACTAATTATGTGACCTTTTGATAGATCTGGGAATAGCCATGGATGAGACCTGAATTATTTGAAAAAATAGAGAAAAACTCCAACATTAATTCATAGAACTTCTCTTTATGATTATCTTTCACTCGATCGACTGCTTCCGTCAGATATAACTGATTATTTTTCGTCATATGCTCTATTGGACCGCTCACTTTGTCTTGTAATCTAATTTCTGCAATATTCGTTTCTATAATAGTTCACCGTTTTCTCCGTGAAATTTTATCTTAACAGCTGAATCACTAAATTTTCCCGATAAAGGTAGAAATTCAAAACAAATTTTAATCTTATAATGCATTATTCAATCGCATTCCAAGATTAGATTGCGCACCAAGGACGACTCAACTACACAAACAAACACAAATACACAATTTTGCAATTTAAATTTTAACAAAACTTCTTGGTTAATTTCTGGCCTTTGCCGTTCAAAGCTGCGACAATAAGGGTATTGATAATGGGTAACATAGGAATTCGCGGATTTTCCTTTGGAATTTTTTTGAACAAGTTCTGAGAAAAGCATGATAGATGACTACCAATGTTAATTAAAATAGGGGTAACATGATTTTTCAACAAAACCTTGAACCGCTGGTATAATCTTATTAAATTGCTCTTTTGTTTTCTCAGTCTGCTGCAATAACGCGTCATTCTTCTGAGTAAGTAACACGTTCTCTGTATCCCTTACTATACTATTCTCTTTCACTTCGTTCTTTAACTTCATGTTGCTCTTTCATTACCTGCATACAATTAACATCCCTTATTTGAACATTTTCTGCAATCTCATTTTCAGCTTTCCTATCCCGATTTCTATCGCTCTGTGAATAATTTTGTTAACATCCTGTCTTAAATTAGAAGTATCTACATTACTTTCTACCTTGTCTGTTTCATATGATCTACTCAAGTTTTTGTTTCCCTGTTCATAATTTTGCCTCCAATTCATTCCGCTATTAGAACTGCGCAAATCTATACTTTCTATAAAATCATTATAACCTAGCTGATTAAATATTCCCCGTTTAACCTCAAAATCGAAGAGAGAAGCTACCAACATTAAAATGTCAAATTCCGATAAATCCTTATCTAAGAACTTACACTCCTTAACGATTTTCATAAAATACTCAACTATCTACCCCGACTTATATTCTCCATATTTTAAATTATTGAACACCTGTCGTCTCTTTTTGGGACCTCAATATCTCTCCAGAAAAAAGCGTTTTGAAAACGTCCAAAGTTAGTAAATCGTTCTTTCTTTATCAAAGCCCAATCCAAAATGGCCCTCTTTAAAGACTTATTTGCCAAAGACACTTGGTTATCCTATCCTCTGGGACACCCGCTTCCACAAAAATGACTTGTAATTCATTAATAGAAATTATCGAATTTTTTTGATCATTAGGCGTAAAAGTTAAATTTGCACCTTCAACTCTTTAAATAAATTAATGTAAATTAAATGTCGCTTTATACCAAACTCGCAGCTGCTGCCAGGTTCCATATTTCTTACAACATCCCTCTTACTTTCGATTTATTGATCAACATAGGTAGATTTTTTACTAACCCCTTTTATTTTCTTTAAACTAAGTGAAACCTGGTCACTCATTTTAGGAACTCGACGAAACTAATGGTACTAATATTTCTTAAATTGCTATTTACAGTTTTAGTCGATAGATAAAGCTTTTCTATACTAACTCACTGTTATTCGATTGCATCAACGTATATTATTTAGTAAGGCCCCCATTGCTCTCTAACACTTGTTTAATTGAATCCGAAATCGAGTCCGATAGTGCCATCGTGGATATTTTAATAAAATTTACAATATTTACTACCGTTGCGAACCTTCAACGCCTTCCATCTAAGCCAAACATTTAAATATACTTTTTAATAGTGTATATATACAACATAATTACGTACAGCCAAGTTAAATAGTATCATTTCGAAGAACGGTTCACTTTTTAGGCAATTTCTTACCTCTAATCGCAGATTTATTAGCGCGGGTATCTTTTGTAACACCTTAACAGTAAAGAATAGGTCATGTTTATTGTCGCATAAATCCACTTTGCACGTGGTCGACAGCTGATGGGCTACAACCACAAAAACGTAAAGGATTACTTGCCTGCTTCTTCACTTTACAACCCCCCATAGCATGTAAGAATTGTGCACTTCAATATTATAATTAGTGAAAAATGTGTTTTAGATCCTACCTTAGAAATTGATGTCTTTTAATACTGTATGATTAAAAATCACATCGAATTCTCGTAAATTATCTCCTACGCTCCACGCTGGGGCTAAATGTGATGAATTCGGTGATTAATAAAAAAAACAAACTAAGCTGTAATTATGTTTTTAATCAGTGTGCATAGTTTCGAGATAATTACAAGATTGATACCCAACAATGAACCACTATGAATGATAAAAATGCAACGGCTAGCATATAAAACAACTTATAAAATTATAAATAATGTAATTTAACGACACGACACAAGAACATCATCCATCCAGAATGGAAGTCCGTGTGCAAGTCCACATATCTATCTGGCGCGTGCTAACCATAACTTGCATATAACAAGAGTGTACTTGTTACACTAAGGTTTGTGCTAGTGGTAATTGTACACTGTATATAATTAAACATCCACTTACATTTCCTTTAACTATAATTATTTACTATTGTATGATGTATCAGTAAATAAATATATTTTACGAAGATTTCAGAACACTATACCCATAATTACATCAACAAAATTGAAACCTATTGGTAAGGGTCGTTCTTGTACTTTTGGTGCCTAAGTAAATATGTAGGGCAAATGATAAATAACGTGCTCGCAGTTTAACTAGGCGAAGATTCTTTGCTGAGTGCACGATGTGTAGTGGGGGTGATAACGGTAATATGAATTAAAAAGTCCCAACCAACAAATTAATAAATTTACTTTTATCAAACCTTTCTGTTCCCAACTTATAAATGCAATAGCCTCAAAAGTCTCAATTTAATATGAATTTAATTTTGTTGTGGGAAATTCCTATATGGTTATTTTGTATCCGATTTTCTTAGTCTTAACCTAGTCGTGAAAGAGAAGAGAAACCAAACACATAAAAGTTTTAAGATTTGATTTAAACTCTATTCCTAAACACATATGATTATCTACATAAATTATGTCACTTATTTGAGAAAGTAATACAAAACATTCTTTTTCAGTTTACCGGAGGTCTTTTTGAATTCTATGAAGTAGCAAAGCAGGTAGAGATTAATTGAGTATGTAATTTTTATGTTATTTCATGCAGACAACTATAGACAACGAAGCGCAAAGATGAAATACGGTTGTATCACTCCACTTTTTTACTTTAAAAATTTTATACACCTTCATTGCTCACATATTAATAATGGAAAGTTACTTACAGCCATATCTTAGGCCTGCAACTATAATACGCTCTAATTCCTTAATCTGGTAATTTCGTCCTACACGTTGACTATTCGACATTACACATTCCCCGTCAGATATTCAGATATTCATACTTAGATTGTTCGAAGATTGCTCTCCATCAAAAAACATGATCAAAACCCCACGTCCAAATATGCATTCAAAACCTCCTTTAAAAGTAAAAGTTCCTTTTAACAATTTTTGTTTAAAATGTTTTGTTAAAAAGCTGCGTAAACCTTGCGAAAAGTTATATTAGTTACATAACAGTTCCACAAAAGTTGCGCCTAAAAGGTTATGAAGAGCATGGATTACAGTAAAATCTATTTTAATTACATCATCATCATCATTATGTCTTTAGTTCTAGAACTGGTTAGAAGAGCACCTCCATTGTTTCCTACTCCAAGCTAACCTACGCAGTTCACTGAAATTTTTACAGTCTGCAGATTTCACTATCTGCGTGCAATAGTCTGATCTAGTACTACATCTACCTTTCTTCTTTCCTATCTGCTTGTAGTATAGCCCGCAATATTCCCCAAAAATATCTTAGAACATATCCTGTCCTTATGTTTTCTATTTCTTTTTGTTATTCACAGATACCATTATTCCCCTAGTATTTCTCTAACCTATTTGTTATTAACTTGATCTGTCCATGCTATCATCATCATACATCTGAAGTAACATTCCAAAAGGCTTCTTCCTTTTTCCAGTCTGCTTCTCCTACTCTCCCTATTTCATAGGCGTACAAGACTATCCTCCACACATATGCTACCAACACTTTTGATCTTATCTCTGTTTGCTGTTTTCATTATTGCTGGAATTGAAAAATCTATTTCAAAATTAGATGACAATTCAAAAAACTTTATTAGAAACGCGTGCAAAATTCAACTTTCGAACAACTTACGCACTTGCGCAAGGAATGCCTCAGAACAAACAAGGAAAGATCATCTGATTATTAAAGATTTACGACAAAAGAATTGTTATTATTTAAAGGCTGATAAGGGGAATAGGTTGGTTATTCTGGATAAACAAGACTATGTTGATAGAGTAGAGACTTTGCTGTCTGAGGGTCCTTATAGACCAATAGTCAAAAAACGTAAAAATGAAGTTCCTTTAAATAAAATGATTAAATCAACAGAGTCTGTTTTGAAAGAATCTCCAAACCTAATTTCGCCCACACTAAAATTAAAATTAACAAGTTCAAATCCCGAAATGCCAAAACTTTACTGTTTACCAAAGATTCACAAAAATAATAAATCGATGAGACCAATAGTTTCAGGTATCAACTCACCGACTTACTATTTATCGCGATGGCTGTCATATGAATTTAAGATTTTAAAGTTTAATAGTTTGTCTGTACAAAACTCTTTAGAGTTCATTAATAAAATTAAAAATATCACATTAGAAGAGAACGAAATCTTAATTTCATTTGATGTCAGTTCATTATTCCCTAGTGTTCCAATACCACGTACTTTAACATATTTAAAGGATGTTCTTATAGATAGTGATATTGATGATGATAAAGTTGAGGAATATATCAAGCTTGTTTCGCATTGCATGTCCCAGAACTGTTTTCAATTCAACAACAAGTTGTACGAACAACATGAAGGCACAGCAATGGAAATAGCTTATCACCTTCATAGCAAATTTATTTATGTCTCGTTTTGAAACCGAGTTAAAAGAAAACTCCAAATACTTCCCAAGAATATAGTTAAGGTACGTGGATGATATTTTTGCAGTTTTTGACACTTCTAAATCAAATGTTGATGATTTTCTTAAAGAAATGAATTCAAAATTTCAAAGCATAAAATTTACGTATGAACTAGAGAATAATGGACAATTACCCTTTTAGATACATTAGTAATTAGAAATGGTAATAAATTAGAATTTGACATTTATAGAAAAAAAAACCAATGTAAATCACTTTATTTTGTCTTCCTCCAATCATAGCATACAACATAAGTTGGCTTCATTTAACTTTTTAAGTAATAGATTATTGAATTTCCCTTTAAATAAAAACAGATTTAATAAGGAATTTGCTCTTATTAAACAAATAGCGAATTACAATGGTTTCTCTTCTGATATTATAGATAATATTTTAGAAAGTGTAAAATAGGATCAACATCCGTAAATCAACGACTTTGCAATCAACCACCTATAACGATAATGTTAAATATGTTAAACTTCCGTTTCACAAAACCACAAAGGGTCTTGATAAAATATTCAAACAGTGTAATTTCAAAATTGCTTTCACTAATACTAATAAAATTAAAGATTTGCTAGGTAATCCAAAAGACAAGGTGGAAAAGTTGCAAAAGTCGGGAATTTATGAAATTAGTTGTGCAGGGCCAGGGTGTTTTCAAAAATATATTGGTCATACCAAGAGGAATATAACAACAAGATTTAAAGAACACATTGCTCACTTCAAATATGGTAAATATGCAAGGTCTCAGGTCGCCAAACATATATTTGAAACCAGCCACCCCGTTAAACTAGAAAATGTTAAATTGTTAAAAGCGGTACCAACGTTTTCCTCCTTAAATGCCTATGAATCAATTAAAATTGTTAAACATAAAGGACCCCTCTTAAACACCGATAAAGGGCCAATAGAGTCATCTGTTTTGCTTTCTCTATTGGTCAACAACCAATGAGAAAGCAAGATTAAACTGGTTCCGCTTCAGCAGATTTAGAATTAGTATAAATTAAGTAGATTTAAGTTATAATATCACAATTCACTTGTTTGTTGTTGAGAACACCAGCCTGCCGGGTGAGGAGAATATCATCGATAGTGATTAAAGCAACAATATAGTAAATTGTAGGTTGGGAAGGTTCACTTCAGCCTAAGTGGTGAGGAGAATATCCTCTGAAGTGTTCCAGAACAACAGCTAATTATTTTTTAATTACAGGTTTTCTACTGATGATGACCACATAGTGGTCGAAATACGTATCTAGTAATTTAAATATTTTTTGTGGTTAAGTGTTTTTATTTAATTTTATTTAAATCGTGTTCCTATAGTTCCTATAGATTGTTAATAGTAGAAAAAGTTTATAATTTTAGTGTGTGATATAATATTTGATTAATAAATTGGTACATCACTTTATTTTGGTAGATACAGATACTAGAGTAGAACCCTAGAACCTCGACCAAAGGTTATGGTCGTACATGCTACGTGGAGAATAACCGTTTGAGCTAGTCGGCGCCTTTAGAAGGAAATATTCTTTTTATTTAATTTTCCACGAGATTTTGATAACTACACATATTTGAAGGTTAGCAAAATTAAATACCAGGCTAAAGGAAAAGAGTGTTTCTTATTCATAATTTGCTTTAGTTTATATATATATATATATATATATATATATATATACTATGTACAAATCAATTTAAGGCAATAAAGACCTTTAATAATAATTATGTATATATATATATATATATATATATATATATATATATATATATATAGAGAGAGAGAGAGAGAAAGAGAGAGAGAAGAATAATCCATATTTGGAATGCAAATGAATGCTTAATAGTTTTAAGATGAAATGAAACCCAGTTTTTGTATGTAAAGTTGAATTACCATTTCAAATCGAACTAGTAATTGAAAACCACTACAAGAACTGCTACAGCAGGATTTGAACCTGCAACCTCTGATTTTCCGGATCAGCGCTATAACCAATTCTCTTAAATGCAAGACGTAATTGAAAATCGGTAACAAAAGCCAAGCTTCAGTAGTATTCATTATAACATCATCTAAACAATTAGGCTAGATAGCTCAATTGGTTAGAGCGCTGATCCGGAAAATCAGAGGTTGCAGGTTCAAATCCTGCTGTAGCCGTTTTTTAGTGGTTTTCAATTACTAGTTCGATTTGAAATGGTAATTCATCTTAAAAACTATATATATATATATATATATATATATATAATATACATATATATATATATATATATATTGATGTGGTAACTCGCCCTACGGCTTGGGCGTACATATTTATGCTGTGTTAACCCCTGTTAGCCCCTTGTTATTATATTAATATTTAGCCCACGATTGGGTCGAGCTATTTATGATATGATAATCGAGCCCCACGATTTGGGCTTGTCATATTTTACTGTGATACTCGCAGCCATTACGCTTGGACGCAATATCTACTGTGATATTTCCCTTATTACTCAAGCACTTGTAAAAATGTTAATTTCTAATTTTTTTTGCCTCGACTAGTTGATCAATTAATTAAAGCAATTCTACAATACACAGTATAATGATTAAATATTTACAACCTTTTTAAATATCTTCTCCCTTTTTAAATTATTTATATCTGTCAGATTTTTAGAAAATCAAGCCAGCAAAACGAGCTTAAAAATATTTAGAAACTTTTTGAAACGTTTCAAGGTGTCTATTACTTTTCATAAATTTATACAAGAAACCCCAATTTGTCGGCTCTTACACTTTGAATAATTATTGAGATGAAAACAGTTTTTAGAAATAAATCAAATCAAAATATCTAACCTGAAGTGGTACAGTAGGTGCTTTGCATAGCCAAAAATTGAAGTCGACATCCAACCAAATTAGTATCCAAATCGTTATAGGTGGGTTTATTCCAATGAAAGGTTTTTCATTTCCGTAATAGATTATTTACTTTTTCAGAGATTAACAAATTGATTGAATAGGCAGCATTCTCCAGAGTCTCGTATCCAAAATTGTATTTAAGATCGTAATTAACAGAAATTGTAACAAGATCTTTATTAGGATCGTTATTCCGATTGTAATTTAAGATTGTAATTAAGATGGTAATTGAGATGGTAATTAAGATGGTAATTAAGATGGTAAATCAAAGCCCTGTTTTATTTATTATTAGAAATGGTATAATTTCACTAAATCTGATCTACTTAGTCTTTGAAAGTACGGCTCGCTTGTACAATTATACACTCTTTAATTTTCACTTTAATAAATATTTACTGTTCACGTAAATATTTAGCACTTTCAAGTATAGTGACTGCCCAGTTTCTAAAGTATACTAACTCGATATTCAAATGTCATAATATTTATAGGATCGGCCCCTTTTGTTTGCGATTCGTTGACTTCACGTGCTGGGCGAGACCAAGTGTCTTATCTCTTGTTATTTTGGGAAACTTTACCAATTGTTTAGTTCAATTGCATGAAGCGATGCTAAGAATGTCATGTAATTCATTATTATACCTCACATTTTATTCAGAAATACCAGAAATCTTCGTTCATAAAATCACGTACTATTGTTGTTGGCCTTATTCTAATCTGAATGGAATAAATTTGGTGTTTGTTTATTTCCTAATAAATTGGATTTTTGAACAAATGTGATACTTTTAGATCACGTACGCTTTTAAATAATGCATAATTCCTGCATGCGTTTAAGATGATATATTAACGTATTTTTTGAATATTTATCTAGCCAATCCAGGCAGGTTTTTCACTGATTTAATTTCAATGCGTTTCGTTACATTTTTAAATTTTTCTCTTTGCTCGTAGCTACTCTTGGATATGTGTTTTAATCGCTTGTACTGCTATATACAGTTTGCTCTCAACTAATAATATTTATAATGACCTATTTACTTTTCTAATATTTGTAATTCTTTGCTTTTGTTACTTGGGAGTTTCTTTTGTTTTTTCTACGACCCCCTGACTTAACCTACCCCTAAATTAACCCTATAATTACAGCAATATAGATATATATATATATATATATTGAATAAAATTAGTAATATAGACTGTTCTTATAATGTATATGTAAGATAAATATTGGGGAGACAGTCAGATTGGGTATGTATTTAGAATAAACTTCTTTTAACCATTTCAATTTGAAAATCGTTTATTTTCTTCATCAGGATACTAAAAATCTATTATTTAACATTTATTTAAAATTATGTGTTACTTACGATTATAAAGTTTACAATTATACAAAAATAATATGACATCTATATGACATGGACAGGCTTTTGTTCATACGTGCACATTTAAAATTAAAGTTAAAGTTAATGTAGCAAAGATATTAAATGAACTAAAGTAAAATAGCTATTATAGGTCTAGTTGATAAAATTAAAAATAGAAACTAAAATGTGTTATGCTAGTTCTTAAAAATACAGTTAGTCGTATTGTACCAAAGGTGTTATAGGTCTGTATAGTGTGCTAGTTTTATAGAAGTTTGGAATTATTTTTATTCTTTATTATTGCCATAAGGTAGGAATAAAAATAATTCCAAGCTTCTATATAACTACCACACTATATAGACTTATAACACCTTTGGTACAATACGACTAACTGTATTTTTAAGAACTAGTATAACACATTTTAGTTTCTATTTTTATTTTTATCAACTAGACCTATAATAGCTATTTTACTTTAGTTCATTTAATATCTTTGCTACATTAACTTTAACTTTAATTTAGCAAATGTTTATAAAAAACTTTTAAATGTGCACGTATGAACAAAGACCTGTACATGTTATATAGATGTCTTATTATGTTTGTATAATTGTAAACTTTATAATGGTAAGTAACTTACATAATTTTTTATATAAGTGTTCAATAATAGATTTTTAGAATCCTGATGAAAAAAATAAACGATTTTCGAAAGCTTGAAATGGTTAAAAGAAGTTTATTCTAAATACATACCCAATCTGACTGTATCTAATATTTATCTTCATATATATATATATATATATATATATATATATATATATATACATACACAATGTAATTAATGACAAGTGACAGAAATTCAGCTACGAGGGCTGAATTTGAGTCACTTGCCATATTCTTTTTTACTTTGTATTAATTTAAGATTCATTAAACTTATTTTTCTTTTAAAATATATATTTATATATATATTCTAATATCCGCCCTTATTTACTTTACTTTCACTTTAAACAAAATTTGTCACACGACTTTTGTCGTTGTCCCTATTTTTACTATTTAATGTATGACTTCAAATCGAGGTGCTTTAGCAAACGTTTGGTTGGTTCTTTTTTTTACTAATTACTATATTTTATATGCCTCGACTATTTGAAACTTTAATCTCAGGGTTTTCTCACCTACTCACCGTGAGTTCAATCGTGAGTAGATGTGCACTACCCAACCAAACTGCACCCTCGTTTGTTTTACCACTTTTTTAATGTACTGAATTTACTATGTATGCCAAATTTTAATAGATCAAAGTTGCCTGATGCCAAATTAATTTATGTAACTATTTATGACTTTAATTTTTTGACGTTATGATATATTTACGGTACTTACCAGAAATATACCGCGCTGAAGGCCTTCCTTTAACTGCTGGCTCAAGTTCGAAATCGCCGTACGCACTTTCACAAAAGATTCTCCAATGTTGTCCGCTTGCGTACTGCCTCCAGTTGTTCTTAAAAACAAATTTCGTTGACCCAAACCTGAAATAAATTTTCCCCAATTTAGAATTTAGCAAAAACCGTTGTCTACTTCCCTGCATTAATTCTTCCTCGCCGTATATTGATCTCCTGTTCCTCTGTTCCGTACCCCAATTAATCCTCTCTTCGCACAATCCAATTCAAACCCGCTGTCCTATTATAAATCACTCCTAGTCCTGCTATTCCAATTATCCATACGATGTCCTTACTGCCGTTTAATCTTCTCAAATCAATCCAAATTTATTTATATCGTCGATTCCTTCTGTATCCACTCCAAACTCCTACTGCCGTTATACCCAATCTATCCCAAAACCAACACAAATCTTCTCAAACAAATAACCGTCGCTTTCCCCTTTGCACTAATAACCACTTCCAAAATCTTCTTTAAATACACGCTGACTTTCCCGTTGCACTTTTAAACACTTTTAAACTCCTTTTATATATATTCGTCGCCTTTGTTTACTCGATGTTTCTTATTTCTTTCACACTTTACTAAATAATACTCGATGGTACACATATAAACTTTTATTTCAAAATATTTTACAACTTAACGCAGGTTTCATAAAATAGGTCTTTATCTGAACAAATTCGAAAAGGAAGTCCCTTATTTATATTGCTTAGTTATTAAATCAACAAACTTAGCTTACTAGAATAACATTTTTAAACATATAACATCCAATAACAAATCATCTTTCTTTCAGTGTCCAACATACCTTCGCTACAGTCTTTATAATAATTTTAAATTTCTACTATTGGTCCAAAACACTTCACTAAACTCCAATAACCTTTACATTTTGATTCACTTTAAATTTTGATTTACAATTCGTCCAAAAGTTTGATTCTATAAAAGGAAAAGCCAAATAATTTATACACGACCTGGACGCTTTGTTATATTGCAGATATCCATAAATGCGTTCGTCTTTCCGACGGCAAATGTACTCTCAACTGGCTCATGAAATATCAACTCAGTATAAAACCTCAAGTACCGTGCATTATATCAACGTCATAAAGTCATGTTATCTACCTTTTGGCATATAAGTTTCAATCTGAAATGGTACATACTTTAACGTATGTAAAGTATAGCAAAATTTATAGTTTTTAAAATATTAAATCTGAAATATTGATCCTATCGTTTGGCATACACTCCTATTAATACAAATATACCTTTAGAAACCTTATACCCCCCCCCCCTTACATAATATTGGCCCCACTGGTTTTTAATGAAATTGGAAATTTCATATGTTTTTCTCTTCCCCTGGTGTGCAAAAATTTCTGATTTTCATTCAAAACCATCCTTTCGTTGTTTTATTTTACTTTGGCAACCCGCATTCGCCTTTCTCTCACATCTACCACCCTACGCTATATTCTAACCTATACTATACTACTATAACAAAACAAAAACAAAAACTAAACTTTCCGTTGCATGAAACACATTATACCCTATCCTATTAAACCCTCTTCCTGTACTACTCTATATGGGTACAAATTCTCCAAATGAAAACGCCCGCGATATCCCCCTGTCATATTCTCTAGCTCAAACGTATTGCCTTCAGCAAAAATACGCGTGATCCTGTATGGCCCTTCATAAGGAAACAACAACTTCGCGCAAATGTTTTTGTCGCGGTTTGAAACCCTTAATCGTTTGACGACTACCAAATCCCCTATTCCAAAAATCGTTCTTTTCTTAATTTTCCTGCACCTTCGTTCGATGTCCCTACGCTGCATCCTTTCGATTCTACGCCTGGCATTACTTAGCAACTCTGTTATGTCTTGTACCTCGACTTCTTCCCTCCATGGTCTAGCTGGTATAATCCTTCGCATTAATGTTACCGGACATGTTTTCGTAACCGAACTCGGTACGCTGTTCATAAAATTTTCTATTTGTGGTAGATACCTAACCCATCTGTCGTGATGCTCGTGTGTTGCTAATCGTAAATATTTTATCACCTCTCGTATGTAACGTTCGCATGGATTAGCTTTCGGATGTCGTATGCTACTAAATGATACTTTAATATTTGCCCTTTTTAACCCGTTCCTGAATCTTTGATTGTTGAAATACGTTGCGTTGTCTACCAAAATTCTTTTATCTTCCCGACCTGGCTTTCAAATTCTCCAATTGACTGCATTGCATGCACCGTGTTACTCCGTCTTGCAGGAAATAATTTTACAAATTTAGAAAAAACGTCGACCACCACCAAAATATGTCGATACCCCTGTTCACTCGTGATCAGGTTGCTTAAATAATCAATCGCCACCAATTCCAATGGTCCATTTACGCTCACGCTCATCGGCATATTCTGCAGCACCACGTTCTTGTCTTTACCTAGAATACAAATTTCACACCGATTTATCCTTTCCTTAATCACCGTGATATCATTTTTTGCGTAAAACGCCTCTCTGAATACTAAAATGTTTTTCTGATACCTATGTGTCCGAATTTTAGATGAATTTCGTTTATGATTTCAGCGGCAACGTCTCTTGATAGCACTACCAGCTCTGCATCCCTATTCTTTTCACCACAAACTGCCCTACGATGGTAAATCCCCTGTACTCTTCCATATTTTCTCTTGTTAGTTTCTCTCGTATCGAGCTCACATCACTGTGCCTCTGCGCCTCTATAAGTTTGGTGTTTGTCCATCGACCAACATCCCTGAACTCCTGCAAAGCAATTAAACACCCTTTTATGTTCTGATTCGATTCCACATGCGGTCTGCTCAGAAAATCCGCCGTCACATTCTCCTTTCCTGGCTTATGCTTAATTTCAAAGTCGTATTCCTGTAACACCAATGCCCATCTATACAACCTACTGTTCAAAAACTCCTTTTTCTTCATGAACGTTACCACCGTGTTGTCGGATTCTATTAGAAATTTCTTACCTAACGAATAAAAACGCAACTTCTTCACCGCGTATACTATGGCCAACATCTCCTTCTCTGCCGTCGCATACCTGGTTTCGCAGTCTTTCAACACCCTAGAAATAAAAACAATTGGTACTTCAACTCCCTCCTGTATCTGCACCAACTCAGCCCCGATTGCATATTTCGACGCATCCGTCCTCAAAATAAAATCATCTTTAAAATTTGGATATTTTAATGCTAACTCCTTGTAAAATGCACCTTTTAAATCCTGGAACGCCTTCTCTCGTTCAGCAGTCCACTTCCATCTCTCCTTTTTCTTTAACAAACTCACCAACGGTACGCACACTTCAGAATACCTCGGTATAAACCGTTTGTAATAATTTAGCACCCCTAAAAATCCTCGCAGTCCTCTCACATTCTTTGGTCGCTGAATGTTTTTCAACTCATCCAATCTTTTATTGCCAATTTTCATCCCTTGTTCGCTAATTTCAAACCCTAAGTATGTAACCTTGCTTTTAAACAACTCGCATTTCTCTACGTTCAGCTTTAAACCCCCTTCGTCCAGTCGTTGGATCACCTTTTCTAAATGCTCCAGGTGTTCTTGCTCGTCCCTTGAAAAAATTAACAAATCATCGACATAATGCGAACAGAAACATTCATATTCATTAAACAACTTCTGCATCGCTCTTACAAGTGCTGCTGAAGAACTACTTAAACCAAACGGAACTACAGAAAACATATAAATCTCGCCTTCGATACTAAATCCTGTAAACTTTTACTGTCTTCATGCAACGGCATTAACCAAAACGAATTCTTTAAATCTAATTTACTGAAAACTTTCATTTCATATACTTTATACAATAAATTATCCAACCCTTGTGGTTGCTCATACTGCGGTTTTGTAATCGCATTCAATTTCCTCGCATCTAAACAAATCCTTATATCCCTTTTATTGGGTTTTGGTACTATAACTACTGGGTTCACATATTGAGTTCTCGCTGGTTCTATAATACCCTCTTTTAACATTCTGTCTATCTCTATTTTAACCCTATTTCTTATGGCAAACGGAATTAGATACACCTTGTATTAAATCCGATGTCTTCCGTGACCTCCAACTTATGTGTATACCGCCTCGCAAATCTTGGCTCTTCATTAAATAACCCTACATATTTATTAAATAATTCTCCTAGCTTCATCTTAATATCAATACTCACTTTCCTATCTGTTCATCATTAATTAATCTTACAAACATATTACATAATCGTACTTTAACCTGTCCATCATTATACTCTTTAATCATTCCTAATCCTGTACTATCTATATCATTTCCATTCCTATATTCCTCACTAACCGTAGGTACCACCCATGACCTATCTTTATCAAATATCCTAATTGACCTATCCTTTCCATCTATATTCAATCCAAAATCCTCTATAAAATCCATACCCAATATGAAGTCTAACTGTAACCCTTTCGTAATTAAAAACTCTGCATTCCCTGCTTCTTTATTTCCTATATATATCGGTACACGGATAACATTATAAATCGTCGTTAGCTTTTTGTTCATCGCTGACCATAAATTAACCCCCTCAATTGTTCCTATTCTTCCCTTTAAAAATTCTCCATGTTCGACTACTACCCTCTCATTTACCAGCGACAACTGTGACCCACTATCCACTAAAGCAACATAAACACGGTCCCTTAAACTAATATTTATAAATAACAAATTCTTTTTATTAAAAATGTAACTGTTTAACAATAAATCCCTTATACTATAGCAAACATCAATCTTAACTCCTAAGCAGTCGGTCGTCCAAAAATTCGCGTTTTTTTTTCTTCTTGAGGCGACTCGTGAATTTCCACCACCTCAATCCTATCCGGGTCCGTTGTAATTGCTCTTGTCGTCATATGTTGGACGTTTACGTCCCTGTCCGTCCGGCTATTTCCATTTTGTATTCCTCCCCCAGTCGTCCGGCCGTCATCCTCGTCGTTGTCGTGCCGGTATCTGTTTTGTCCATTGTAGGCGTTATCCCGGTGATCCCTATTGTAATACGGTCGTCTATGTACCTCGTGTCCCCAATGATTCCTATGTCCGTAGTTAAAATTTTCCTGTCTATAATTTGGTCTGTTTTCGTGGTACGGTTGTCGTCGACTGTCTTCCTGTAACCCCTGTTTTGTTCCCAATGGTGTGTCCGCGTTTTCGCTTCCAGTACTGTCGCTAGATCAAAATTTCTCATTACTCCTAAGAATTCCTCAACGTCTTGACATTTTGTACCACTACCACTTTGGTAACCTCCGGTTCCATATGACCTGCCAGTAGAAGTACAATGTCGTCCTCGCTCAATTTCGGTGTTAAGTGTTGCGCCTGATTAAACTTGTCAATCGCGTATTCTTCGCGTGTGCCGTGAGTCCTGCTATAATGTCCTGTAATTAGATTCGTCCTTATGTCGGTCTGATGTGTAGTGTTCCAAAACTGTTCTATAAAGAGTCGTCTGAAGTCCGCGTACGTGTCATACTGTTTACGAATAATGTTATGCCATTTTTCGGCATTTCCTGTCAAACTCGCCCCCACAGTCTGTAGTTTTGTTCGTTCGTTTTCTGTCCCTACGATCTCGTCTAGTCGGTCCAGGAATCCCATGGGCTGTTCTGTCTTACGTCCTCAAACTTCGGTAAAGCGTCCCGGTTTAATCGAAAGTGCGGTCCGTAGTCTAGTCCAATTCGCCTCCTTTCTATGTCGTCGAGTTTCTCGTGAATTTGTCTAACGTCATGTCCTACCCTGGTTTCTAATCCCGAACCTTTGTCGTCAAGTTTTGTCCAACCGTGTACGTTTTCGTTTTGTATGGTCTCTAATGTTTGTCCTAAATTTTTGTAGTTGGTCCCATGTTGTTTGTCGCATGTTTGTATTTCGGTACTTAAATTTGAAAACCCGCTAATCATCGTTTCTTCCACTGTGTCTACCCGTGTCTTAATTTCAGTTCTTAAGTCAGTCCGTGTCGCGTTCAAATCTCCCTGCAAATGTACTCGTGTGTGTTCCAACTTGTCGTCAACCCTGTCTACTTGTTGTTGGACCTCTGTCCGCACGTCGTCTTTTGCAATCTGTATTTGAGTTAGTAAGTATTCCTGCGTGTGGTTCATTTTCGCCGTCAGGTCCGCGTGCGCTGTCCTAAACTCGTCCCTTAGCTCGTTGTGTGATTGCGTAATTTTGTCTGTCAGTTCTGTATGCGATTCCATAATTTTTATGGCTAACGCCGCATTCGCCTCTTTTTGTTCCGTGCGTGATTCATTAATTTTGTCCGTCAGTTCTGTATGTGATGTCTTAAATTCTAATTTTAATTCCGTCTTCATACTCATCAGAAATCTCATAAGGTCCTGGGTTCCGTCGGCTTCTGCTGCTCTCACCTCCGGTACCGTCGCCTGGTCCATGTCCGTGTCTGTCACCTCCAACTCTGTCTGCCTCGTGTCCGTCTCCTGTAGGTCGCCCCCTGCGTCTAGCTCTATGTCTTGTCTCCTTACATCCATTTCAACCCCGTATATTAGTCCCTATCTTGTGATTCTTTTTGTGTCCTCGTCCGTCATCTCTGTTTCCTTGTTTTGAACTCGTTTCCTGTAAAATTAAAAAACTTGCGGGCCCCACCTAACTCGGGCTCCCGGATTCTACTCTCTTTCACTCTAACACCTTTTTAACCTTTTTCTCGAGCCTCACGTTGGGTTTGCCACCTTCTAATATCCGCCCTTATTTACTTTACTTTCACTTTAAACAAAATTTGTCACTCGACTTTTGTCGTTGTCCCTATTTTTACTATTTAATGTATGACTTCAAATCGAGGTGCTTTAGCAAACGTTTGGTTGGTTCTTTTTTTTACTAATTACTATATTTTATATGCCTCGACTATTTGAAACTTTAATCTCAGGGTTTTCTCACCTACTCACCGTGAGTTCAATCGTGAGTAGATGTGCACTACCCAACCAAACTGCACCCTCGTTTGTTTTACCACTTTTTTAATGTACTGAATTTACTATGTATGCCAAATTTTAATAGATCAAAGTTGCCTGATGCCAAATTAATTTATGTAACTATTTATGACTTTAATTTTTTTTTGACGTTATGATATATTTACGGTACTTACCAGAAATATACCGCGCTGAAAGCCTTCCTTTAACTGCTGGCTCAAGTTCGAAATCGCCGTACGCACTTTCACAAAAGATTCTCCAATGTTGTCCGCTTGCGTACTGCCTCCAGGTGTTCTTAAAAACAAATTTCGTTGACCCAAACCTGAAATAAATTTTCCCCAATTTAGAATTTAGCAAAAAACCGTTGTCTACTTCCCCTGCATTAATTCTTCCTCGCCGTATATTGATCTCCTGTTCCTCTGTTCCGTACCCCAATTAATCCTCTCTTCGCACAATCCAATTCAAACCCGCTGTCCTATTATAAATCACTCCTAGTCCTGCTATTCCAATTATCCATACGATGTCCTTACTGCCGTTTAATCTTCTCAAATCAATCCAAATTTATTTATATCGTCGATTCCTTCTGTATCCACTCCAAACTCCTACTGCCGTTATACCCAATCTATCCCAAAACCAACACAAATCTTCTCAAACAAATAACCGTCGCTTTCCCCTTTGCACTAATAACCACTTCCAAAATCTTCTTTAAATACACGCTGACTTTCCCGTTGCACTTTTAAACACTTTTAAACTCCTTTTATATATATTCGTCGCCTTTATTTACTCGATGTTTCTTATTTCTTTCACACTTTACTAAATAATACTCGATGGTACACATATAAACTTTTATTTCAAAATATTTTACAACTTAACGCAGGTTTCATAAAATAGGTCTTTATCTGAACAAATTCGAAAAGGAAGTCCCTTATTTATTTTGCTTAGTTATTAAATCAACAAACTTAGCTTACTAGAATAACATATTTAAACATATAACATCCAATAACAAATCATCTTTCTTTCAGTGTCCAACATACCTTCGCTACAGTCTTTATAATAATTTTAAATTTCTACTATTGGTCCAAAACACTTCACTAAACTCCAATAACCTTTTACATTTTGATTCACTTTAAATTTTGATTTACAATTCGTCCAAAAGTTTGATTCTATAAAAAGGAAAAGCCAAATAATTTATACACGACCTGGACGCTTTGTTATATTGCAGATATCCATAAATGCGTTCGGCTTTCCGACGGCAAATGTACTCTCAACTGGCTCATGAAATATCAACTCAGTATAAAACCTCAAGTACCGTGCATTATATCAACGTCATAAAGTCATGTTATCTACCTTTTGGCATATAAGTTTCAATCTGAAATGGTACATACTTTAACGTATGTAAAGTATAGCAAAATTTATAGTTTTTAAAATATTAAATCTGAAATATTGATCCTATCGTTTGGCATACACCCCTATTAATACAAATATATCTTTAGAAACCTTATACCCCCCCTACATAATATATATATATATATATATATATATATATATATATATATATTTGCTGTGATTCTCTTCTCGTTTTGGAATTGCCCACGTTTTGTGCCAGGAATTGCTGTGATTCTCCTGTCCGTTGAATCTCTTCTGATAATCGCCTCTTGACTCTTTCCTTCCGCCTCGGCTGCTCACCTAGTTAAAACTTTCATCCTCATTCATAAAAAAAACAAACACATACCTACCACAAACATCAACGTTAACTCTATTTACATTAATATTCACAATACATTAAAATTTCAAAATTAAATTTCAGCATAAATTTCAGCATCATAAAATTTCAAGTTCAAATTTGTCATCATTTTAATTTGCATCCAGAATTAGAGTCCTTGTAGGATGCATACTAATTAAGTACACAATATTTGCAGACCTGAGTCTGAATAAAAGGGAGCATCTCCCACCCCTTTACGTTAATTTAACAGGTTAGTCTAATTGAGCTCAAAGACAGACCCAAATTTTCATCATAATCCAAAACATAAACCTGATAAATACTCCTTTCTACTTATACAAGAAAATTTTACCTTAAAATTCAGAATTTGTTGTTTATACAAATTTACTACTGTCCATCTTTATCAAACAAATTATAAAGACATTCAACACACACCAAAACATCTAAGATTGAACAACAATGCATAAGTTACCTGAAGGTTAATGCACTCGTGGCTCCAATGTGCATCGTCCTTGCTAATCCCACCATTCCAGCTGGTTTATGTTTACGTCCTCGGATTTCTGGTCTCCTTTAAAAATTTTCTACACCACCATTCGTCTAAAAGGATTCAGGGCTTCTCAGGAACTCATCTATGTATATCTAAATCGTGTTTTGTGGATTCAATCACGTTTACGAATA
The DNA here is from genome assembly GCA_036346225.1 of Platerodrilus igneus. Classification (NCBI taxonomy): domain Eukaryota; kingdom Metazoa; phylum Arthropoda; class Insecta; order Coleoptera; family Lycidae; genus Platerodrilus; species Platerodrilus igneus. The sequence goes on along the minus strand of JARFIW010001641.1, from coordinate 345,566 downwards.
ACACTTGATTACTAACACTCCCGAAAAATAGCAATGAAATTCATAATACTTTCACGCTATACTAAAACTGCATACTTCTATTTAGTTATTTATCGTTACTAATTTGGATAATTGGTACAGTAATACCCGCAAATATAACTAGACTTTATTACCTTTATTTATCTTCTCTAAGTGCACTAATGCATAATAACTTTTATCGTGGCACGTAATCACCATCTATTCTGCTTGAAGTATCGAATAAAATCAAAAATAAAAGAGATTCAAACTCCTATCAGCACGGGTTTATATAATGGATCGCTTGCAAGTCGAATTTGTCCCGCCACGGACAATTTTCAGAAATTCGCATTCTATTTTCCTTTCCGATGGCTCGGCACAATGAATCTACTGAAATTTGCACTCGTCCAATTTGAAATCTAAGAAATTTTTACACGCCTCGCAACACGTCCGCGAACAACTAATTAATTTTACATAGAAATTGTTATGCTTCCACCTCTCATGTTTGCATCTTATTTCAACCTTAATCGCCAATCTAGTCTGTTCGTTCTATCTACAACCTGTGCTCTTGTTTTACATATTTCCCCTCATTTAACTGCCAATGCATTCCCTCTCGCTTGTCTTTATACCACAAACTTGCTTTCTTCCTTGCACTCATACAGCTTGAAGCTTATCGACTATCATATACATCGTCATTTTTGCAGGTGTTCTTATTTCTAATACGCTGAAGGCTTTTACATGACTTCCACACGTCTTTATAATTTCTCAATAGCTTTAGTACTGAGAAAGATTAAATTAAATACAAGTTGAACATTTTAACTCGGCTTCTTTTTATAGAAAGCGTCCAGTGAATAATTTAAACTCCTTGTTTTTAACGAAACGAATAAATTTTTATGCTCCATGGTTTTAATAATGCGTATTATCTAATGAAATTCTACATTACTTCCTTCTGCACGTTGATTATGATTATATACAAACCCTACATTCTAATTGAATGATTTAAATCTACACAGTAGGCCTTTAATTAAGCGTTCGATTTTCCACTGCTCTGATATACACGGTGTTTAACATTATCTAAACAATATAAACCCTATGTTTAGAAGTAAATGACTAATTTATCCAATGTACCTTTAAATGAAGTGTATTATTACCCCAAAGCGTCCTTATACACGGTGATTAAAATTATTTGATGTCGTTAATTAATTTTCTACCCTGGTCTAAATTTGAGTATTTTCCTCCTATTTGAATACAAATAATCCCACTTATTTGAATTCAAATATGAAACATCTAGACTACAAAAAAAATTTACAAAGAAAATTGTCTATCTCACTCTACACTTATCTTTCTAACTTACCGAACTTATATCCAATCCTAAAAATATTTACCCCTATCCTATATCCCTATTCTATTCCTAACTTTCACCTAATTTTATAAACTTGAAATTATCCCTAACTTCATCCTACTTCTCCAACTAATCCTATATATATCCTATATACCTATATTTTGTTCATTTAATCTTCATTTCTTATTTAAATCTGACTCTTTTCTTGATCCTCCAAGTCTTTCTTCTCACCATCCTAATACTCTTCATCCCTACTTCTCCTCCTTCTATACCTATACTTATCATCCCTATTATCTCACACACAATAAACTTATCATCCCTATTATCCTGACTCTTAAATATTGCTTCTTCTTCAGTTCCTACACTTGTTTGTTTCTCATTTATTATTATTTTCTTTTCTGCGGACAAACCAAACGATACTACCTTAAAATTATCGATTTTTCCCGCTACGGAAAATCCTGTGTACCTTCTAGAATCCTTGTGTAATGGAATCAGCCCGAATGAATTCCTTAAATCTAATTTACTAAAAACAAACTTGCCACTTAACCTCGTCAAAAGTGTGTCCATGGATGGTGGGCAATGGAATTGCGGTTTGGTCCGTTGATTAATTTTTCGTGCATCTAAACATAAACGAATACTATCATCCTTTTTCTTAACCACCACTAACGGATTTATGAAACGAGTGTTTGAGATCTCTATTATGCCATCTTCCAACATTTTATTTAATTCTGCCTTCACCAGCTCTTGATATGCTGCTGGAATAGGATAAACCTTGGCGTTGAACAGTTCTGAATTATCCACTTCCAACATGTGCTCATAGCCTAACGCTGTGCTTGCTTCTACCCCCACTAATTCTGTATGTTTTTGTAATAAAGCTTGAACCTCTACTATCCTATTCTCTGGACATCTTATTGTGGCGTCGCCGTGGATCAATGTAAGTAAGTAAGCGTAAGACTACGGATCCCAAGGTCCCGGGTTCAAATCCCGACACGGCCGACTGCTTGAAAAATGGTAGGTGAGCATTTTTCACAAAAATTACGCCCTCGTTCGGATGAGAGGTTAAATGGAGGTCCCGTGTGTGAGTGTTGTCACGCACGTTAAAGATCCCTACCTTGTCTGGAACGGCAAGGGTTCGGCAAAATTCTAAATTTCCAGGCAACAAAAAACTCGCCTCCTGGCCAATGTAGTTACTTACGGGTGGAGCATTGGAAATGTAAATAAACAGACATCTTATTGTGTTGATCTGTTTAACTCCATCATCCTCTACCTCTACTACATTAATACTCAACCCCGTGTCATCCTTTGTGACTTCATAACTGCCCTTCCATGTCACTACCCTGTCCTTAATCCTTACTACCTTCTTTTCCATATCTATCAAAACCCCTAACTGCATCATACAGTCAACACCTAAAATGCTCTGAAACTTCAGTCCAGGTACAATTACAAACTCCTGTTCACAGCTTAAACCTCCTATATTTATCCTAAGCACCACAACACTATTTACTACAGCAAACTTCTTTTTATTTGGAGCGACTAAATGGCTACGCTTTATAGGCATAATTCTATCACAAACTTTATCCCTAATTTTGCTAACGAATTCCTCCGATATTAAACTCGCCCCTGCCCCTGTATCAAGTAATACTTCTACATTATTCTCAAAAATTCCTATATTAATAATTGGCAAACATAAATTTTCTACAGTTTCCGGCTCTATTTCTTCCTCAATTTTGAAAAATTCATGTGGATGTCATACACATTTACACTGAAATCTAGTGGTCTGTCGCGTTCTAGAAATCCTGTCTCGTCCTGTTTACCGTGCTTGGTCCTGGTTGTCCTTCTACAACCCATGCGTACGTCCTCCTCGTATTAATATCCGTGTCCCTGTCTCTATTCGGCGTGCTCGTCACAGTCCTGTTTACTTCCGGTAAACTGTTCTGTCTCGTGTAACTAGGTCTTGGCGTCGGTCCCCTCGTCGCACTACTGCTTCTGTATTCCTGTCCTCGTCGTTCCCAATTCGGTCGAAAATTTCTATTGTAGTCAGGCCGTCTCGGAAAATTCTGTGTCCTGTTGTCAAACCTAACCGTGTTAATGTTTCGTTCACGTATCTCTCTTGTCCGTCCTACACATACATCGTCATATCTATGTAAATATTCCAAAAATGTCTCACGTTCTGTAATGTTTTGTAAAGCCACGTGTTGTCTGATTTCGATTTCAAAATGTCGTGATAAGTATTTGATTATTTGTCTGTCCGTCAATGGTGGATTAAGTTGTTTGGCCACACTGTATTTGCGAATGGCATATTGTTCCCTAGAACCTGCAAACTCTCCCTTAAATTTTCCTGTAATCAAGTCGTCCCTAATCTGATCCTGTTTGTGATCACTCCAGTAATGTTGTAAAAATTTGTTTTCAAAGTCCTGATATGTGTCTATGTCCTGTCTTACTAAATTATACCATGCTTCTGCATTGTCCTTCAATAAAGCCTTTATCGTATTAAGTTTAGTCTGTTCGTCGAATAAATTTCCCACTAGATTTCTTACGCTATTAATAAAAATTTGTGGATTTACCCTGTTATCGCCATAAAATTTCATATGTTGGTCCAATGATACGCCACCGGTATAAAATCTGGGACCATCCCCCGTTAAACTTGACATGTTGTATTTAATACTACCAACTTCGCGTTCTACCCTGCCTAACTGATCCCTACATGAGTCCGTTACTTCAGTCATTTTTATGTTTATCTCTTCTTCACAAAAAATACGCACTTCAGACCCTAAATGTCCCATTTCCTGTCGAAGACCTGTAATGTTTTTCTCATTTCTATCAACCCTACTTTCTACTTTCCCCAGTTTCACGGTAAGACTATTTTTGAACTCTGTAAATTCTTTAGTAGATTGCTCAATTTTCCCGCTTATCTACTCCAATTTTCGGTTGGACTTCTCCCTCGCTCTATTCGATTCTTCTCTAGCTCTATTAGATTCATCGCTTAGCTGTTCTAATTTTCTATTGGATTCCTCCCTAGCTAATCGCATTTCCTCTAACATTCTCATCATTAACTCATTTCCTGTTTCTCCTTGTAACAATTTTATTTTCGATAATAATTCTTTGCATATAATTTCAAGAACAATGTAACAATTTTATTAATAATAATAATAATTTGCATTCAACTTCAAAAGTAATACGCTAAACCTGCTTCGTCCTTTAGTAATCTAGTTATATTCAGATATCTGTGTCGTATAAAGCTATTTACAAGCACATCTCTGTTTGATTGTTTTGTTCCCCTCCTGACGGCGCGACCGCTCGAGCTGGTTATAAGATAGTCGGCCACAGGTGATAGAAATATCAATATGTACCCTTGGCTGGAGGCAGGCAATATACGAATCCATTTCAAATAGTAAGGATATCTTCGAATAACGGTCGGTAATGTATATATTGTGCGAACTTGTGTAATTTGAGATAATTTATTTAGCGCGACAAGTAGGATGAAACTTTTAAAAACACACAAGGACACAGAAAAACACATGTAAGATGCAACCTTTAGAAGGTGACGTAATTCAACTTTGAGAGTACGACTGCTGCAGAATGTAAGGCGACAGGATATGATTCGACACGTGGAACGAAGGAATTATAGAAGTTGATTTGGATGAATTTGTTTCAAATTGCAAACGCTGTTATCGTTGCTTGAAGAACGGGGTTCCCGTCTTCCTTTGTCACAATGCGACAATTGCAGTTTTGGTTCGTAGATAGCTATAAGTTTTTTTTATGTGTTTCAAAACTGGGAACACGTTAACCTGCTTTGATGCGTAATACATGTACATTGTAAAAGTTTTAACTAATTGTTGAGCTGGATTTACCAGTAGTAAAACGAAAGTTCATTGATTTAGTGTTCTAAAAAAACATGCTTTGCTCCATACGAATCGTCGGTAATGTCAACAGGTGTTACTGACGTCATATTTTTCTACTTTGTACAGCTGACAGATGTTATTTTAAAAGCAAATGCTTTGAACAGCTGTAGTGCAATATATGTAAACATGTCTATTTTTGTGATCAGCTTTATCTACACTAAAATTAGTATACGTAATTTTGAAAGCTCAAATGCTAATATTGTTAGGAGCTATTAATTTGTTATCTACCTGAAAAGATCTGCCCAGGTTAGAATCCTATTTGTACAACAAGTTTATGTTTTAAAGTAAAGTGCTTGATGAATAATAATAAAGACAAACAGGAAAGTTAAAAGTTTAAGATTGATGCAGTTAATGATAAAAATTTTTTGTTACAAGTTATATTATTTTAAAAGAAATCTTTTAGTAAACAATTGGTTCAAAATTAAAGATTTTTTATTTTGATTAAGTGTGATCAAATCTAATTACATAAAGCTAAAACCCTTCTGAGTAATAAATTGATGCCAATTTGATATTGGAAATACTTTTTTCTTATTTCTTTATGTATTTTTGCAGGACACAAATGGTGTTCCACTTTTTTATTTATTTAACTATCACAATTTCTTACAGGAGCTGCGTCTTATTTTATTAAAACAGGTTTTTGTCAGCGAAGGCGATCATTTTTTTTCTTTGGGTCTCCACGTCCGCCCTTGGAACTATGCTATGCAATTATCGTAATTACATCAGGACTTGGTGGCGCCTATTTGATTTAGCTTAAGTTTGATCTGCAAACAGAATTCGACTTACCCCCCACTTTTCATTGCTCTACCCAGGAATAGACCCCTAGTTGTGTCGGAAGATTTTTGGAACAATAAGTATTACTTGCGCCAAAACAAATAACAAACAAAAAACGTTTCATCCTGACTCCGTCTTAGACTGATCCCTACTACCTCTTGCTTCTTCTTCCATTTCTGCTTCTGTCGTCTTAAATAAAGCACTATCACTGCTTCCTATTTCCATCCCTTGACTTCGAAGCCACTCTTTTCTCTGCATCCGTCACACTTTTCACCCCCACACACGCCCACACACTTCTTTCACACCTACAAAAATATTCACACTCAGCTCTTAATTTCAGGGTCGTCAGTTTCCTGAAACAGTTACACACTATCTGAAATTCGAGTCCTCACGTTCGGGTCGCTAAGATCTACTGTGATTCTCTTCCCGTTTTTGGAATTGCACACGTTCTGTGCCAGGAATTGCTGTGATTCTCTTGTCCGTTGAATCTCTTCTGACAATCGTCTCTTGACTCTTTCCTTCCGCCTCGGCTGCTCACCTAGTTAAAACTTTCATCCTCATTCATAAAAAAAACAAACACATACCTACCACAAACATCAACGTTAACTCTATTTACATTAATATTCATAATACATTAAAATTTCAAAATTAAATATCAGCATAAATTTCAGCATCATAAAATTTCAAGTTCAAATTTGTCATCATTTTAATTTGCATCCAGAATTAGAGTCCTTGTAGGATGCATACTAATTAAGTACACAATATTTGCAGACCTGAGTCTGAATAAAAGGGAGCATCTCCCACCCCTTTACGTTAATTTAACAGGTTAGTCTAATTGAGCTCAAAGACAGACCCAAATTTTCATCATAATCCAAAACATAAACCTGATAAATAGTCCTTTCTACTTATACAAGAAAATTTTATCTTAAAATTCAGAATTTGTTGTTTATACAAATTTACTACTGTCCATCTTTGTCAAACAAATTATAAAGATATTCAACACACACCAAAACATCTAAGATTGAACAACAATGCATAAGTTACCTGAAGGTTAATGCACTTGCGGCTACAATGTACATCGTCCTTGCTAATCCCACCATTCCAGCTGGGTTATGTTTACGTCCTCGGATTTCTGGTCTTTAAAATTTTTCTACACCACCATTCGTCTAAAAGGATTCAGGGCTTCTCAGGAACTCATCTATGTATATCTAAATCGTGTTTTGTGGATTCAATCACGTTTACGAATAACACTTGATTACTAACACTCCCGAAAAATAGCAATGAAATTCATAATACTTTCACGCTATACTAAAACTGCATACTTCTATTTAGTTATTTATCGTTACTAATTTGGATAATTGGTACAGTAATACCCGCAAATATAACTAGACTTTATTACCTTTATTTATCTTCTCTAAGTGCACTAATGCATAATAACTTTTATCGTAGCACGTAATCACCATCTATTCTGCTTGAAGTATCGAATAAAATCAAAAATAAAAGAGAGCCAAACTCCTATCAACACGGGTTTATATAATGGCTCGCTTGCAAGTCGAATTTGTCCCGCGACGGACGATTTTCAGAAATCCGCATTCTATTTTCACTTCCGATGGCTCGGCACAATGATTCTACTGAAATTTGCACTCGTCCCAGTTGGAATCTAAGAAATTTTCACACGCCTCGCAACACGTCCGCGAACAACTAATTAATTTTACATAGAAATTGTTATGCTTCCACCTCTCATGTTTGTATCTTATTTCATATATATATATATATATATATATATATATATATATATATATATATATAAGAATCAGACGGACTATAGTTGTTTCAGTAATTTATTACCTCGCTCTACATCGCCACCCTACCACATTACTGCTAAATACGAGCGTTTGTTTCAGATAAAAAGAGCAATGATATTGATGTTATAGGGCTAATTTTAAACACTATGCACGTTGGTAACTTGCGACAGCGGTTCTTTGTAATTAATGTATTGCTAGTTGCAAAATTAAAGTGTAATACTTACCCCCTCTCTCCCACAAGTGTTGTAGCTCGGGTGGTTGGTCATACGCCCAATGTATTGGTGCTAGTTCTGAAAAATAAATATCTAACTGTAGTCAAGTTTGTATATAATAATTATCCGCGTTCCTTTACCTCTATTTGCTACCCCATCTAAACTTTAAATTTTATTCGAGCTATGCTTAATTTTTCTTTATTGCACGTAAGTGGAAAATCAGCACGAATTTTACCAAATTTTAAACTATGTCATGTACATAAAAGTAATGTCTAGACACTTCCGTTTTTGCCGTTACTTACGTACAGAATATTCGATATCTGCTAAAACCTTTAGTGTGCAGAGAGATTTAAGATAGTACAGTAAGTTTATTGACGTGTAAAGTTATTCCAAATGTATATGTTATCGTGAAAACCCGAAATCTGTTATTTCGCGAAATAACTATTAAAAACGCGAAATCTCCACCAGCAGTTGTAAATTCCCGTTCGTACTAGTAATAACGCGAAATTCCTAATGTTAGCTAAATGCCAACTAAAATGTACACAAGAGGTATCTACTGTTAATTTTAGTCATAACCAGTTCTCACTAAATGCTAGTTAGTAATAAACCGAACTGATTTCAATAGGGTAGAGCTCGTTTGGTGAACTAAAATGAAATACAAAAAATTATGTATTTGTAGCATAATTTACTTGTTATTACTTGGCCCAGTATTGTGGCATTTGGAGTTACACAAAACATTATTTTTCTTACATTTGCATAACTTTATTGTACATGTATTTGTGCACTTGCACATTGTAAAACCTTGGCTGTAACCTGTTTCAGAAAAGAAGCTGCGTGACGCAAAGCCAATTGTATATCTTTTTCCACTTCAGTGATAGCGATAAATTTCTGTTTACAAATATCGAATTCCGATCTAGCATATAACTGATTTATGACACCTTCTCTAGTAGCTAATTAATACATGATATCATTAGTTTTAAACATAACCAGAGCTATAATATTTTGGAATGAACATTTTGGTTTATCGACGCCAGGAATAGGTACAGTGACCTCATCACCGACATTTGCTGAAGGGTATGGTTTATTAGATATACATTTAACCTTTTTCGCTTGGTCAATTAGAGCATGAGCAGCACCTGCTTTAGCTGATTTGATGTTGTGTGCATTAGTATAATTTCTACAACAGTCGCCATCGTTTGAAAATAAAATTTAGCAAGTTTAGAGCTTGTTTAAGTTGGCAAGGTACTTGTGCTTCGCCCTGTTCATGTGGATTACCACATTCTGTGTCTGAAACATGATTTTGTTTTGTCTTTCTAGAGATAAAACGTTATCCAAACCTTCTTCCTGTTGTAGCGTCGAAATTACTTCGGATGGTAAAGAAGTCGTCGCTAATCTAACTCTTGCCTCTATACCGAACATAGCTTTATATGGACTTTGTTTTATGCCTGAATGATAAGCACGATTCTTCATGAACTGCACACAAGGGACACCTTCTGTCCATTGCACACTATTATTATCCGTCAGCCAGGTGGAAATCATGTTCTCAAGATCCTGATTTGCTTTTTCTACAGGACCTTGAGTTTGACTGTGACGAGGCCTACAGTGGACGATTTAAAGTTTAGGCTATAATGTTTTAAATTCTTCTATAATAGAATTGGCAAATTCTCTACCGTTATCACTGTGAGAAATGCACGGAGCACCAAACGTTAAAAATATTTTATTCAGTTTGTAAGTTATCTCAACTGCTCGTTTCGATGTCAAAGCTCGAAGTAACACAAATTTCCTTAAGTGATCGTGATTCGTTATGTAAAATAAGTTTCGATACAAATACTTTCTTCTTTTTACATTTTTTACTATTGCATACTTCGCACATAGACAAAAATAAATTAATCATCCTTGTGGTAATATTGGCTTTTTTTTACCGGATCCTGATCGCAATCTATCACTCCTTCAATCACCTCGAATATTTCTTCAACAGGTAGGTAATACAATATTCGGTCGATGTTTGATTTTGCGATTATTCGCCGAATACCTCCGAATTCCAATACAACGTTTTATTCGGCATTTTGCTAATAAAGTAGTAATTTCGCATTGTTACTAGTAAAAACGAGAATATACTACTGCTGGTGGAGATTTCGCGTTCTTATTATTTCGCGAACTAACGGATTTTGGGTTTTTACGGTAAGAAATACAGTTTACAACTTTGTTTCTCTGCATAAAACAAATGTATACATTTAGTAGGTATAATCAGGACCGGTTAAGCTGACGTATATGGTTAATCACGTTATATCATTTGAATTGAAACACATTGAACGTGATCTGGATATGTTCATGTAGTTACTGTTGACATGAAATATATATATATATATATATATATATATATATATATATATATATGTCTGGTGGTCGTCCAGAAAAGGAACCCAGGGGGTTTCTTTAATTCTTGAATATGTATAACTTCTTTAATAAAACATGTTTGATTGCCCTTTACTTTTTCTTTTTCTATTTCTACTCTATTCTTATTTAATATTCTAACAATTCTATAAGGTCCCAAAAACATTTTATCTTTTTTATTTCGTTTTTTAGAATTTTTCTTATAAACTATTTGATCAACCTTAAATTCTAGATTGCTAGGCCCGTCTGTATTTCTCTTAGCTACTGTGTTCTCTTTCTTTTCGATCAGTCTATCGCTTAATTTCTTATAAACGTGTTTTAATTTTTCTTTGTGATTACTAACATAATCTGAGTAAAAGGTGGGAGGTAAAAATATTTCATTCAGGTCTCTGGAACTTGTGTGACCGAATCTCAATTCAAATGGGGTAAAATTTGTTGCACTGTATATAGAATTATTGTAACCTATTATGGCGTAATTCATTAAATCATCTCCATCAGGGTAAATCTCTCTTAAAAGTCGTAAGTGCTCAATTAGGGTGGAATGTGTACGTTCTACTATAGAATTGCACTCATGATGTCCACTTGTGGTAAAGTGTACATTGATTTTATGTAAACTGAGAATTTCTTTCACTGTAGAGTTATTGAACTCTGTGCCTCTATCTACCACAATAGTCTGAGGAATTCCATATGATGTAAAATATTTAATTAGAGCTTGGCTGATATGGATTGCGGTTTTTCCTTCCACGATTATAGCTTGCGCTAATTTGGTTAAAGCATCCACTAATGTTAGGTAGTTTTTGCCGTCAAAAGTAAACACATCCATATGAACGATTTCAAATGGTTTTGAAGCGGTCTCAGTTAACATCATAGGCGTATAAGGAGTCTTTCTCGCGTATTTGTTTTTCTGGCAAAGATTACAATTGTTGATAAAATTTGATATGGTGATTTTCATATTTTTCCAATAATAGTTTTTCTTTAATCTCTGATATGTTTCTGTTATTCCACGATGAGTGGTTTTCCCTTCATGGTGGTTTGTAATTAAGATAGTTTGGTCTTCCAAATCCGTTACTGTATTTACCAATTTGTTACATTTAATTAACTTTAGTCCGTTTTCTGAAAAATGCTTACGGTATACATTATTGAAATCGTTATATAAATTCTCTTTATTAAAGTGCAAGTGAAATGTGTTATTTGGATTAGTATATTTAATCAGAAAGTCTATGATTAATTTTTCGTTTTCAACTTCGGGTATTTTTAATTTTATAATTTTGTGACCTTCTTGCTCCTCTAGTGAGACGTCGGCATTAAAATATAAATTAGGATAAATTAATATTTGTCTTGCTTTGTCGTTTATTATTTCGTCCAGAATTGGAATTCCTTGATTCGAATTGTCGTTTGAAGCAGAATGCTGTGTTAAGGTACCGGGATTGTCTGGAATATGTATTATTTGTTCTGGTTCTGAGGTATCTTGTGTTAAGTCATAAATTAGGTTTTCTAGTTAGCTTCCATCTTGTGTAAAATCACCTATGCTTTTTAGAAATTCATTAATGTAGTCGTCAACGTCATCAGTATTGTTGAAGAGTGATTCAGTTTCTAAAGCGTTTACTGGAATGCGAGACAAACTGTCTGCGTTTGTATTGGACTTTCCTTTCTTGTAAACAATTTCATAATCGTACTCTAAAAGTTTAATTTTCCATCTAGTTAATTTTGAGTTACTGTCTTTGAAATTGAAAAGCCATGTCAGTGGTTTGTGGTCAGTATAAATAAAAAACTTTCGTCCAAATAAATATGGCCTAAAATGTTTAGTTGCCCAAACTATTGCCAAAAGTTTTCAACTGTAGAGTACCTTGTTTCGGTTTCATTTAACGTTCGCGATGCATATGCAACGGGTTTATCATTCGGTACGTTTCCTTGAGATAATACGGCTCGTAACGCGTAATTGCTAGCGTCTGTAGTCAAATTGAAATGTTTAGAAAAATCTGGGTATTGCAGTATCGGATTGTTGATCAAAATATTTCTGCAGGTCTGTAGTACCTTCGCGTTTTTCTTTAAACATTTCGTCAGGGGTTTTGTAATTTTGGCAAAATCTTTTATAAATCGTCCATAATATCCTATTAATCCTAAAAAACTTTTGATTTCGGTTTGTGTTCGTGGTATAGGAAAATTCTTTACAGCTGTAATTTTGTCAGGGTTTGGTTTAACTCCTGAAGGGGTTATCACGTGTCCTAAGTATAACACAGTTTTCTGTAAAAATTCCGATTTATCCAATTGTATTTTAAGATTGTATTGTCTGAATCTGTCAAAAACGGCCTTTAGTCTCTCCAAATGTTCTTGTAAGGATGAGCTAAATACGAGACAGTCGTCTAAATATATTATGCACATTTCGTCGGCTAGTCCTTTCAGTACTCGGTCCATAACTCTTTGAAATGTAGATGGGCTGTTGGCCATTCCCATGGGCATACATTTAAATTGAAAATGTTCTTGCGGAGTTGTAAAAGCTGTCTTTTGTACGTCTTGAGCGTTCATCTCAATTTGGAAAAATCCGCTGGCAAGGTCCAGGGTGCTAAAATAGTTTGCTCAACCAAGTTTGTCCAAAATTTCGTTGATATTTGGCAAAGGATACTTGTCGGGAATTGTCTTTTCATTAAGCTTCCGATAGTCAATAACAAGTCTCCATTTTTTCTGTCCGGATGCGTCCATTTTTTTTGGTACTATCCAGATTGGTGATGACGAAGGCGATACGCTGTCCTCGATTATCCCTTGATCTAACATTTTGTTTGTGTCGTTTGGCTTCATCACGGTGAATTTCGGGTAAACGGTATGATCTTGTAAAAAAGGCGTTTCGTCTTTTAAATTAATTTTGTACTTAATTTCGCTCGTAAAACTGAGGGGGATTCCTTCACAATAAAATATGTCACGATAGTCTAAACAAAGTTTCCTAATTTTATCTTTTTCTTCTTTATTACAGTGATCCAGTCTAAGATTTTTCAGAGTCTTCTTTAATTTGTTGTTAAATGAGTGAGAGTTTTGTAAGTCAAAATTCTCGTCTAATTTTTGGATAAAATTTACGTCAACTTCGTGTATGGGTTCAATATCTAGAGGTTCAGTTGTTGTGATTTCCGTAGAGTTTTCATTCGCGTTGGTAATTATTTCGTGGTGGCAAAATAATTAACAACATTCACCAAGGCCCTCGGCATGTCTGTTCCATTCCCAAGGTTTTCGTAGTTTAAAATACCGGGTCCGTTAGCTAATTTTACAGGAATTTTCGTCACTTGCCTACAACGGGCAGGAATACTAAACACATACGTCTCAAATCTATTAGGGATTACGTTTGTATCAGATTGTACACTTAAATTAAAGGGAATAATTGCATGAGGGGTTATTAATTGATTTTTACTTAAATTTATAGTTGCGTTTAATTGTACAAGTAAATCAGTGCCTATAATTCCTTGAAATTCATTGCTAAATTGAAATAAGTAAAACTTATGAAAATCTTCAGATTTAAAAATCTCAAATAATGGTTTGTGGACAATTTCGTTATGCAACGAAGTGTTGTGCGCCAATTGAATGCTAAATATTTCAGGATAAATATAATTTGGGTAAAAGTTATTCGCTATTTCAGGATCCATTAAGCTACGTGTACTACCGGTGTCTATCAGAAACTTCGCATTAATTTTTTTAATTATTACATACGGAAGGTCGTGTCTGATTGCATTTAGAACAATCATCTCATGACGTTTATGTGTGGGGTTTCCTGAAAATTTACGTATGCAGTTGTTCTATCAGTGTTAGAAGTATTATTGAAATTCACACCATTGTTATCTGAACACTCTGCTTGCGGAGGATCGAATGAATCCGCATGAAAAGCCTCATCGTAACGATGCATATCATCAGGATTGTAATTACAGTTTAGCATGTCCGTGTTATTTCCGGGGTCAACATAATCTCTGCTGACTGCTTGTCTAAAGGTCGGATTACAAACGTTCTGATAAAACATTCTATGTGAATTGTTTCGTACTGGAGTTGAAACTCCTGAAGATGTGTCCATTGGCTCCGGTCTAACAAAATTTTGAGGACGACTTATTCGACTTTGGTTAAATCTTTGAGATGAATTACCAAAATTTGGTCTGTTGTATTGTGGAGAAATATTTTGTGCTGGGAATCTGTAATTTAAAGGCGGGCTTGGATTAAATGTATTTTGAGTATTACGTGTATAAAACCTATTTGAGTTGGAGAATTGATTGTGCGCTTGCTGTGCACGACTATTGGACGTATTCTGAAAGTTTTTGAAATTTGGGTTTATAAAATTGAGTTTGTTGTGAAAATAATTACTACTGTGCGTATTATTTCTGTTTGGAGTGATTCTCGTGTCCGGTCTAAAGTTTGAGTTTGAATTTAGGTTGTTGACTCTTTGCGTGCTATATAAAAAGCTTTCCTCTTCAATAACTATACCCATTGCCCTTTCTAAGCTATCCGGATTTCTTAATCTTACGTTTGTTTGAATTGATAATGGTAAGCCGGGGATGTAAGTTTTTAGTGCGAGATCGTCGTAGTTTTGAACCGTATTTTAAGTTCATCAGCTGAAACAGTTAATGAATTTAATTTTGACAATATTAAGCTCCTAGAGTCCTGACATTGCATCCCAAAATTGTAGGGGCTTTCGTTTCTATTAAGGAGTAAATTTATTAGATCTTGAACTAAACAATCAATATCTCTTTGATCACCAAATGATAAAATTAGCGAGTCTTTTATTTCGTTCCAAGATTTTAGTTCACACCGAGATCCGATTAATATTTGTGCTCTACTAATTAATTTGCCAATAATTGCTCTTAGTAGAAAGTTATTTATTTGAACATCAGTTTGACGGGCAAAATTATTGATTAAAGCTTCGCAGTTAGATATAAAAATTGTTAACGTGTGCGGGTTGCCATTATAACATGGTATAGCGTCTAAATGGAGTTTTAATAATTGATAATTCGTGTGCTTGTTTGTCATTTTTAGGTTTTTACGATTACTTACTATATTTAAATTAATTGTATTGCTTAGGTTACTCTGAAAGTCTCTTAAATTACGTAAAATATCTCGATCACGTGGAGTTTCTAATAGATTACTTATACTATCTGAATTGTTATCAGTCTCAAATTCTTATTAAATTGAAACCTTAAAATTGGTTTATTAAATCAGCTATCTCATTATCACTCATAAATCATAATCAATAATTAATCAATAATTCGTCAATAATTACATATAAATTCAATAATCTTAATAGGAAAATCAAACGGAATTTTAAAAATCTGCTTACATTAATGCCATGTGTATCTTCATGTCCTAATATTCGCTTAGGTTTCTTGTTGCTGTGAATCGTTTTCGTTTTCAAGAGACTCCCTGTTGATCATCCAAAAGCTATCACGGCCTCAAACGATTTTCGCTCGTCTAATTTGTGAATCACTTTATAGACAATATACGAAAGACTACTGTGCTAGAGATGTACATTCGCCATAAACCCGTATACTTTCGCGTTCTGTTTTGTAAACCGTGAAAACGGATCAATTTTCGTTTCCAAAAATTGCCAAAACCAACCTACCGACTGCGCCAATTATGTGGGCCTCTCTCAAAAACATGAATTGCTATTAACTTACAAGGTGAGGATATATATGAAATTAACATAGACATTGAATCGAATAATTTTTTTAAAATAATGTTTGCTTCAATTTGTTGTATAAAAATTTTGAAACCTTTCAGTTTCACTTTTTTATTATTTAAAACTTTAAATATAAGATGCCTATCTGTGCGTGTGTGTGTGTATGTATGAGCTTGAGTGCGCGTACATGTTATATTTATATGAGTGTCTGTGCCTATTTTTGATTATGTATTTTAAATCTGTTTGTTTGTTAGTAGGTGTGTGTATGTGTACATGTGTATGTATGTATGAATGTGATGTGTATGTATGATGTGAAATGTTAATCACTACAATATCAATTATTGCATTAGATATAGGTTACTTCTGAAGATTAAGTAAGTATGTATAAATCGAACTTAAACCACCAATATCTGTTTTTTTTATTTATACAATTTTTATTGCGAAAAATATGATACATTTCAAGGAATAGTCTTTTTTGTATTTTTTTCTAGTTCTAAAATTTTAGAATGTTCAAAATCAATTTTGTGATCTAAATTGAGTGAGTGACTTAATAAAGCACAAGAACTTGCTTTGATTCTAATGTCACTTATGTGTTGGGCTATACGTTGTTTTAAAAATTGTGACGTTTGTCTAATATAGGAGTTACCACAATCTATATATTTAATTTGATATATAATGTTTTTTTGAAACAAATCCAGTAATGATCTTTAAATTTTGAAAAAATAGTTCCTAATGTTAAAATATTCTTTTTAGTGTATTTGAAATTGTAATTTTTAAATACTTGAGTTAATTTATTGGTTAGGTGATCATCTGTGTTTGGTAGTGTTTTGTATAGTTGTAAATCCCGAAACTAGGATTAGAAAAATTTCGACTCAAGTGGGTGTAAGCAGCTATCTTGTTTGGAAAACTCTTCATGGGTAACTCCTATACCCTTACCATATCCAACGGGTACAAACCCATACTGCTCCGGATTATCAAGCGGGAATGGCTTTCTGTGAGTGCTTTGTGTGAACAGCTGTTGATCGGCAAGATTTCGCTGATACCATCCTTTTTATTGATGTAGCTGGTTTTACTAAAAATGGAATAATTAGTTTCCACAACAATCACGTTTGGTGCGACGTGAAATCTTATGCTATTGTTGAAACCATACACCAGCAACGTTTCTCTCTAAACATCTGGCTAGGCATGATAGGGGAACGGTTGCTGAGACCGATTGTTTTGCCGCAACACTGAACAGGTTTTGCATACCTCGAGTACATGGAAAATTCCTGAACTTTTGGAAGATTTACCTCTAAATCTGAGACTGAACCTCTGGTTTATGCAAGATGGAGCTCCACCGCATTTTACGCTTGCTGTTAGGGAACATCTTAACAATGAATTTCCTGGGAGATGGATAGGGCGAGCAGGTCCCATTGCTTAACCTCCAAGATCTCCCGATATAAACCAGTTGGACTTTAGTATCTGGGATTATTTGAAAAGTTAAGTGTACGCAACACCGGTAAATGACCTTCCAGAGTTGCGCCAAGGAATTGAACAGTGATGCGAGATAATTCGTGAAAAACCCTTGTTTTTTGAAAGAGTGCGCGCTTCCTTTGAAAGAATATGTAGATCCTGTCGAAATGGAAGGATGATGTCATTTTGAACAACTTCTTTAGTTATAATCTATTTTATGTTAAAATGCAATAACACCTTAATAAAGCAATTGCGATAAAATCACCCTTATCTCGTAAACAGTTAATCTGCGGACACATGTTTATTATGACTTTCAACCTTATTTTCGATCGTACTACATGCCCTTAAAGTCTATAAACAATGTTTCAAAAAACCCTGTATATATTGCTGTGATAAGGGGTTGTTTAGGGGTGTGTTAAATAGCAAGGGTCGTGTAGTAAACATAAATTGCAATAGAAAGCAGAAAACTGCATTTATTTAGCAGAAAAATAGGTAATTTGTATATTAGGTAAATAGCAAATATTTAACACCCTGTATATAGACCATCTATCTAATAACTATAAATTTTGTATGCCCGTCTTTGTGTTAAAGTTGAGAGGCGCGAATCGATCGCTTTTTGGGATTTGCGTTCGAGGGTTTCGGATTTGGGGGCGCGGGCGAGTGGTGGTTAGGTGGAGAATTTTTTCGTGCGTAACATAGGCCGGTTTTTATCGCGGAAAAACGGAAAATCGCGGAGAAATAAGGATTTTCCGGGACATGATTAATTTGAGGCGACGTATTCGTTAACGTGTTAAAAAAGCTTGGATCCCTCAAAAATTTCCGATCTAAAACCGAACGGGTCGTGCGACGAAGTCGGCAACTGTTTCGTTAGCGTTGGTACGAGAGAGTAGAAAGATCGAGTTGGTTTCTAAAATTCGTATTCGGGCGTTAAAAAATTTCTAATATATACCAAACAACGCTATTCGTATTCTAAAACCTGAATTATTGACAGTTTGCAAGCCGGTGGTATAGTATTTTCTTAAAACAGGTATTAAAAGTTGTATAATTTATTCCACAAACGCCAAAACAGGTTCCGAAATCCGACGGAAGCGAACAAATATGTACCTTCAAAATCTATGATTACACATTTCTTTTAAAATTTCTCAAAATTAAATTTATAATTCGTCTACTATCATTTAAGGGTACCCATAATTGACTACAATTATACGAAAACATCGCTTTTTAATATACACCAGCTATTTATTTGAAAAATTATTACTTATTACATTTGACGTTTATATACGGAGTCGCCCGAACAATTACAATAGGCCGTGATTTATTCCTAAGATCATGTATTTCTTATGTGACATTAGGCATCGCAAGTATACAACCAACGCGATTTCAATATACATCTCCTCGACAGCGCAAGCCCAACATCTCTGGTTACGAATCTTAACTCCGCTGGTTCAATGCCCAGTAAAATTCATTTTTTTAATTTAATTTTATGATGCTTTTTAAAACATGCAATAGCATTTATTTAACAATATGCATTAAATACACCAACACTTTTTTTTTCATATGCTTCAGTGCGATCTACAATGTATAATTTGTGAATTATATTTAGTCAAGAACCAATTCCAACCTTTACTTTTCAGATAATGTCCAACTTGCAGAAACGTATTCCCTTATATGTGTATAAAAACTAAAAAACCTTTGATATTTTACGATCTGAAAACCCAAACGCACAGAGCTAAAACCGGTACATTTGCGTTGATGAACAGACGATTGAGTTGGTTTCAAAAATTGGTATACAATCCTTAACATATTTCTAATGTGTACCAAAAAATATTACATCTACCATAAATTCTACATCTTTATTTAAAACTTTTACTGCGCTTTGTGTCATTTATTTGAGAAATGTCAAAAAGCAGGTTACGTACCACGGTGGTGGCACTCTATATACGATTATGTTGGCGCATTTTAGTATTAACACTTGTTAGCCTTTTTACGTATGGATTTAGTTTAACGAGAATTTCCGATAATTAGTAATGGAGCCCACGGCAAATTAAGATGGAAGGTGGCTCTAAGTTGAGGAAATTTCAAAGGCAAGCGGCTAGTCGAACTATATGCTCTGGGTAGAGAATGAGCTGTGGGTCGGGGTGTAATTGCAACCACTAATAATAAGAATAAGGCGCCACCGTATTTTTTTATACTGAGAAGACCTGAAACAAGTCCCTTGTACAAGGCTAATGCGGAAACCTATTTTCTATAACCGCTATATAATTTTTAAAGACCTCCTAATCTTTGAAGTATCTTACCTTATGGTTCGACCTTGACCTTAGCAATCCTGCACTGCACCTGTGAACAGATTAAACAAAGAAAAGCACTGTTTGTGCATTCAAATTCAAAATATTTAAATACGATCAGAATCGACTTTCATTCCTCTTAAATAAAAGATAATCTTTAGTCCGAAAATAAGAATCTATTCTTTTTAGGTATCCAATAAAGTAATTTTTCGTTTACAAAAAAATATGTCTTCCTTTATAAGTTAATTTAAATTAGAAAGAGTTAATTACAATGGTACTGAAAGTATCCGTACCACTTACTATTTAATAAAGTTTATATAACAAATTGACAAAGCATAAAATTGCTTATTTAAAGAAAGAGTTAATTATGGTAAATTTACCTTAATTTCACAGTAGATAATTACAGCTAATTGTTCATAAAATATCAAATGTAAAGATTCAATTTCTAAAGGTTTAAAATTATGAGAATTTAATTTATCTAATTAGTAGTGACATCTTCTGATGTTTCTTTGAGTTAATAAAAGAATTTGTAGAAACAAATTACAGATTCATAACGTATGACTACGAAAAATATAACTGAGGTCTGGCCTTGACCTGTTTAAGGTTAACACAAGTCGATTACAGCAAAATTTATCTCGTTACTACGTCGACAGTTCAGACAACATACGAACATAATTTTTTGTACATACCAGAGTTCCAATTTGCACCTATATACTTGCGTGAATGCTGACATATGTTTGAACAACGGAAAATTCCATTCCAAACAAACAGCTGCGCCGCTTACTGAAAAACCGTCACTTGGCTTCCATTAACTGCGTTTCAAGAATTCACACCACAAGAAAGCAAATGTTGTCTGTAATTGATCCGAACAACTTTATATATGTGATTCCATATTATACAAAGATACAATTGTTTTCCATCAACTTCGAATGAATACCATTCAGAAAAGAGCTTATTCACAATCTACGTTGCAATATAATTTAAATTCAAATTTAATAATCTCCAATGTTACATGTTTTAAATTTAATAGTTTCCAAAGTTACATGTTCCTAATAGCATACACGGGCAATTTTCCATCGTGCACGCCTCCAACAGCAAAAATCAATCACGGACATCGCTCCTAAGAACAACTTTCGACCTGCTTGAACCCCAGCTGTGTTGGAAGTGACCTGGAGGCTTGTTGCTGCCCAGTAACAAAGTTACGTTACGATTCCTGAGTGGAAGGGGATCCAGGAAGGATACCAAACAAAAGCTTTTATCTTGTCTCCGTAGAATTCAACTTTTAACATGAACTAAATACTAGTTCTTTATTGGACAATAGATATAATTATATTAAGTGGATTGGATAACATTATAATGTGTTATATTATTTAATATTTAATAAAAGGATTGATTATACAGATATATATATGAGGTAGAAAATAAAATTGCTACACACTATCCGAATAGATGGCGCCTACAATTTCGACTGCAATTATGATTGTCATTTATTTGATATTAATTTGACGTTTAGAATTATTGTTTATCTAACCGTAGCGCTATTCAAAGATTGTTTAATTTGATTTGCTGCATTTCCAAAGATTTGTGATTAAAAACAAGTTGAAAATGCAAGGCATTGTCGCAACGAACTTCCAAATGTAGACTTACTTTAAAACAATTTAAAGAAATTAAAATTATTATGTTGTAATAATTATAAGTATTCAGATAAAATACAAAAATTTATAAACAACAACAGAGACATTTTAATATATTTTATTTTATTGAATAAATATTTTAAAAGCTATATATTAGTTCTCATCAATAAGATAAGATTTTCTTTTTTTTTATATGAATCTAATTATTTTCGGCAATCAAAATTTAAGTTTAAACAATGTCTATAATATTGGAATAATTGGCATGAAATGCCATAAATTGTTCAAATATGTGTCGCATATTGATTTTAAACTTATTAAAAATTTTAATTATTCCTGTAGATTTTCCCGCCGGCTCGGCGTCCCCGTGGCCCGATATTCCCTGACATCAAAACTTAAGCTCTGGACACCGAGCTGAATCGATTGATGTATCACACATTGATGTCCGACCATTAGAAAGGCCTCGGACGGACAGACGGACAGACAGACGGACGACAAATCGATTTCATAAACGAACGAAGTTCGTTGAAAATTAGTTTTACTTAAGATTACATTACTATTCTTTTTATAGGTACTTAATTCACCGTCAATGTTGTTATTACGTACCTACCGATATTGCACGAGCAAATAATTTATTGTAAAACTGAAACTTAACAGAAACTGATATCTTAAAGTTAGAGCTTGGTGTTTGTTTATACATTACTGTATTTAGAGGAGATTCATATTTATTAGTTTTTGTAACAAATGGTAAAATAATGGGTTACATATTTTTATCCCAATCGTGGATTATAGATTATGGATGCTTTCTCTACTATGTGAGAGGTTGTGGAAATAAGAATGCCAATAGGCATACTTTTTCAAATCCTTATAATAATAAAATTACGTTTCCATGATTATTTTTTTAATTTGTAAGCCAATGGTCCGTGTTTTGTTGTATTTGTCAATTGTACCTGAAATCCGTTTTCTTCTTCCTGTTATATGCAATAAGCCAATAATATATTTCGGTAAAATGTTTATTTCATTTCTTAATATGCATGTATGATGTACAAACTTATACTTTCAGTTTCATTAATTTGACTTATGTACATACATAATGTATGTATGCAATTCATATTAGTGGAATATGGAAATATAAATTTTTGCATCTATAACCTTTCAAATACATTTGTAATGCATTCTTAGATGTAAACCATATCAGGGTTTTTAACCTTTTACATATAGTGTAGATGCTAACCAAACCTATAATTTCATAGGAAGTATTAACACTATCCGCCGAATATATACTAACTCATCTAACCTATGTTACGAACAAAGCAAAATTGTATGGAAAAGTTAAAAATAGATTATCTTTCCTTTCTTCCGTCTACCATGCGCAACCTCGGTAGTTCAATGCCCAATTAAATTAATTTCTTCTTTATTTTTTTGTTGATTTTTTTAAACATTGACAAGCGTCTAATATGCGTAAAATAGCCAAACAAAATTTATAATCCCTATAAAATAGTATACAATAAGTTAACTATTCCTTATTTACATTAACATTAATTGAAAACTTTAACATTTCAAGCGTTTTGGTTGTTAATTTCTTCTATATTTCATTTATTTTAAATACAGACGTAGTAAACATCCTGCATTCCTTTGATATTTGTTTATTTAAGATCCACTTATGACACTTTTCTTTTAGCAAACATCAAAAATCAAGAATAAAAAACAATTGAAAAAAATCATACGTATTTTCAACTTCAGTATTCATAATCATAAATACAAATACTTTTTTTTTATATTGAAATTTCATTAACGTCCAAAGGAAAATATACTCAAACAAAATTTATAAACGTTATACAACTGTCTACAATAAGTTAATTATTCCTTATTTGCATTAACAGCAATTAACAACTTTATCTTGCGAGCATACCTAATACGTAGTAATGAGGCAGCATGATGTACAGAGAAGGTAGAACCAAGCGGTTGCCTAGGTTAACTAAAAGTCCTTATAAAATACCAAATATTTGCTGAAACGCAAACCTTCCGAGCGTAAAACCTAAATTCAATACCGCTGACGTATACGTATTCCACTCATTTCTGAATTTAAATTGAGAAATGTTAAACGCATATTGCGGCATAGAAAAAACTTCTTTTTATCTAAATCACTAATGGCAAAATTGATTGCATACACTTCAGGTGAAGGTTACCTTTAACATAAGATGCTATTTGCAAACACGTTATTACAAATGTACTCATGTGTAACATTGGCAACAATTAATAAATATTGCTTAATTTTGATTGGTTTGCATGTATCGATTTTTATTTGGCCCGATCGACTCCCTGAAATGATTTCGACAAACTATACTAGGGCGAACTTATCTTGGCCCGATCGACTCCCCGAAGTGATTTTGACAAAGACTACTAGGGCGAAGTGATCTTGACCCCGATCAACTCTCCAAGGTGACTTTAACAGTTTACTAGGGCAAAGTAATCTTGATCCTATCGATTCCCGCAGTAATTTCGACAGTCTACTAGGGCAAAGTGGTCTTAATCCGATCGACCTCCCGAAGTGATTTCGACAGTATACTATGGCGAAGCGATCTTGATCCGATCAACTCCCACTAACGGATTTTTACAAAGTCTTCTATGACAAAGTGATCTTGATCCAATCGACTCCCCCGAGTTGTTTTCGACAAGTCACTAGGGCGAAGTGATCTTGATCCGATCGACTCCCCAAGTGATTTCAACAAAGTCCACTAGGACGAAGTAATCTTGATCCGATCGACTCCCAGAAGTGATTTCGACAAAGTCTACTAGGGCGAAGTCGTCTTCATCCGATCGATTCTCCGAAGTGATTTCGGCAAAGACTACTAGGGCGAACTGATCTTGATCCGATGGAGTGGTCTTGATCCGATCGACTCCCCGAAGTGATTTCGACAAAGACTACTAAGGCGAAGTAATCTTATTTCGATCGACTCCCCGGAGTGATTTCGACAAAGATTACTAGGCCAAAGTGATCTTGATCCGATCGACCCCCCGAAGTGATTTCGACAAAGACTACTAGAGCGAAGTGGTCTTGATCCGGTCGACTTCCCGAAGTGATTTCGACAAAGTCTACTAGAGCGAAGTGATCTTGATCTGATCTACTCATGAAGTTTCGACAAGTTTACTACAGCGAAATGATCTTGGTCCGATCGACTCCCCGAAGAATTTTTGACAGAGTATACTAGAGCGAAGTGGTCTTGATCCGATCGTTCCACGAGGTGATTTCGACAAAGTCTACTAGGGCATCTTGATCCTATCGTCTCCCTGAAGTGATTTCAACAAAGTCTACTAGGGCGAAGTGATCTTGATCCGATCAACTCCATGAGGCGATTTCGACAAAGTCTACCCCACTAGGGTGGGGTGTAGAGGGCGGGGTGTACAGAGGGGGTGGGGTGTACAGAGGGGGCGGGGCGTAGAGATGACGGGGCGTAGAGAGTGCGAGGTGTAGAGAGGGCAGGGCGTAGAGAGCGGGCGTAAAGAGCGCGGGCGCTGGGAGGGTGGGGCGCAGAGAGGGCGAGGCGTAGAGAAGGCGGAGCGTAGAGAGGGCGGAGTGTAGAGAGGGCGGGGCGTAGATAGGGCGGGGTGTAGAGAGGGCGGTGCGCAAACATAGTAGGGCGTAAAGATGGTGGGGCGTAAAGATGGTGGGGCGTAAAAATGGTGGGGCGTAAAGATGGTGGGGCGTAAAGATTGTGGGGCGTACAGATGGTGGGGCGTAAACAGAGTGGGCCACAAAGCGAGTGCAGGCGTTCAAAGTAGTCCCGTAGGGACTACAAACCGCTTCTAGTAAGACGAATCTTAAAATTTTGTTAGATTTGACAATTATTAAATTTGAAAGGACGCTTATTTACTGGTTGCTCTAGACGACGCGCGTTTTCTAGTTTTTATCGCTCGCTTGTCGCATAGCATACAGTGATATGTCCTAAATAAATGTCAATATTTTGTTGTCAATGTCAAGCATCCCGACACGGTCCGCTTGAAAAATGTTAGGCGAGCATTTTTCACAAAAATACACCCTCGTTCGGATGAGAGGTAAAATGGAGGTCCCGTGTGTGAGTGTTGTCACGCACGTTAAAGATCCCTACCTTGCTTGGAACAGCAAGGGTTCGGCAAAAATTCCAAATTTTCCAGGTAAAAAAAACTCGCTTCCTGGCCAATGTAGTACCTTCGGGTGGAGCATTGGAAAATCAAATGTAATGTCAATGTCAAGCGAAAAGCCTTCTTTATTTGCTGATTGTAAAAAAACAATAATCAAGTAAGAATAATCTAAAATATAAAGAGGCAGTCCACAGTAAATTGTAGGTTACACAAATATTAGATTATATTTAGACATGCATCTTTACATTGCTCTATATTATATTCAGCAAATCTACTTTTTTCTATTCATGTTGTTCTAGCGTGGAGTAGTTTCATAGAGAAAGAGACATATACGTTATCTATGGCGAGCCGTTTTAGCTTTTAATGGTATACATTTTATTCAACATAACAGAAAAACGTACGCAAATGTGGAATATAAGCTTACTATGAGTACTGCTCAAACACTAAATTCTAATTGGAGTATTATACAATTATTTATACCTAATTTTCTAAAGGCCGTTTTTAATTACAAAACAAAATGTTTTAAGCACTACACGTTTATAGATGATATCCAGAATTAATCCTGGGATATAATATTAAGTTATTAAAAGAAAATAATACTAATTAAGTAAATACCTTAGAAAAAGTAATTTATTTCATACATGCTAAAGTCTTTTACACATTTGAAATAATGATACTACAATATTAATTATTTGATAATGTTGCACTACAATTTTAATTTCTTCTTTTAAAATTATAGATCAGATAATATTATTTTGTGTAATTCATATAGATACATACGCAAATTTTAAGTCATATGTTCAATTAGATGTGTAACTGAAATGCTATTGGAAATAAATCAAGTTATTTTGTTCAACTAAAATATACTTTGGCTTATGATGTTATTATATAATCTTAAATGTGTTATTAAAGTTTCATTAATGACCTTAGTGTATTATTTAAAATTATGTGTACATATTATTAAATCAGCTATTAAACATTGATATATATATATATATATCATATATATATATATATATATATATATATATACATATATACAACAAATAGCTCGATTTGTATTCGTCAATAAGCTCTTATTATTTTCATAAGAGTTTATTTACAGATAAATCTTATTTTGTATTATGTTCTACTCAAATCCCTTATTGCCGACTGCAAATAACTTGTATTGTTTTATATATATATATATATATATATATATATTGCTGTGATAATGGGTTGTTTAGGAGTGTATTGAGTAGTAAGGGTCGTGTAGTAACAATAAATAGTAATAGGAATCAGAAAACTGCATTTATTTAGCAGAAAATTAGGTAATTCATACATTATGTAAATAGCAGGCATTTAACACCCTGTATATAGACCGTAGTTAACTTTAAACGATGCAAGTAAACATATCTTACAACGATAAAACGCGTATTCAGCAGAAAAGTAGGTAATTCATACATTATGTAAATAGCAAGCATTTAACACTCTGTATATAGACCGTTATTAATTTTAGGTAATGCCAGTAAGAATATCTTTCAACAATAGAACGCGTATTCAGAAGAAAAATATTCGTACATGTAATTAAACACGCGTTGAGAAGTGTTCTAATTAGTTATAAAACAAATACACAGTAGAGTAGATAAAAACTTACAAAGTTTTATGTAATTACGCTGAAAAGATGAGCATTTTGATAAAAAACGCAGTTTCAAAGATGCAAAAAAATACATGAACGAAAACATTAAAGTTACATTATTTATTTTATACAATTATCGAAAAGACGATATCTATACAAAACAACGTATGGCAAAAATAACGAATAATAAGGTATCAATAGCATAAACACCATTACACGGAAAACTGAATTAATTACATCAGAAACCACTTCAAAATGCAGGGAATGTTGAAGACAGGGCTTGGTTGTTTGAGATAATCTGCAGAACTGCTTGAAAATCCAGCCCACATGTAGTGGAAAGAGGCTATTTAACACAGAGCAGTGATAACACAAGTCAGTCGACAACTGATGCACGTCAAAGCTGTGACACTGTTAACCAGAAAGCCACGCGTAATTTAAATACAGTATAATAGAATATGTTTATGTTACAGTGATAAAAGTGCAACAATTACGAAGAGTTTTTGCCGTTTTTTTTAATAGAAAACGGCTTCAAGTCTGCGTTGACGACATTTCAAATCAGCGTCGACAATTATATTTGAGGTATATTTCTGGTATACAGAAGCTCTAATACTAAGTGGATTCAAAGGGGACAATTCTAATTAAATTTTGGTACAATTCTGGTACAATTCTAAGCTACGTTGAAAGCATATAAGGGATGAGATTCAAAGCAATTGCAGACATAAAATAAAAAGCACGAGGTAATTTTGGAAAACAAGCGGTAACTGTACTCAAATACTGGTTCAAGTAAGCAGAGCATTGGTAGACGATTGAAGACAACCAAGGGGTGTTGATCCACAACACGAACAACATATTTCAGGTCAGATTTATTTCATTTTATGATATTTTACAATTTAAATTTTAATACCGAGTTTATTCAATTTATCCAAACTTGTAATGGAGTCACCAAGAAACATTTGCATACGTTAAACTTACGTAATATATCATAAAGAGGTCTAGAACGTTCCAGATTTTTTTGTAAGGGTGTAGTTTTTGGTGACTTTAGATTGAATTTAAAGTATATAAATTTTGGGATAAATGATACATATGATATTGATTGATTGAGGAGCGTATTTAAAGAATTTCAAAAATTGTAAATAAAATTGTTTTTCATTATATAAAATTAATTGACTTCGTTTTATCAATTCAAATAGGTAATCATAAAAGGGTGGAAAAGAGAAAAATTGATCATCGTAACGTTGTGCACTCTGTGTAGATTAAAAAGGGCTAGCCGTGGCATAATAATAAAATTAGTAAGATTAAAGTAAGAACACAGAGAGGTGGCGTTAAGTAAGAACGTCAGAACACCGAGTACATCGTTATCATATCAATATATATATATATATATATATATATATATATATATAAAATAAGATGTATCTGTAAACAAACTCTATGAAAATAATTGAGTCTATTGACGAATACAAATTGGGCTGGTAGTTATATAGCCATTAACAAAACATTAGCTTATTACTTCATAGGGAGGAAACATCCACTATGAAGTAATAAGCTAATGTTTTGTTAATGGCTATATGGCTATATAACTACCAGCCGATTTGTATTCGTCAATAGACTCTATTATTTTCATAGAGTTTGTTTACAGTTACATCTTATTTTATATATTGTTTTACACAATTTCATATTGCGGACTGCAAATAACCTGTCTTTTATATATATATATATATATATATATATATATATATATTGCTGTGATATGCTCCTTTGAATGCGGGACTTGGGTCCTTTTCAACAAAAATTCTCTAGTCCCACCGATTGGACGTCATAAACTGCTGTGATCCTGTTTTCGCCTCGGCTGCTCACCTAATTTTATAAACCTCCTCATTCATAAAATTAAACAACACATTCCTACCACAAACATCAACGTTAACTCTATTTACATCAATATTCAGAATACATTAAATTTTCAAATTAAATTTCAGCATAAAATTCAGTTTTCAAAAAATTTCAAGATTAATTTTATTATCATTTTAATGTGCATCCAGAATTAAAGTCCTTGTTGGATGCCTAGTAATTAATATAACAATATAAGCAGACCGAGTCTGAGTATAAAGGAGCATCTACCACCCCTTTACGTTAATTGACCAGGTTCGTCTAATTGAGCTCAAAGACATACCCAAATTTTCATCATATTCCCGAACATCAAAACAAAATACCCCTTTTTACTTAAACAAGCAAATTTCATCTTAAAATTAAACTTTTATGGTTAGAACAATTTCACTAATGTCCATTTAAAGTAAATCAATTATAAAGTCATTCAATACACACAAAAATGTCAAACAAAATAGTATAATTTACCTGAAGGTTACTGTCCTCGTAGCTTCAAAGTATCGTTTCTTTAGTTAATCACACCATTCAACAGGATTATATTTACGGCTTCTGATTCTCTACGCTATCAAAATTTTCTCCATCACCATCCATTCAAAGTCGTTTCTGGGCCTTTCCGGAACTCATCTGTGTTTATCAGACCCTTGTTTCATGGATCCAGACACGTATTTGAACCATTTAATTATTAACACCCCCGAAAAATAGCAAAGAAATTCATGCTTCTGTCACCAATATACGCCAAAACTGCCTACTTGTATCTAAGTGCACTGAAGTACTTTCATGTTAGCACGTAGATAACACGCTATTTTGAATCACTAAAATATACTAGCAAACTTTAAATTATTTAATCAAACTAAAATGCACAGTTTACCATCTTCAATCAAGTCGCGTATGTACGAGCTTTTAACGCATCGAATCGTCAAAAGTCTAAGAGTCTAAGAGAGCTTGTTTATATTCATCTCCGTATATATAGCGAATAGCCGGCACGTCGCTCTGTTCCCCAAAACGGGTAATTCTAAAGAATTTCTCATTGTATGTTCCCAGTCTGTCGCTCGCACATCGATTTTACGAATTTTACTCGCCCCATTTAAATCTCAGAAAATTTCACACGGCACCAAAGCATGTCCGAGAAAACTAATGAATTTTGTACAGAAATTGTTGTTCTACCTCTGATATTTGCATCCTATTTTTAACCAATCGCAACCCCATGACGTTGCTTAAATCCCGCCTTTTACAATATGTGTCTTTGCTTGACGCATTTTCTCTTTCCTTCTCTACCGTGTTCTTATTGGTGCAAATTGATATTCTTCATTATCGATTATATTAGTCCACGCGGACTGTTATCTGGGTTTAATAACCCGTATCGCACATTCTCGTGAATACTAAGCCCCGGTTTCTCCAAGATTCTTTGTAAACATTAATTATCTGCAAACTTTTCGCCGTATGTGATATTTAAACTACGCAGGTGTTCAAAATAATATTAATTCTCAGAGCCTTATTCCGTGGTATTTTAATCTTGGGTTTTTACAAGTTTCTATAGGTATTATATGTTATTAATGGTTTAATTAACTCCAATTAAAATTGATTTCTATCCTTTTCATTTTTAGCGAATACAACTTAAATATTAATTATTATATGTACACCTTTGTTTTACTACCGGTTACTTAAAATAGGGTTAATTAATATAAACTTTGCACGTAATTTCCATTTGTTTAGAATAATTACATTATACGCAGAGCTTTTCAATACTGCTTCTTTTGATATAAAGCGTCTTATACATAATTTAAATTTCTTATTTTTACTGAAACGACCGAGTTTATTTATGCTTCAAGGTTTTAATAAAGCGTATTATTTAATAAAATTCCTTATACACGGTGATTAAAATTATTTGATGTGATTATTTAATTTTCTACCCTGGTCTAAATATGAGTATTTTCCCCCTATTTGAATACAAATAATCCCACTTATTTGACTTCAAATATAAAACATTTAGACAAAAAAAATTACAAAAAAAATTGCCTATCTCTCTCTACCCTTATCTATCTAACTTACCTACTTTGTCTCCAATCCAAAAAATATTTACACCTATCCTATATCCCTATCCTATTCCTAACTCTCACTTAATTCTATAAACTGAAATTATCCCTAACTTCATCCTACTTATCCATCTAATCCTATATACATCCTATATACCTATCCTATCCCTAACTTTTAACTAATCTTCACTATACTTTACTTCCCCCTACCTAATCCTATATACCTATCCTATTCTTATTCTATTCCTAACCCCCCACTAATCTTATAAGAAATATCTACACTTATTCTATCTTATTTTCTTCCTACATTTACTCTTTATTCTCATCCTAAACCTATTTCTACTTATCTCTCCTATTTATCCTATACCTAGCTTTATTTTCTATAACCACTTACTTCTACTCTTTTATATACACCTATGCTATCCCTATCCTATTTAAATCTAACTCTCTTCTTGACCCTCCAAGTCTTTCTTCTCACCATCCTAATACTCTTCATCCCTATTCTCCTCCTTCTATATCTATACTTATCATCCCTATTATCTCACATACAATAAACTTATCATCCCTATTATCCTGACTTTAAATATTACTTCTTCTTCAGTCCCTACACTTGTCTGTTTCTCATTTATTTTATTGTTCCTTTTCTGTCGACAAACCAAACGATACTACTTTAAATTATCGATTTTTCCTCTACGGAAAATCCTTTGTACCTTCTAGAATTTTTGTGTAATGGAATGCGCCAGAATGAATCCTTTAAATCTACTTTATTAAAAACAAACTTGCCACTTAACCTCGTCAAAATAATTCTGCCTTCACCTGCTCCTGATATGCTGCTGTTGCTCTACCCCACTAATTCTGCATTTTCTTGTACTAAAGCTTGAACCTCTACTCTCCTATCCTCTGGACATCTTATTGTGTTGATCTGTTTACTTCATCATCCTCTACCTCTACTACATTAATACTAAACCCCGTGTCATCCTCTGTGACTTCATAACTGCCCTTCCATGGCACTACCCTATCCTTAATCCTTATTACCTTCCTTTCCATATCTATCAAAACCCTAACTTCATCATACAGTCAACACCTAAAATGCTCTGAAACTTCAGTCCAGGTACAATTACAAACTCCTGTTCACAGCTTAAACCTCCTATATCTATCCTAAGCACCACAACACTATTTACTACAGCAAACTTCTTTTATTTGAGCTACTAAATGGCTACGTTTTATAGGCATAATTCTATCACAAACCTTATCCCTAATTTTGCTGACGAATTCCTCCGATATTAAACTCGCCTCTGCCCCTGTATCAAGTAATACTTCTACATTATTCTTAAAATTTCTAAATTAATAATTGGCAAACATAATTTTCCTCAGTTTCTGGCTCTACTTCCTCCTCAATTTTGAAAAATTCACGTGGATGTTCGTATACATTTACACAGAAATCTAGTGGTCTGTCGCGTTCTAAAAATCCTGTCTCTCCTGTTTTCAGTGCTTGGTCCTGGTTGTCCTTCTACAACCTGTGCGTACGTCCTCCTCGTGTTAATATCCGTGTCCCTGTCTCTATTCGGCGTGCTGGTCACAGTCCTGTTTACTTCCGGTAAACTGTTCTGTCCGTGTAACTAGGTCTTGGCGTCGGTCCCCTAGTCGCACTATTACTTCTGTATTCCTGTCCTCGTCGTTCCCAATTCGTCGAAAATTTCTGTTTAGTCAGGCCGTCTCGGATAATTCGGTGTCCTGTTGTCAAACCTTGTGTTAACGTTTCGTTCTCGTATTCTCTTGTCCGTCCACACATACATCGTCATATCTCTGCAAATACTCTAAAAATGTCTCCGTTCTGTGATGTTTTGTAAGGCCACGTGTTGTCTAATTTCCAGTTCAAAATGTCGTGATAGGTACTTGATAATCTGTCTGTCCGTCAATGGTGGATTCAGTTGTTTGGCCACACTGTACTTGCGGATGGCATATTGCCCTAGAACCTGCAAACTCTCCCTTAAATTTTCCTGTAATCAAGTCGTCCCTAATCTGATCCTGTTTGTGATCACTCCAGTAATGTTGTAAAATTTGTTTTCAAAGTCCTGATACGTGTCTATGTCCTGTCCTACTAAATTGTACCATGCTTCCGCGTTGTCCTTTAATAAAGCCTTTATCGTATTTAGTTTAGTCTGTTCGTCAAATAAATTTCCCACTAGATTTCTTACACTATTAATAAAAATTTGTGGATTTACCCTGTTATCGCCATAAAACTTCATGTGTTGGTCCAATGATACTCCACCTGTAAAAATCTGGGACCATCCCCGTTAAATTTGACATGTTGTATTTATACTACTAACTTCGCGTTCTACCCTGCCTAACTGATCCCTACATGAGTCCGTTACTTCAGTCATTTTTACATTAATCTCTTCTTCACAAAAATGCGTACTTCGGACTTAAATGTCCCATTTCCTGTCGAAGACCTGTAATATCAGCTCATTTTTTCAACCCTATTTTCAACTTCCCCATCTTTACGGTAAGACTATTTTAAATCTGTAAATTCTTTAGTCGACTGCTCAATTTTCCCGCTTATCTGCTCTAATTTTTGGTTGGACTCCCTCCTAGCTCTATTAGATTCATCGCTTAGCGTTCTAATTTTCTGTTAGACTCCTCCATCGCTCTATTCGATTCTTCCCTAGCTAATCGCATTTCCTCTAACATTCTCATCATTAACTCATTTCCTGTTTCTCCTGATTCTGTCCTCGACTGATCTCTACTGCCTCCAGCTTCTTCCATTTTCGAAATTTTCTCACACAATGCACTATCGTCACTTCCAATTTCCACTCCTTGACTCCTTAACCACTCTTTTCTCTGCATACGTTCCAATCACTCACACACACTCTAAAATACTCTTAAATTTATACACACACAAAAACTCTCTCTCTCAGATCGCCAGTTTCCTGGAATAAAATAACAAAAATTTTATTTGGAACTCGAGCCCTCACGTTGTGGTCGCCATAAACTGCTGTGATATGCTCCTTTGAATGCGGGACTTGGGTCCTTTTCAACAAAAATTCTCTAGTCCCACCGATTGGACGTCATAAACTGCTGTGATCCTGTTTTCGCCTCGGCTGCTCACCTAATTTTATAAACCTCCTCATTCATAAAATTAAACAACACATTCCTACCACAAACATCAACGTTAACTCTATTTACATCAATATTCAGAATACATTAAATTTTCAAATTAAATTTCAGCATAAAATTCAGTTTTCAAAAAAAATTTCAAGATTAATTTTATTATCATTTTAATGTGCATCCAGAATTAAAGTCCTTGTTGGATGCCTAGTAATTAATATAACAATATAAGCAGACCGGAGTCTGAGTATAAAGGGAGCATCTACCACCCCTTTACGTTAATTGACCAGGTTCGTCTAATTGAGCTCAAAGACATACCCAAATTTTCATCATATTCCCGAACATCAAAACAAAATACCCCTTTTACTTAAACAAGCAAATTTCATCTTAAAATTAAACTTTTATGGTTAGAACAATTTCACTAATGTCCATTTAAAGTAAATCAATTATAAAGTCATTCAATACACACAAAATGTCAAACAAAATAGTATAATTTACCTGAAGGTTACTGTCCTCGTAGCTTCAAAGTATCGTTTCTTTAGTTAATCACACCATTCAACAGGATTATAGCTTTACGGACTTCTGTTATTCCTTTCATGACGCTTTTAAACATTTATCTCCATACACCATCCATTAAAGTGTTTCTAGGCTTCCGGAACTCATCTGTGTTTATCGACCCTTGTTTCATGGATCCAGACACGTATTTGAACCATTTAATTATTAACATCCCGAAAAATGTAGAAATTATGCTAATTGTCACCAATGATACCAATTTTAATCCTACTTTGTATCTTTGTTAAGTTTGCACTGAAGTACAATTCATGTTAGCACGTAAATAACAAGCTATTTTGAATCACTAAAATATACTAGCAAACTTTAAATTATTTAATCAAACTAAAATGCACGTTTACCATCTTCAATCAAGTCGCGTATGTACGAGCTTTTAACGCATCGAATCGTCAAAAGTCTAAGAGTCTAAGAGAGCTTGTTTATATTCATCTCCGTATATATAGCGAATAGCCGGCACGTCGCTCTGTTCCCCAAAACGGGTAATTCTAAAGAATTTCTCATTGTATGTTCCCAGTCTGTCGCTCGCACATCGATTTTTACGAATTTTACTCGCCCCATTTAAATCTCAGAAAATTTCACACGGCACGCAAAGCATGTCCGAGAAAAACTAATTGAATTTTGTACAGAAATTGTTGTTCTACCTCTGATATTTGCATCCTATTTTTAACCAATCGCAACCCCATGACGTTGCTTAAATCCCGCCTTTTACAATATGTGTCTTTGCTTGACGCATTTTCTTTCCTTCTCTACCGTGTTCTTATTGGTGCAAATTGATATTCTTCATTATCGATTATATTAGTCCACGCGGACTGTTATCTGGGTTTAATAACCCGTATCGCACATTCTCGTGAATACTAAGCCCCGGTTTCTCCAAGATTCTTTGTAAACATTAATTATCTGCAAACTTTTCGCCGTATGTGATATTTAAACTACGCAGGTGTTCAAAATAATATTAATTCTCAGAGCCTTATTCCGTGGTATTTTAATCTTGGGTTTTTACAAGTTTCTATAGGTATTATATGTTATTAATGGTTTAATTAACTCCAATTAAAATTGATTTCTATCCTTTTCATTTTTAGCGAATACAACTTAAATATTAATTATTATATGTACACCTTGTTTTACTACCGGTTACTTAAAATAGGGTTAATTAATATAAACTTTGCACGTAATTTCCATTTGTTTAGGAATAATTACATTATACGCAGAGCTTCTCAATACTGCTTCTTTTGATATAAAGCGTCTTATACATAATTTAAATTTCTTATTTTTACTGAAACGACCGAGTTTATTTATGCTTCAAGGTTTTAATAAAGCGTATTATTTAATAAAATCCCTTATACCCGGTGATTAAAATTATTTGATGTGATTATTTAATTTTCTACCCTGGTCTAAATATGAGTAATATATATTATTTTAATTCGTTTATTTAAAATTATTTTTGCATAATTTTAATTCTGCTATAGCATTGTATTATACATAATTTTTGATTCTGTTATTTAAAATTAAATAAACATAATATTAATTCCGACAAATGATATCTGGCAGCGCCACAAATCACAAAATAGTTCAAAGCAACAACTAACCATGAATCCCTAATCTATAAAGTAGAAGGTGCAAGCTTTAAATACACTTCAATTACTGAAAGCGGCGTTGTCAAATTAAAATTTGTGGAATTAAATTTATGTATACATAATTTTAAATAGATGTATTAAAATTATGTAACATAATTATTAATAGGTGAATTGGAACTATATTCGACATCAATAGAATACTTCGGAGTTAAAGTCATGTTATAAAAAATGTTAAAAGGTATCATATATATCAATGCATAATAAAAGTCGTGTTTAAAATGATACTGTATATAATATAAATAAAAAGAGTACAATTATATTGCACTAAGTTTTATAGGGCTAATTTAAAATTGTTCTATATTGTTACGTTTGTCTTCCGACGATGAATTAAACCAAACCCTTTTCACTTTATTCCTCATTCACAAAGATTCTGCTTCCAATACTCAAACAGCACCCTGTATATTAGACCTTCCTACAATAAGTACGCTTTATTATAATTTCATCTAAACCCATTTTCTGTGAATTAGAAAGTTTCCGCTATAAGTTACATAGTCGGTAACTTGTTTTAAGTATCCGTCGCGTTGATACATATTCCGATAGAGCATAATTACTTCTTATACTACTACAACCTATAGACTCGTTGCAATATTGGATCATACTTCACTGATAAAGCTTGTGTCGAGTTTCTAATCACATTTGTATAGTTGTTAAAGCGGAAATTGTATTTAGAATTCTGGTTATTAGGCAAACTTAAATTGATTCTGTGCTCGTGCTTTGAGGTATTTTTCTACATTACTCGTCCTAGTACTTCAAAAGCGATGCACGTTTTTTTGTTCGACCCATCCTAATAAGATTTTTTTTTACCTCTTAGATGTGGGCAAAATTGCTTTTTATGTAGGCCTGACTGTTCTTTACCACAGACCAACTGCTTTTACCTGTAGATTGCTGGTACCGTTATGGAAACAGGGTAAATGGATCTCGACTACCGTGGCAATGCTGTCCTGATTCACTTGCGATGGTGTGCAAGCTAACTATCCCGACACGTGTAGGTATATGACTTGTTTTCTTTTTGTGTATATCAAGGGATTATTCTTATCAGCGTTAAGTGTAGTTGCGTGAAAAGAAGCTTGAAACGGTAGAACTATTGTTTGTTACTGCGAATCGATATTAGAATTGCTCTACTCACTGAGAAAGGGATTTTGTTGCTTCAACTGAAAATTAGTTAATTCAATTTGAATTTTGGTTTGTATATAAACAATGATCTACATGCATTAAACAGAACATAATGAAATGTGGCAAAACCGATTTTGAAACAAACAAACCTGAATTTGTACCATAATAATTATGGCATTTCCTCAAATGGCCATTAATGTAACTTAAATGTTAGGTAACGTTCCTTCAGTTGCTCGTGGGTTTGAATTGAATTATTTAATACTTCTATCAAATACACTGATATGTTAAATCAACACGTTGAGTATCCCAGTTACAAATAAAAATCATTGAAGCAAATACACATTAATTTTATCAAACCACGAGTTTAGTACTTGAAAGGGTTTGCAGCAATAATTTCAAATTTTTTCACTAACCAAAAATCGCCATTGATTTAAATTCAGTGTACATTGATTTAACTAACCCATATGTTGAGCACAGTTAATAATTATTAAGCTAAGTGGCTAATAAGGGTTTTTGGTTTAATCAAACTTTTATTGTGTTCAATTGAAACATTTAGCTGTCAAATCAATCATTTTGTTGTGTTTTACATTGTTTAGAAATGGAATTAGTTTAAACATCCAAGGTGGTTCCAGCTTGATTGATTCCGACTTAATGAAATTATTTTAATCAATTTTTTTAATACAACTTGGCGATCAACAAATGAGTTTGTTTATCCCTAACAGATTTAAAAAAAAATTGATTTAAGATAACTTCATTCAGTCACATTATCAAGTTGGATAATGAATCAAATCACCTTGAATGTTACATTAACTGTAGTTCATCGTGCATAATTTTTAGTTTAGCTTCCATTTGAATTTTATAAAACTGATACTGATTATTAAAAAGTTTGTGTATTCCTTGAGCTTGCAATGGGTCTTTGAAGTAAGACGTTTGCTTATATAGTTAAATGCTAAAAACAACGGCATTTAGTTATGGGCAATGAGACTAATTTATAGGAAGGTACTTGCGTGTTTTTAGACGAAAAGATTTTGTTTGAACATAGCACAGCATACTAAATTTTTCTTCTATGTATTTTTATACTTGGTTGAAATGCTTTTATTGAAACTAACACAATAAACAATGTGAAGTAACGCTTGACGCCATGTTGACGGGTGGCAGTCGAAGAGTAGCCGTATATTAAAGATATTATGTGCGCGCGTCGTACATCCAATACGCAGCATCGGACACTTACTAAAAACGGTTGGGTTCAACAAATAACCGCGACTTTTGATTTAGCTATCGTAGTTTATTTAAAGCAACAACTATAGTACGTTTGTTTGAATGTTAAATTTATTACAAAACGTGTTGATTTGACACTTATTCAACCATTCATTTAACTAATCTGAATTTTATTCAACATTAAAGTAGTATTGGACTAAAATATGAAATTTGTTGGCAATATTAGTTTGTATTAAATACGTTTATTGTTCAATGAAATTGACTTTTGCATTCTTCTATTAACCAACTGTTTTTATGCGTTCAAGCAAACAAATTTAAGTCAACTAATTTTTGTAGTTAGTGAATATAGTTTCGTTTAGAACGACTAAAAAATACTTGATCAAATGCTTTACTCTTCAAAACAACAGAGTTGGTTGTATCAACTAAATTACTTTTTTCAGTGCAGGTGCGCTGTGCCATTTTTAAACATGCTTGTCAAAAGAAGGCACAAATTTTATTTTCTTTGCTGATTAGTTTATTTTTCAACAGGTATTATGTACAATTTTAAAAATGTTTGTCAAAAGGTGTGACACGTTTATTTTCTTTACTAATTAGTTTTTTATACAAAATACGAGATGCGCACTTCGTATCTAAATTACTAAATTGTTTTTATACTATAAATGTTTGTTTTTAAATAGTAACTCTTAATTTATTTTTTTTGCTTGTTTGTATAGAATCCTTTATTTATTTTGGTTGTTGATAGAAAATCGTCGGCAATGTGCTTCTTGGTATTTATGTGAATCCCCCGCTCTCCGCTTTTGTTAGTTAACCTGGTATTTCTAGGTTTTTTTGGTTCTATTTTTTTTGTAGTTGTGATTCGTGTGGGTCCCACTTTAATCGTCCTTTCTCTTTCTGTCAGACCCGTGCGTTTCTTAACCTTATGATTTTTGACGCCCCTTCCAGTTACGCCTGGGTACGAAATATTATATTGAAATTAAAATGATGCTGCTTATAAATAACACTAATTGTATTGGTATTTCATTGAGTTTCATTTTAAATGGAAAAGGTGAAATATTGTATGGTATAAATTTTAAATAGAAAACCTAGAGTTATTATTCAATTTATAGAAAGAAATTTAGAGACAGTTGAAATTGTAATGCGTAAACTAAAATTGTATTGCCATTTGAAATATAATTTAAATGTCCATGGAAATTTAGTTGGCTTAAAATTCAAGGATATTTTTTGTAGATCAAATGAATTCGATGTAATTACTTTCAGTAGATTAACATCAAAACAGGCGGTGTCTAATAACCCGGTTTAAGTATAAAAAGCTAACTATATTTAAATGCTAAAGAACAATGCCATGCCAAAAGATTAGGCAATATTTTGACTTTATCAAAAAGCAATTCTTATTTAAAACAATGAACATTTATCCATATCTCAATATGTTGAATTGATATTTTATAACATAAATATTTTGTGCATTACGATATGGATTAATGATTCAGACATTTTCTACCCGATATTATAAAATTTGTACAAATTAAAATCGTACATATTAAAATTGTTGATTCCAAAGTTGATTTTTGATTTTTAGAAATGTAAACACCTGTAGAAAGAACGAGGCATTAATTCCAATATTAGATTGAACAAATAATTCGTTGTTCGATATGTCGCGGGAGAGTTTGCCTTGTTCTGATGGAGAATGATATCACGTTTTCTCCTTTGTACGGTATTTCAGAAAACATTTGAGTAAACATATAGATGCATAGTGTTCTGCACTTATAGTACTATTAGCTCCAAGAAAATACTAAATACATGTTTAGTTTTTGAGAAACTTCGACACATATCACGAATATATATTTAGCACATTCTTAGAAATGACATCGACGACAGCATTACAAACACAGCAAAAAAGTGTTTTAATGGGTACAATCTCTCATTAAGTAGCATTAGTAGTAGGATTTTCAAAAGCTTATGTCATAGATACCTGTAAAACAATATTATGTAAAGATTTATGTGAAAGGGAACGTATCGACACTTAGTGTGCGACCACCAAGTTTGGGGTAAGTAATAAATAAGAAATGTAGAAGTTACGCCTTAGAAACTGTGTAATGAACTATTTTATGAAGACCGATGTTAAAACGAAAGTAAATTCAAACTTAAGTACCTTCTTAAAGTTTAAGAGTAAACAAAAGGAACAAAGAAATAACTGGTTGATGTCAACCCTCTCAGGGTGACATGGTAATTGTAACGTGTCAACCCTACTAAACTACGTAATGGTTGCAAGAATAGATTAAGGAACATTTATGTATCCTAAATAAATAAAATTGATCGATATATGAAAACACCAGGTATTCGTAAAAGTGTTTGTTGACACAATTGATAAACTACTTAACAAGAGTAAGATAGGAGATTCCTGGTCTATATAAATCAAACCGTGAGCAGCAGATGGGAGAAGTGACGGATTTGTGGATATGTACGAACAGCTGAAGTTTTAACATTACTTCTCTGTTGAGTACAAATGTTCATTTTTGTGATTTAATAAATAAATAAAGTACAGTATATGTTAATTGTATTATTTCTTTTGAAAATTAAACAATAAATGGTTATTAGAAACTCAATTAGCAAGGCCCAACCTGTAATTTATGCTGCATAACAAATAGTGTTCTAACTTGAAAATGTCGAACTAATGTTTAAGTTAATATATGCAGAATAATTTGAAAATTTATTTGAAGTAATATTTAAAGTATTAATTCAAGTCCTAAACAAGCACATTACCTAACTAATTTAAAAATGCCCGTGTACTTACGATTTCTAAAATTGGAAAAATCAAACTACCAGAACACATTTTTAGAACTGGAACTTATTTTTATAGAACTTGGGTATTTTAAAATTGCTTGGCTTGTTTATAGTACAACCGGAGTAGTTATTTTAAAGTTGCGCTAGCTCTACATATGCAGAAAACTGTATTTATTTAGTAGAAAATTTAATGATTCTTGTATTATGTAAATAGCAAGCATTTAACACCCTGTATATAGAGCATAATTAGTTTTAAGCGACGCAAATAGACACATCTCATAACAATAGGACGCATATTTAGCATAGAAATAGGTAATCCATGCATTAAGTAAATAACAAATATTTAACACCCGGTATATAGAGTTTAAGTAATTTTAAGATATGCAAACAACGATATTTTTTAGTAGAAGCACGCGTATATAGAAGAGAATGATAATAAATGTAATTGAACACGCATTCAAAAAGATTCTAATTAGTTATAATATAATACGGAGATAAGAGATAACACTTAACAAAGTCTTGTGTAAGTGCGTAGAAACAATTAACATCTTTGAAAAAACATGTAATTAAAGATGCGTAAAGAAATAAACATACATGAAAATCAAAATTCAAATTGCATCAGGTATTTTTGTATAATATGGAAAAGCAATTATATACTCAAAACACCGTATGGTTTAATAACGAGGTAACTATAAGCAAACAACCATTACCTGGGAAACAAATTTGTTACATCAGAAAACCACTTCAAGTGCAGGAAATACAAAGACTTCATTGGTGAAGATTAGCAAAGGACTTGTAAGCCAAACCCACACCCAAGGGGGATCAACCCATATTTTAACAGCGAGCAATGATAACGGAGCTGAGTTTTAACTGAACAAGGCCAAGCTGCGTTACTTTGAACCTAAGAGTCACGCGTAATAATATTTTAATAATGAAATTGTATAGTGACAGATAAGTGATACAAATATGAAGAATTCTTTTGCCAATTAACGGCTTCAAATTGGTGGAGAATAACTTCGTAATTCAAATGGGTGTATAATAAATCCGAGTGGATAGGTAAAACTTCAAATGGGTGTATAATCCTGATTTGAGTAGTTAGAATAAATTCAAGTGGTTAGATAAAAATCCAAATGGGTTTATAATAAACTCAAGGTGTAATAATATAATAATTCAAGCGAGGGTGACTACAATAATTTGAGGCTGATGATAATAATCCAAATGGGTGTATAATAAATCCGAGTGTAAGGATAATCTTAGTTAGTTGATAATATTTCAAATGTGTTGATGACAATAATTCTGAATTGATGTTGGTTGATAATAAATGGTATAATATTTTAAAGCGTCGATAATCTTGGTACAATTTTAAGTTGCGAGAAAGAAATAAAGAAGCACGAAGTAAGCAGAGCAGGTTAGATCTTATTAGTTTTAAGACATTTTTTCTATTTAAATTTGAATATTGAATTTGCTTAATTAATATAAAAGTGTAACAGAGTTAGCAACAAACTTGGCATACGTTAAAAGTACGTAAGATTATAAAGAGGTTTTGAACGTTCCAGGCTTCTTTGGTAAAAAAAGTAGTTTTTGATGACTTTAGATTGATTGCAAAGCAGATAAATTCTGAGATAAATAAGACTTATGATATTGATTGATTGAAGAGTGTATTTTAATAATTTTCAAAACCTGTACATAATATTCTTTTTCATTATATGGAATTAATTAACTTCATTTTATAATTTAAACAAAGAGGTAATAATAAAGGGTAAAAGAGAGAAAAATTAATCATCGTAACGTTGTGCACTCTGTGTAGA
Source organism: Platerodrilus igneus (assembly GCA_036346225.1). Classification (NCBI taxonomy): domain Eukaryota; kingdom Metazoa; phylum Arthropoda; class Insecta; order Coleoptera; family Lycidae; genus Platerodrilus; species Platerodrilus igneus. The sequence continues at coordinate 302,248 of JARFIW010001641.1, read as the reverse complement.
ATAATAATAAAAGCTAGCCGTGGCAGAATAATAGTAAGATTAGTGGAAGTGAAATTGATTAGGAAAACACAGAGAGGTGGAGCTAAGTAAGAAAACGCCATTGACACTGAGTACGGCGTTATCAAATCAATTTTTTATTGGACGGCCCAACGTCGGGGCTCGATAGTTCCTGTTAATACATAGCAATATATATATATATATATATATATATATATATAGTGTAAAAAAACTACCTAGCAGCAAAAAAGAGTTTTTAATGGATACGATTTTGACTAAGTATGAGTATATACATATAAATATATATATATATATATATATATATATATCGTGTATTTAAGGGGTCATTGGGTTATACAAGAACACAAGTGAACTCATAGGTTGAAAGCTTTGGAATAAGATCAAATAAATTTATTTAATTAGGGAGTGGGAATATTTTTAACAAATTTTTTTTTTAACTTAAGAAGTTTATAATAATGTAGGAACAATGTAATTTAGCCAAGGATAATGTAGCAATATTTGTATATACATAAAGCAAAATAAATCATAATTGGGGTAAAATCTTTCTAAGGTATTTAGAATTTGTAGTAAAATGATTATATGAAAGTCTAAAAGCGTGGAACAGGTGTTAACATAACATTTCTGTTCTCAAACGTAAAATGCGACACGTTTAAACAAAACAACAAAGGGAGATAATATATCTTGGTAAACTTGGCAACAAATATACTTTAATGGGTTATTGGAAAAGAACAACCGTTGGGATTAATGTAGACGCGGTTTTGTGGTTAAAATATTGATTTCAATCTTGGAGGTAGTACAGCAAAGAGCCAACAAAAAGACCAACACAGAGTAAGAGTGTATTGAGTACAAGAGGGATGCATGTACTTAATCTTGAAGGCAGTATAGTAAGGAGACCTAAATAAAATTGATAATTTCAAGGATATTTAAAAGCAAACGCAAGTTTGTTAGAAAGTGAGAAAATAGAGCCAAGCAAGGTGATTGGTGTGAATTGTACGAGAGGGGCAGAGATCCAGCTGGTGGAAGCGTAAGTGTGAAATAAAGCTATAGGTACAAAGGAGATGAGAGATGTTTGTTCTACTTGGAGGTGTTGACAAATAAAGATGTAGAGACTAAATTCGAACTGAGTGATAGTTTGAAGCGGTTTACTGAACATTGTTATGATCGTTATAAAAATTTACAAGAATCCGAGATACGCTAAAGCTTTTTCGTTGAAATGCACGTCGGTTAGAAAACAATTTTTCAGAATTATAGGAAAGGATATACAAGTGTACGTGCCAATTTAAAACAGGGGGGGGCGAATTTTACTTATATAGTCACTGGCAGAGAGGGGTCTCGCTCTCCTTTTTGCTCTTAGTTTTTCGTTCTGATTTCATTCAGCATTGATGATAATAGTTAATGTCAAGTGAACTAGTGCAACTTAATAAAATTTTATGTAGAAGCTAGAAGCATCTTTGTGGTAAAACGTTAAAGTGGTACGTAAGTACAAAGCTTGTTAAGTTTGGTATTGGAGTGCACGAAAATTAAAGTTTGAAAGTGTTTGGATGATACAGAAAGCGATGTTTGAATTATAAAAGTTAAGTTTGGAGATTAGAATTTTTGGAGTGGAATTTGTAAACAGCGGTATGCATGGTGGACATGGTAATTGGACCAGGAAGTTAGCTGATGGACTGGGTAGCTACTAGACGGCAGCATCTTCAAGGAGCTAAATGGGAGAGCACACTTAGAAAATAAAACCTAGGTAGTAGGCGATGGAATAGAACATTGAGTGGTGAATATTTTTATGGTGTTTGTGATTATTTGGATTTAAATTTGATGTGTTTTATTATTATTTGATATTTTATGAACAGACATTTATGGGATTTTAAAAGAAAATTGATCTTTGAAAATAATTAATAGATTTACAGATAACCAAATGTTGTAAAGAGGTATAGAGAGCTTATTGATATTTGGTAGTGCAGGAAATTTATATGCACAGTTGTAAAGTTTTATTATAAGCTTATGCTAAAACAATAGGGTAACGTAAGGGATGAGGAACGCCCTATTACTTTAAATCAAAATATATGTGTTTAAAAGGTTATCAATTTGCATGATTATTATTATAAAATTATTGAACTATATGTACCTAAAGGAAAGGTGTTTTAAAATGTATCTAATGTAAATAGAGTATGATATATTTGGTAAATCGAGTTATTTTGAGTGTATGATTGGGGCGAATGTCTATTAGGTTACAGCATGAGGATATTGCGATGAAGTTTTTGAATGTAACAGGTGGGTGTCAACAATATTATTAGGAGCAGCCGAGGAATTATTAGGAGCAACCGAGGGCAATATTCGAGTTAAAATATGTCAGAATTTTATAATCCCATCGATGGGACATGATTCCAGAGACGTTCCAGATTAACCTCACATTAATATATATATATATATATATATATATATATATATAATATATATATATATATGATATATATGATATATCAATACTCTAACTATTCTATTTTTCACCTTTAAATTAATTATTAGTAATAAGCTCCTTTTAAATCTTCCTAATTCATTTTCCGTTTCATGTTTAATAAATTCTCGCTGGTGTTCATATCCGTTTATCTGTAGAAATTTCCTTGGTTCGTCCGTACCTAAAAATTTTGATTTTGCTTGGAAGGTCCTGCCTGAGTCGTTATCTCTGCGTATGTGCGATTATTATTCCTTGTTTGCAGGCGTTCAATATTCCGTCGATCATCATATTCCTGCCTATTTATTTCTCTATTATTATTTCCCTCATGATTAGTTCGCTCTATTTGTTGCCTTGGTATCTGACCCGTATTTCTGTTTCGCCTGAAATCATTATTAAAATTGTCATAATTCCCCCTATTAAAATTTCTTCCATAATTATAATTGTTTCGTTGATAATTACTTCGAGTCTCAATATTATTTCTCTGCGTCCTTATAAAATTCGTGCGTCGATCTCTAGTATTATTTTCCGTTTTATAATTTGTTTCCAACTCATCAAGCCTTTGCAAATATTCTATAAATGTGTCCCAGTCCACTATATCCTGTGTTGTATCATATCGTTTTACTTCAGCGTTAAAATGCCCTGCCAAATATTTTATAATTTGTTTATCGTGTAAGGGAGGATCTAATTGTTTCGCTACGGTAAACATTTCAATAGCATATAATTCCCGCGTCATTCCTCTATCTGAATTGTATTTTCTCATGCTTAGCTCATTCTTAACTCTATCCTGCTGATTATCTCTCCAAAATTGTCGTAGAAATTTCTGTTCGAACTGTTGGAATGTTTCTATTTCGCTTTCAACTAAGTTGTACCACATTTCAGTTCCTCTTTTCAGCATTGATTTAACTCAGTTTAATTTATATTGCTCGTCTGTAGAGCCCTGTACTAACATTTTTAAATTTTTCAAAAATATTTTTCAATTTAATTTATCATCCCCGTAAAATTTAGTATATTGATCAATTAAAAGATTTGGTTGAACTAGCTTAATGGGTTCCCTACTATTAAAATTTGCTGAATTAGTTTTTAAATTATTTATTTCCCGATTTATTGTCCTGAATTCCGTTTCACAGTTTTCTTCAACGTTCCGTAATTTGATATTGAAGTTTGTGGTTTTATCGTTTGACTCGCTTCCATATTTCTCCTGTTTTGATTTCACTATTACAATATGATCCCATACACAGTCTATTTCTTCCATAACTCTAACAATTTTCTCTTGCATTTGTGCCCTCATTTCAGCTATTGTTTGGTTGGTTTCCCTTAATCCATCACTTAGAATTTTATTTTCTTTACCTAATTTTTCGCTGTTCTCGGCGATTTTCGTCGTCATGTTTTTCATGGCCTCTTCACTTCTGTCCATTTTGCTATTCAATGTCATTAAAATTTCTATCATTTTAGTTTTCTGTGAGGTTCGCCTTTCTTCGCTAGAACTTCTTTCAAACGTTATACTTTCTTGGGATCTTCTGTCCATTTTTGAAATTATTATATTTACACTAAACTTTTAAATACTAAAATAGATCTGTACAAATTTCTCTGAATTTTTGATTTTCGTAATTTTCTCATTTTAAAACCCTTTAAAGCCCCGGTTTAATTTAATTATTTTATTTTAAATCCCACGGTCGTATTTTCAAATTTATTTTGATTTAATTCGTGCCCCAGGCTTGAACAGCCACTTAAAAATTGATATGATAACGCCGTACTCGGTGTAATGACGTTTTTACTTAACTCCAGCTGTGTTCTCAAACTAAATTTTATCTTACTAATTTGATTGTTATGCCACGACTAGCCCTCTCGATCTACACAGAGTGCACAACGTTACGATGATCAATTTTTCTCTTCTACACCCCTTTATGATTACCTATTTGTTTGAATTTATAAAACGAAGTCAATTAATTTCATATAATGAAAAGAAATATTATTTACAAGGTTTGAATTGATAAATATTTAAATACACTCTTCAATCAATCAATATCATATGTATCATTCATCCCAAAATTTATATACTTTGAATTCAATCTAAAGTCACCAAAAACTATCCTTTTTTACCAAAGAAACCTGGAACGTTCTAGGTCCCTTTATAATATGTTACGTAAGTTTAACGTATGCAATGTTTGTTGCTGACTTTATCACAAGTTTATCTAAATTAAAATAAATTCACTATTGAAATTTAAACAGAAAAAATATCTTAAAACTAATTAGATCTAACCTGCTACAGGTTGTTCGGGTTGTGGATCAACACTCCTTTGTTGTCTTCCTTCGTTGACACAGTGTTTGAATACAGTCACCCCTCGTTTTCCAAAAATTACTTCGTGCTTCTTTATTTTATGTGCCTTGAATCTCGCAACTCAAAATTGTACCAGAATTGTACCAAAATATAACTGTCGACGCTGATTTGAAATAATGGATAGACCCAGATTTGAATTATTCTTCTTGAAATATTGTTATCGACGCATACTTGAATTATGTGAATTACTGTCATCAACATTCGAATTATTATCATCAAGATTCGGAGTAGTCAGAAATGTACCCCAAATCGAAATGTTCAGCAATGTTATATCAGCAATTCAAAGTATTATATCGATCCTTTCAAAGCCGTTAAGCGGCAAAAGAACTGTAACATACACTATTATATTTTAGTTACGCGTGTATTTCTGATTAGCAGTGACGCAGCTACGCCCTGCCTGAGTTATGAACTTACCCGTCTTATCATTGCTCGGTATTAATATAGGCTGTTCCCACTTGCATGTGGGCTGGATTTTCAACAGCTTTAACGATATCCCAACCAACCAGATCTTTAATATTCCCTGCATTTTCTGATGTAAGTTCATCGGTTTTCCATGTAATGGTGTTCATTTGATACCTTATTATTCGTTATCTTGACCATACGTTGTTTTGTGTAGATATCGCCTTTCCAATAATTGAACAAAATAAATTATGTAACTTTAATGTCCTTTTCGTTTATGTTTATGCATCTGAAACTGCGTTTTTTTATCAAAAATGTTTATTGTTTCCGCGTACTTGCATAAAGCTTTGTTAGGTTTTATCTCGTATTTGTTTTATAACTAATTAGAACACTTCTCAACGCGTGTTTAATTACATGTACTATTATTTCTCTTGAATGTGCGTACTTTTGTGGAAAGATATTCTTACTTGCATTACTTAAAAATAATAAAGATCTATATACAGAGTGTTAAATACTTGCTATTTCCATAACGTATGAATTACCTAATTTTCTGCTAAATACGCGTTCTATTGTTGTGAGATATGTTTACTTGCATCGCTTAAAGCTAATTACGGTCTATATACAGGGTGTTAAATGCTTACTATTTACATAATATCAAAATTACTTAATTTTCTGCTAAATAAATGCAGTTTTCTGCTTCCTATTGCCATTTATGGTAACTGCACGACCCTTGCTGTTCAATACACTCCTAAACAACCCCTTATCAAAGAAATATATATATATATATATATATATAAACATTTAATTATAAAGAACCATATTGTTCGGGAATTTGAACAATTTTTAGAGAATGAATTGATAATTATGTTCTGAAAAAAGTCAACAACAAGCAAATCTGTAATGGCAAAGCTTAAAGCAATTTGCTTAGATATTTAATTAATTTCTAGAAAAACTCATATTTAAAGAGTGGTTAGTTAAGATACATACTAAGATTTTTTCTGTGCAAGTCCTTGAGTGAGAATTGTTTGTAAAAGTCGATAATATAGTTTGTGCCAGTAGACAAAGTAATAATTGAACCTAACTAATTTCAGATATGCCTAACGGTATAAGAAGGAGGATATTAAGTTACACGACCTATTTGAATTACTTTCATACATATTAAGAAAGAGTTAACTATGGAGTTGTTTTTGAATAAAAATTAATTATGTTTCATAACTTCTACGTTACTTGTGGAACGCCAATAGAATAAATTACAAATTACTCGAAACGTATATGTTGCAGGTAGTCAAATAAATTAAAAGATCTTTACTCGAAACTTACATGTTGTTTGACGTTAGAATGAAAGAACCCGTTCTAATTTATTTCCGTCTTGTGTACTAAAACAAACTCAATACGTCTTCGATTATTTTCCGAAGCATGACACGTTTCGGTTATGTAATATTGCACAGCAATTTCCCGCTTTATCTCTAGTTAACTGCGATCGCTATAATTGATGGATATCGTAGAGCGTCTTCCATTCTTTGTGATGCATTAAAACCTAGCCGTTCTTAGCTCTTTCTCTCTCTTAGAGTTACTAAAAAGTTCTTATCAATTTTTAGGGCTTCACCCGAAAATAGCGTTTTCTCAAAATGGGATAGCAAATAATTAGCTTATTTAATAGATTTTAGAACATTTCTCAAAAAAATGACGTATTCTTTTATTAAATAACCTATATGCTCAAACTTTCTGCCTATTGATTTTAATGGAAAACATGCTTTACTTTATAAATTCATAAAATTGATAATTATTCAAACGCGTTTTACGGTAAATGCAATGATACGCCCAAGGTCCCAAGTTCGAATTCTGACACGATCCGCTTAAAAAATGTTAGGCGAGCATTTTTCACAGAAATACACCCGCGTTCGGATGAGAGGTAAAATTGAGGTCCCGTGTGTGAGTGTTGTCACGTACATAAAAGATCCCTACCTTGCTTGGAACAGCAAGGGTTAGGCAAAATTCCAAATTTTCCAGGTAAAAAAACTCACTTCCTGGCCAATGTAGTACCTTCGGGTAGAGCATTGAAAAATCACATGTAGGGTAAATGCAATGACAACTTTTGTTACTAAAAGGTATTTTTGAGGAGAATATAATAATTATTTTTAGACGAATGAAAATAAATGTTTTTATTTTCACGTACTTAAAAATTGGGCTTCGCTTTGCTGTAACAAAAACTAACTTTTATGTTATCTCTAAAGAGTAATTTTTTACTCGCGGCTGAATTGAATTAACATAATCAGAGGATTTAAGATTGGGCTTTGTTCTCAATGGCAAGTGTCATTAAAGAGTGTTATTTAACATGGTAATCTTATTTTATGTGCAAATGGAATACCATTATGCGTTTATACAGGGTAAAATTTTAATGTTGGGAAATTTTACTTTTCTTAATTTTTGTGTGGGGTATCCTTTTTTACATAATTTGGCATTAAATGACTTCTCGTCACCTCATTATCCCATCAATATGTATATATATATATATATATATATATATATATTACTCATATTTAGACCAGGGTAGAAAATTAAATAATCACATCAAATAATTTTAATCACCGTGTATAAGGAATTTTATTAAATAATACGCTTTATTAAAACCTTGAAGCATAAATAAATTCGGTCGTTTCAGTAAAAATAAAAGATTTAAACCATGTACAAGACGCTTTATATCAAAAGAAACAGTATTAAAAAGCTCTGCGTGTAATGTAATTATTCTAAACAAATGGAAATTACGTGCAAAATTTATATTAATTAACCCTATTTTAAGTAACAAGTAGTAGACAAAGCGTACAGATTATAATTAATATTTAACTTGTATTCGCTAAAATGAAAGGATAGAAGTCAATTTTAATTGAAGTTAATTGAATCGTTAGTAACAGATAATATCTATAGAAACTTGTAAAACCCAATAAAAAGCAAATCCTAGAAGTGTTAGTTAGAAGTAGGATGTTTGAACACACCTGCGTATTTTAAAAGGCAATTTCAGTTTAATTTGTTTAGATAAACATGTCGATTCTAAGGATATTGGAAACGGTCAGATGCTTTAGCACGAAATACAAAACAGGGTTTATTTAAAAGCTCTGAGAATTAATATTATTTTGAACACCTGCGTAGTTTAAATATCACGTACGGCGAAAATTGTGTAGATAACAAATGGTTTCAAAGAATCTTGGAGAAACCGGGGCTTAATATTCACGAGAATGTGCGATACGGGGTTATTTAACCCAGATAGTCCACATGGACTAAAATATAATCGATAATAAAGAATATCAATTTGCACCAATACAAACAGGTTAGAAAAGGAAAGAGAAAATGCGTCAAGCAAAGACACATATAGTAAAAGGCGTGATTTAAACAACGTCACGAGGGTCACAATTGGTTGAAAATAGGATGCAAATATCAGAGGTAGAAACAACAATTTCTGTACAAAATTAATTAGTTTTTCTCGGACATGTTTGCGTGCCGTGTGAGAATTTCTGAGATTTAAATGGGGCGAGTGAAAATTTCGTAAAAACCGACGCGCGAGCGACGGACTGGGAACATAGAATGAGAAATTCGTGAGAATTGTCTGTTTTGGGGAACAGACCGACAGACAGGCTTTTTGCTATATATACCGGTGGTAATACGAATTTCGGTCTCTTAGACTTTTGACTATTCGATGCGTTAAAAGCTCTTACATCCGCGACTTGATTGAAGATGTTAAACAGTGCATTTTAGTTTGATAAAATAATTTAAAGTTTGCTCGTATATTTTAGTGATTCAAAATAGTTTGTTATTTACGTGCTAACATGAATGTACTTCAGTGCACTTAGATACAAGGTAATAAAATTTAGTATCACTGTACCAATTAGCAAAATTTACAACGACAAATGTATACACAAAAGTAGGCAGTTTTGGCGTATATTGGTGAAAGACGCATGAATTTCTTTGCTATTTTTCGGGGGTGTTAATAATTAAATGGTTCAAATACGTGTCTGGATCCACGAAACAAGGGTCAGATATACACAGATGAGTTCCGGAAAAGCCCAGAAACAACTTTAAATAAATGGTGATAGAGAAAATTTTAAAAGCGTTGAGAATTAGAAGCAGTAAATATGATCCTGTTGGAATGGTGTGATTACTAAAGGGACGATGTACATTGAAGCTTCGAGGACAGTTACCTTCAGGTAAATTATACTATTTTGTTTGACATTTTTGTGTGTGTTGAATAACTTTATAATTGATTTACTTTAAATGGACATTAGTGAAATTGTACTAACCATAAAATTTTAATGTTAAGATGAAATTTGCTTGTTTAAGTAGAAAGGGGTATTAGTATTGATGTTCTGGAGTATGATGAAATTTTAGGTATGTCTTTGAGCTCAATTAGACGAACCTGGTTAATTAACGTAAAGGGGTGGTAGATGCTCCCTTTTTACTCTGCATATATTGTTATATTAATTAGTAGGCATCCAACAAGGACTTTAATTCTGGATGCACATTAAAATGATAATAAAATTAATCTTGAAATTCTTTTTAAAACTGAATTTTATGCTAAAATTTAATTTGAAAATTTAATGTATTCTGAATATTGATGTAAATAGAGTTAACGTTGATGTTTGTGGTAGGAATGTGTTTGTTTTTTTATGTATGAGGATGAAAGCTATCTAGAGGAGCAGCCGAGGCGATTAACAGAAGAAAATCAACAGACCAGGTAATTCAAGAGGTTTCACAGCATTCTTGACGCCCAATCTGTGGGGCTCGATTCGAAACGCGGAGTACCCGGATAGTGGAGGTTTCACAGCAATATATATATATATATATATATATATATATGTATATATATTTTAGGTAGTTAATTGCACAAGGTAAGTTGATAAATACTATATTATAGTGAATAAGATGAAATAATAACTTAGACTTTTATGTCTATAACTGACATAAGTCAAAAACTTGACAATGTCAGATATGATTGACAAAAATGCCGAACGTAATTGAAAGTTAGGTTTATGTATAATTGTGTACACGATTTAAATTTGTAAATTTACCAATTGTCGTCATCGGTCTCGATGGCGTAATTGGTAAACGCATGGTTCCGGCAAAACCAGGATATAGGTTCAAGTCCTGTCCAAGACCTTATATTTTCTATCTTTCAATTACTAGCTCGATTTGAAATGATCATTTTGGCTTTGCATAAAAGTCTGAGTTATTATTTAATCTTATTCACTATATATATATATATATATATATATATATATATATATATACAGGGTGCCCACAATCTATCTCCGTGTATGGGTAACTTTTTATTATAGAAGATACAATGTTGGTTAAATTAGCAAAGTTGAAGAGAAATTTACGAGTAGTTTGATACTTTTTGAAAACTCACCTAGATGCTCAACTTTTTAGATATTTGAAAAAACTGAAATTTGCCATTTTCTTCAAACGCTAATAACTTTTAACGGTTTAACCTATAGAGAAAATAAAACTGCTTGTAAGGTAACTTTTACGTAGAATTCAATAGCGTATATGACAATTTTAATTGGAAATGGGTTTTCAAGCTACAAACACTTTAACTAATAATATCTTACAAACGCCAGTTGTTTTTGTTTATTTAAAATATGTATCCATGGACTCCTTGATGCCCGCAAATAAATAAATCGTTTTTCTTTATTATGAAGAAACTACTGAAAATAAGTACATCAACCCTTACATCAGGGTAATCAGAAAATAAAACCTTTCCATTTGGGTTATATTGAACTATGATTTCCATTTAAAAAAGTGAGGTTATGTTTGTAGCTTGAAAACCCATTTCCAATTAAAATTGTCATATACGCTATTGAATTCTACGTAAAAGTTACCTTACAAGCAGTTTTATTTTCTCTATAGGTTAAACCGTTAAAAGTTATTAGCGTTTGAAGAAAATGGCAAATTTCAGTTTTTTCAAATATCTAAAAAGTTGAGCATCTAGGTGAGTTTTCAAAAAGCATCATACTACTCGTAAATTTCTCTTCAACTTTGCTAATTTAACCAACATTGTATCTTCTATAATAAAAAGTTACCCATACACGGAGATAGATTGTGGGCACCCTGTATATATATATATATATATATATATATATATATATATATATAGTGAATAAGATTAAATAATAACTCAAACTTTTATGCAAAGCCAAAATGATCATTTCAAATCGAGCTAGTAATTGAAAGATAGAAAATATAAGGTCTTGGACAGGACTTGAACCTATATCCTGGTTTTGCCGGAACCATGCGTTTACCAATTACGCCATCGAGACCGATGACGACAATTGGGAAATTTACAAATTTAAATCGTGTACACAATTATACATAAACCTAACTTTCAATTACGTTCGGCATTTTTGTCAATCATATCTGACATTGTCAAGTTTTTGACTTATGTCAGTTATAGACATAAAAGTCTAAGTTATTATTTCATCTTATTCACTATAATATAGTATTTATCAACTTACCTTGTGCAATTAACTACCTAAAATATATATACATATATATATATATATATATATATATATATATATATATATATTGCTGTGAAACCTCCACTATCCGGGTACTCCGCGTTTCGAATCGAGCCCCACAGATTGGGCGTCAAGAATGCTGTGAAACCTCTTGAATTACCAGACACCTTACGGGAAGTACAGCATCACCTAGCTCACAATTTGTGTCTTCGTGTCATTTCACCTGACATCGCAAGTTTTAACAACAGTCGACACGGAGGAGATCCGGCTCAACTGCCTTTTTCCATAGCCAAAAGTTATATTTAAGAAAAAAGTAGGTTTAATGAGTCTTAAATTAAACAAAGTAAAAAGGAATTATTGGCAAGCGACTCAAATTCAGCCACGAGGGCATCCTGTCGACGCGTTTCGCCCTAATTGGGGCTCATCAGGACAGGAGTAGCAAAGTTGTAACATTTAACACAGACACCTTATGGGAAGTACAGCATCACCTAGCTCACAATTTGTGTCTTCGTGTCATTTCACCTGACATCGCAAGTTTTAACAACAGTCGACACGGAGGAGATCCGACTCAACTGCCTTTTTCCATAGCCAAAAGTTATATTTAAGAGAAAAGTAGGTTTAATGAGTCTTAAATTAAACAAAGTAAAAAGGAATTATTGGCAAGCGACTCAAATTCAGCCACGAGGGCATCCTGTCGACGCGTTTCGCCCTAATTGGGGCTCATCAGGACAGGAGTAGCAAAGTTGTAACATTTAACACAGACACCTTATGGGAAGTACAGCATCACCTAGCTCACAATTTGTGTCTTCGTGTCATTTCACCTGACATCGCAAGTTTTAACAACAGTCGACACGGAGGATATCCGGCTCAACTGCCTTTTTCCATAGCCAAAAGTTATATTTAAGAGAAAAGTAGGTTTAATGAGTCTTAAATTAAACAAAGTAAAAAGGAATTATTGGCAAGCGACTCAAATTCAGCCACGACGGCATCCTGTCGACGCGTTTCGCCCTAATTGGGGCTCATCAGGACAGGAGTAGCAAAGTTGTAACATTTAACAAAGACACCTTATGGGAAGTACAGCATCACCTAGCTCACAATTTGTGTCTTCGTGTCATTTCACCTGACATCGCAAGTTTTAACAACAGTCGACACGGAGGAGATCCGGCTCAACTGCCTTTTTCCATAGCCAAAAGTTATATGATAAATTTTATTGATGAGACATTACACCGCTGTAGAAAAATGATTGAAACAGAAAGATAGACAAAAAGAAAACTTGAACAAGTAAATATCTGGATTACGATCCGCAGCATCGGCGTTCACCAAAGAAATATCTGTCGTAATAGGTCCAGCCGACAGCGCAATAAGTTTTGGAAATCAGAGTATAAAAAATTGGCAACAGGAAAAGATATACTTCACTTATAAAAATAATTTTCCACAAAATTTAATTGGAAGCGTGTTCAAAGAGCGAGTACTTAAACACTATAAAAACTACAAGTCACTTAAAACGAAAACCAAAAAAAAAAAGAAATACGTCGCATTACCGTACATACCATAACCAACAAGCACACAAACACAACACACACACATGCAACGTACGCACGCACTCACTCACGCATCCACACACCCACCTACCCACATGCGCACACAGGCACGCGCCCACATACACACACAACAAACACGGACATATCTACATACACGCATATGCACACAAGCATAGAATGGCACGAGTACACGTACACACGCGTGTATACTCACCCACAGATATATACTCAGTCATACCACATACACGCAGATATTTGTCTACACGCAGACACCCACATACATATTTTATCGTACACACGTATGTGTTATTGCATATACAGGTACACTCGCGCTGCCCAACAACCCTCAGACGCATACGTGTGCTAGGGCCTATAATCGTAAATCTACATCTATGCGCGTACCCATATGCACCCACGTTCTCAGCACAGGAACAAATGAATGCGCGTAGTCATGTACACACATTTGTGCATTCCCACCCTCACAGTACGTAGCTGCATTCGCAAGCATTTATGCAAATACACAAACGTACCGCAGTCGTGCGTACACGTTCACGCACACGTTAACATACTTCATTCATTAACACGCACCCACACATGCATATGTACTCGTGCATATAATTATGTTTTCTCGATGAAAAAAGGTATTTATAAAAACAAACTTTTTATTAATACGAAATTTACAAAGATTAATAACAGTGTTTGAACCGGTATTCTCAAGCCTAGGGAATAAAGGGATACTAGGTTCTAGAAGTGAATTAGTTTCAATGTTACATGAAGACCGACTTCTTTATGTTAATTAAACAATAGTTTTTTATAGATTTTGTTAATGAGGTGAGAGGTGATAGTAAAAAGTTTCCTAAATTGTTGCTTACATTCTAAAAGCCTATCATAAGGATATGAAAGTACAAAAAAGTACAGTAATTATTATTATAATAATTAAGTTTAATCTCATTGCGTTATTATTATATTATCTTTCTAATGGTAAAACATGCGGATGTAATTCCTCTTCCCATAGGATAAAACGTCCTTGTTTTGTGAAGTAATTGAATAGAGTTCCAAATTTTCTTTTCTTGTTTTCCTAGATTTCTTGTATTTTACAATTTGTTTCATAAACATGCAATTTATACCAATAACAATACATAAAAGAAATATTACAATTGTGACTGAAAAATGCGTGAAATGAATTATAGAGCCTGCCTCTATATCTTCTTTCAACATATTAACTTCTTGTTTAAGTTGTTGGATATTATCCAAGTGTTTTAGTTCTAAGTCTACAATATAGTTAATTTTATATGGTCTTATTTCTACAGGATTCTTAAAGGTTATGTTAATGAGGTTTGTTTCAAACATGTTGTCCTCTATAGTTATTTTACAATTGTTTTCAGAAGTTAGCAGTGCATTATTCTCGATTGTAATATGATTTATGTCTCTATTGCACTCTTCTGTAATGTTTAAATCTAACTTACAGGAAAGTAACACTTGATTGTTTCTCAGTTCCGTATACAATTTATAGTCATTGTTAACCTTGGTGAAGTCACACTGTTCAGTAGGTTTTAAAAAACATCTTCGCGATTCGGTTTTATTTAAGCACACAATTTGTTCTTCTAACACTTGGCACTTTTCTTCTGTCCACAACTCTTTTTTAACATTTTGTAGATGCTATGTTGATGGTGGTATAAGGATTTAGTATTGTGCGTTTGGAATCGGTTTATTTTTGAGTATTTATAGGTGGGTTGTTTAAAGATGGGAATGTATAACATACATGTAACGATGATACCTGTTGAAATGATTTTAAATTTTGAAAATTCTAACACCCTAAAAATGTGTGTATCCAATTTGATTAACTCGCTTGCTTTATAGATAGTATTCAAATGGTTTGAGATCTCCAAAAGATTTTGTTGGAAAAGATTTCTAAATTAACTGATTGCAAGAATGCCAATGAAATAGTACATTCAATACTCTGGAGAATACTTAATAATTGTAAGCTTAGGTAATGATTGTATTTTATTTGAGCGTTGTATTCTAGCGTGCTACTGATGTTCCTTAAAGTCTTAAGTTTGCCTTTACATTGTAATCGACTGTTTCTAGATCCCTATCATATCTTTCGGTTATGTGTTTGCCAAGGGATACAAATTTATCTATTTGCTTCACCACTTTATGTTGATTGTTGTAGAGTGCGTCAATATTTCTGTTAATTTCTGTTAAGTCATTGTTATCTAGGTTACCAGTTACGTATTTTACCAGCGCCCCTGCACTATTAATTATTCTTCTCTTGGGTATATTGTGATGTAACTTTGCTAATTGTCTTTCGATTTGTAGATTACTGTCCCTTAAGTTTTGTATTGCTGATTTATTATAGTTATCCTTATATCCTAATTCTAGTACAGCTGAATTGATTAATAATTTTTTAAAACCTAGTTCTATGTTAGTTGTGTTTAAAAGGAAGCAGTTTAGCAGCTTTGCCGGGCCTAGTTCTTCCAGGAAGTACCCAGAGGTATTAATCCTCTGGACCTGAAGGCCCTGGTTGGCCGGGATCAAGATTATCCTGTAAGGGAAACGTCTTTCTAAGTATTTTAATTTTTCTTACATGAATATTTGTGTTTCTGTTGGTTTTGTTCCTAGTGCCTAAAATTTTACTTAGGTCTATAGAACTTATATTCACTTTATCGTAGCAGGGATTTGCTTTTCTGATTTGCGATTTTTAAAATAAACGCTAGATTCGTTAATTTCTTCCAATGTTGGTGTGTCCTTGTTTCGTTTTTCGAGTGTCTTTGTTTCTTTTTGAAGGTGTTTATTAAAAACTAACTTAAAAGAAAGTAAAATATCATTCTTTCTTTTTTCGTTATAGTTCTCATAGATGGCCGCGTCTAAGTCTATTTCGTGGGAATTTAAATTGTCATAGAGTTCGTAAAGTAGAGAGAACGGAGAGTAGCCAGTGGTTGAATGAATTGATTGATTGTAAGTTGTAACGGCTGATATCATTAAATTCTGTGAGATTTTGTTTATGTTTTATGTCTTTAGGATTCGTAATTTTTCTAAAAGTGTTGAATGTACTCGTTTAATTGGGGTATTAGAGCTGCTGTTATAATTCGTAGTGAAATGAAGATCTATTTTTAAAATTGTACAATATTCTTGAAACGTTAGATTTTCGTCGCGTACTATCCGTTTCGGATAACCGTGGTGAGAAAAGTAGTGTCTCAACTAATTAGGGATTAATTACAAAAAAAAATAATCAGCTGATTTCACGTTAAGCGTAAAGGCTACCTAAAAAGTCGGTCCCAGGCCGCACACAAATTGAAGGCAATCATTTTTTTAAACTTTAAATTTTCCACTTAATGTAATCAAACAAAATATATCGAACATTAATAAATCAAAGTCACCTTCAATTTATGTCATAAATGTCAAACTTAAAGTTTTTATTATTTTGACAACGATCCTAGGTCATGTATTGGAACGTAAATAAAGATGATTTTAAAAACTATGAGTGGTTTAATTCCCAAAGAAGATTAAGAAAAATGTTAAACAAACCACAACAAACATACAGGGAGTATTTAATTAGGGATGCTTATGCCTGTAGCATCGTTAATATAGTAGGCCTGTGCGTACTTCGAAAATAAGTCAATTATGGTGAGGTACTTGTGACTGTCGAAACTGAAAATATGTATGTGGATTACATCAAAGGGTCCTTTTGCCACTAACGGTCCTGAAAACGCAGTTCTATAAAGGTTTCTTTCATATTTGTTAATTAAACAGGTTTCACATTCGTTTATAATTTTGTTTATTTTTATCTTCATATCGGGTCAGTAATACTGTCTCTTTAGTTTATTGTATGTTTCGGTAACACCATTGTGATTTTGAGACTGATAAGCATTTATTATTTTTGATTATTCATTCAAGTTCTCTACGTCTTTAGCCAGACTGTTACATTTAATTATTTTAACAGTGTTATTAAACAAGTTGTGTGAGATTTTCATAAATTTCAATTCTTTTTCTCGGTCTTTAAAATAAATTCCGTATAAATTCATTGGGTTAATGATTTGTTTTATAGCTTGGGTGATGTTTTCGTCTTCTTGTCCTGCTCTAATAGTAACATTATAAGTGTGCTTCGAGAATGGGGTTTTATGCGTAGTACTAAATTTATTATCGGATTTGAAAATTAACTTAAGGAAAAATGATCGAGAGGTTTATCTAAAATTGGTATAGTGAAAACGGAGTTTTCTGTTGCGGTATGTCTTGTATTATCATCTTTCGCATTGACTTGTAAGAGATCTTGAAAGGGATCGTTGTTTAAAGTGTCGTCATATTCGTTTAAAGAAAAGTCTTGTTCTAGGATTCTAGGATTGAAACCAACAATGTCCTCGTCAGGTACAATTTCTTTCATGTTAATTTCGATTCGAGAAAAGCGTTGGCCACACAATTCTCCATAACTTTCTTATAAATTGCTTTATAGTCAAATTCCTCTAGTCGCAATCTCCATTTTATGAGTTCGGATTTTTGATTAAGGATAGCCAAACCAAGAGTTTGTGGTCCGTTTCTATAATAAACTCTCTTCCAAATAAATAAGGTCTATAATGTCTGTGGTTTTAACTATGGCCAGAAGCTCGCATTCTATGGTGGAGTAATTCTTCTCCGCGTTATTAAGTGTTTTCGAGTAAAATGAAATTGGTTTTGAGTTCTGTAAAAGAACTCCACCTATGGCTACAACCGGAAGCATCCGTGGTTAAATAAAAGATTTTGTCATATTGTTGCGTAGGGGCGCAACTACCAAATGTTGCGTAGCTATTTGGGCGAAGCTAATATCGCAACGCCGTCTTAGTTACACTAACTGCACCCCCGCGTAGTCATAACCAACATAATGTTACCAAGGGGGTTTTTCATTGGCACCACAACACACACACGTACAATGATTTAAACACGGTTCAACAACACTTACATCTATTTAACAAATCAAATAGTTCTTTATACATTTGAAAGCCTTAAATCTAAGATACATAAAAATGGTACTTACATTATATCTGCACAAGTTTATACTGACAACTGAAACACTAACTTACTTACTTAACTTGACTTATTAACTAACTAACTAATGATTGATTACTAATTACTAATGATAATGCCTTACCCAGGACAGTCTCCGGGTATATATACATTCTCTTATCTTTTAATGGGAATTACTTATTACTATATTTCTTAAAGGATGATGCTTGGCATTTCTGGACGTGTCATACTTGTGGTCGGGTTCTTTGTATCGATTTACTCAAGAGGAAGATTACTAATAGGATTTCGCGTAATGTGAATTATTGTAATTTACAGTGATCTAATAATTTATGAGTAACTGGATGAATGTATCATCGTACAACTTTCTCGATTTCTAATTTATAATGGTGAAGCCTTATTTACTTCGTAACAATATTTTGGAAATTTTAATACGGGGGCGTTTGAAATTAAGTGTTTGCAATGGTTAAAACAAGATAAATAATTTTGTCATTGATATCTACTTTGGTTCCTTTTTTCAGGCATTTCGTAAAGGGTTGAACTACTTTTGCAAAATTTTTTATAAAACGTCTATAAGAACCTATTAGGCTCAAGAAAGATTTAATTTCCTTGGTACCTTTAGGTAACGGATATCGCCGAACAGCTTCAATTTTTTTCTGGATTAGATTTTATGCCTTGTGGGGTAATAGTATGTCTTAAGAATGTGACCTCTTTTTGTAAAAATTCCGATTTATCTAATTGTATTTTGAGGTTATATTGTTTTAATTTTTCAAAGATTTGTTTAAGATGAATCAAATGATCTTGTAGGGATTTTGAAAATATGACCACATTGCCTATGTAAACGAAGCAAAATTTATATAGATGTTCTCTAAAGACATTGTCCATAAAGTGTTGAAATGTGATTAGGGCGTTTTTTAAATCAAAAGGTAATCGAACGTAAACGCAATGGTCGCTATCTATAGCAAATGTTTTTTTAATGGATTCTTGATCTAGTTAGATCTAAAACCTTGTGCGAGGTCTAGGACGGAAGAATAAGAGCACTTTCCTAAGTTGTCTAAAATTTCTTCGATTCGAAGAAGGGGATATTTGTCTTCAATAGTTTTTTCGTTTAACTCCCTGTAGTCTATAATAGTGGTTCTCAAACTGTGGGTCGCGACCCCCAGGGGGGTCGCGTGGTGTGTCCAGGGGGGTCGCGGGATAAGGAGGAAAATCAAAAAAACAAATCAGTCATAGCTGTAGTTTTTATTAATAACAAAATTTATAGGCTACACAAATTTGTAATACACATACAAGTTGAAAAAGGTCTAATACTATTTAATGGGAAACATGAGCTTGTTTGGAATTAACCAATTTTTTTATGTCCGGAATGAGTTTTGTAATACACAAAGAATGTCATTTTCCAGGGTCAAACGATTTCTTGATTTTGTTTTGATATTCACCATTATGGAGAAACCTTGTTCACAGTTATAAGACATAGAAAATGGCATCAAAGTCTGTAATGCTTTTGTGGACAGTTCTGGGTATTCATTTTAATACCTATCCAAAATTTGTCGATACAAGCACTGTTAAAGTGAGTTTTGCTGACTGATCACTTGAAATTTCGATCAGTTCATCATGTTGACGAGCAGTTAGCTCAGCTTTTGTTACGACTTGATCACTGAACGGATTGACTACCCACAAAACCCCACTCGTATCCTTATTTGGAATGTAATCTGTCAACTGTTCAATCAAACCTTCGAGATGAGAAGATACTAGTAAGGAGAGAGATGAAGTGTCAGGGATGTACAGTAGGATGTAGACAGAAACTCTATAAACTCTTGAGTTAGTGTAAAATTTTCAAAATCTTCTTTCTTAACTCTTGCGTTCCAAACACTGAGTTTTTACAAATGCATTTACTCTGTCTTGAGCATATAGCATATTTTTGTCTGGTCCTTGTAGGGATAAGTTCAAAATATTAACGTGAGAGAAGATGTCAGCCAAATAAGCAAGCTTAACCAACCACTTTTCATCACTGAAAAAAGTGGAAAGTTCGGGTTTACTATCAACCAAAAATAACAACATTTCTGACTTTAATCCAAACAGTCTGCTTAATACATTACCACGGGATAGCCACCGTACTTCAGTGTGAAATAAAAGATGTTTATGCAAGGCTCCTACCTCTTCACACAAAATATTAAACATCCTACTTTGCAGCGGGCGACTTTTGATGTAGTTCACTATCTTGACAGCTTCATTTAAAACTTGCCGTAATTCATCTGGCATTTTCTTAGCTGCCAAAGCTTGCCTATGTAAAAAGCAGTGGACCCAGCTTGCATTCGGTATAAATGATTTCAACCTGGCAATCAAGCCACTCTTCTTTCCCGTAAGGGCCATTGCTCCATCACTACAAATTGAAACACATTTCTTCCAATCAAATTCAAGAGGTTCAGTTGCTTGAACAAACACCTTATAAAGACTTTCACCTGTTGTATTATTCGGCAGGGGCTTACAAAACAAAATATTTTCATGAATAGCATCACCGTAATCGTACCGGATGAAGCATAAAAACTGAGCACAGTTGGCAACATCTCTTGACTCATCCAACTGAATTGCAAAAAAAGTACTGTCTTTTATTTGCTTCTTTAGCTGGTTCTGAACATCTTCAGCCATGTCACATATTCTTCTTGAAATAGTATCATTTGATAACGGGATTTTTACAATTTTTCAGCATCTTGAGGACTGATTATATTTGAAACCATATCAATTGCAGCAGGAAGAATTAATTCTTCAGCAATTGTATGGGGTTTCCCTTTTTTAGCAATCTTTAGTGCTACCACGTATGAAGCTTTAAGAGCATTCTTATTAACATTAGCAAGTTCCGTAATGTTTACCTGTTGACTACGAAGGGATAACAGTTTTCTTTGGAAAAATTCCACTGGTTTGTCTTTCAAAGCAAAATGTTTAGCTTCAAGATGGCGTTTCATTTTCGAAGGCTTCATGCTTTCAGCTGACAACACTTCACTACACACCACACATTGAGGTTTGTTTGCCAGTTCAGTGAAACCGAATTGTATGTACGACTGGTCATATTTGCGGAATTTTGTCTTTCCGCACTCACTAGCACTAGCATCACTACTTGACGACGGTCTTTTCAAAAACTTATCCATTGCTACTTTTTCTAACTGTATTTGCTCGCAATACTACTCACAAAGTACACACACAGTGTTCAGTGATCGACTCAAGAAGCCAGACTGTCGTGTCGTCTGCCGGGCACCGGCTAGCAGAGAGTGCGCGCGCAAACAGGCCCCATGAGTCATCATTGCTTTGTCCTTGTTCGTGCCACGAAGTGAGTTATCCCACTTTCTCTTATTATAAACAATTCAAGTGACAACAATTTGTATTTATTTTTACTAGTTAATAGTATTTTTATGGATAAAACTTAGCCAATAGTGTTTTTTTTTCATTTTTGTTAATATTTAAAAATAGGGAGTCGCCGAAATACTAGGTCTAAAAAGGGGGTCGCAGTGGCAAAAAGTTTGAGAACCCCTGGTCTATAACTAGTCTAGTTTCTTTTCCCGCTTGCGTCGTTCTTTTTTTTGACCATCCAAACTAGAGAACTATAAGGAGATATACTAGGATGGATAATTTTGTTCTGTAAAAGATTTTTGATCTGATTTTGGATTTCTTCTTCTAGGTGGAAAGGGTAACGGAATGATTTACAAAAAATAGGATTGTTATCTGTAGTGCGGATTTTATGTTTGATAGCGTTGGTGAAGGATAAGTCCGAATTTTTTTATAAAATACGTTTTTATATATTTTACAAATGTTCACGATTTGAGGTTATTCCTCCGCGTTAAGATGTTCAGTTCTAATTATGTTGGGAATGTCTAAATTACAATATTGTTTTATTGGTTCTTCTATGTCTAGGTTACACATAGGTTCGACGTCTAATGGTTGTTGGAAATTGTTTTCTACATTAAGTTTTTTTCAAACGGAATTACGCAAAAGCCATTATCTGCAGGAGCGACTGATTCCGGGATACTAATAGAGTAAATTTTTGTTTCACGAATTAACACGTCTCCATGGTCTATCTCAGCCGGGATTTTAATGAAATTATTTATAGTTTGATTTGCTACGTACCTAGACGTAGAAAAGTAGATACTAGGCTAACTACCAGTCGCGGAGAATGGAGGTATTCGCCTACATACCAATAAAACAAAGAAAAATAAAGTACATCGCCCACGATTGTCTATTAACACATTAAAATAAATAAAGGATTCTGTACAAACAAGGAAAATGAAAATAAATTAAGCGTTACTATTTTACAGCCAACAATTATATTATACAGACAATTTAGAAATCTAGATACAAAGTGCGCATTTCGTATTTTCACAAAATAAAATTAATCACTAGCAAAAAAACAGTGAGAGTTTTTGTCAAGTGTTTTTAAAATTTCACCTAATACTTTTTATAAAATAACGTTTTTAAAACTTCACTTAATAATTTTTGTAAAATAAACTAGTCCGTAAAGCGAATAAACGTGTGTGTCCTTTTGACAAACATGTTTAAAAATAGTTCATCGCACCTGTAGAGCGATAATATCGAATCGCAGCAACAAACAATAGTTCTACAATGTGACGTTCCTTGTCACGTAACTACACCAAACGTTAACACGGAATATGCCATTGACGCACACAAAAGAAAACAAGTTACATACCTGTAGGTGTCTAGATACTTAGCACGCAAGCGTTGGGGGTGAGTCAGCACAGAAACGTCATGGTCGTCGGCATTCTTTTAATCTGCTACCATAATTGTAGCAGCAGTCTACGGACAAAAGTAGTTGGTCTACAGACAAAAGCAGTTGTTCTACATAAAGAAAGAACCCACTTGGCATCCAGCTAAGGAAAGCATAAAAGAGAATCTGATTAGAATGGGTACGCGCGGGGAAACTCACCGAATACACGAACGACACCTAGTTGTCGAACAGAAACACGTTATCGCTTTTGAAATATGGTCACGAACAAAAATGTAGAAAACACTTACGTACAAGCTGTAGCATCAAATTCAACAATGTTTCAAACAACACGAATTCGAACTGCAAATCCTAGCTTACCGAAGCGCGGTAAAGCTGGAAAACCCGGCTTATATCGGATAGTTCAATACACTATGTAGACGAATGTTTAGATGGAAAACACAAAAGAAGCAATTATACGGCGGTCGTAAGATATACCTAAAAGCAGTATATGACTATTTACTTGTAGCATAAACTTGTCGTTTCGAAA
This sequence comes from Platerodrilus igneus, assembly GCA_036346225.1. Taxonomy (NCBI): domain Eukaryota; kingdom Metazoa; phylum Arthropoda; class Insecta; order Coleoptera; family Lycidae; genus Platerodrilus; species Platerodrilus igneus. The sequence continues at coordinate 278,732 of JARFIW010001641.1, read as the reverse complement.
TATATGAGTTCAAGATGAAAATTTGTAGCAGGCGTACTTGTAAATTGTAAAAGAAAAAGAGATTTGAGTTGAGTAGGTTATTTGAGAGCGTGTTTATTATTAATTATGTTGAAGAATTTAAGAGATTTATGGTAAAACGGGCTTATGAAGTAACAAGTAAACTATATAGGGGGTTGTTGAAAAGGTTAAGGTGTGGAACGGAGTTTATTCGAACGAGTAATGAATGAACAAGGGAAAAAAATAGGATAATTATTTTATGCAGAAAATAAACGTAACAGATTGAAAGGTTTAAAATTTATAGGGTTTAGTTTTAAAAACAAGGAGATCTGTATCTTATTTATTTCTAGTACTTGATTTTCATAATCTATTTTAGCTCCTAACTTCTTAAAATCAAGACTGCCGATAAGAGCGTCAAACGGTCATGCTATTTTATTATATGAAGTTTAATATTTCTTGCAATGCCTAGTTCCTGCAACAATGGACATCTTATGTTTTTATCGTCAGTTAGGATATTATTCAAGTTTTTAACTGAAAAGGTTTTATAAAATATAGCGTCTGTAAAGAATTTATATGCTGGTCCTGGATTTATAATGGAATTTGAGGCTCCGGAATCGATAAGGATTTTTAGATTAAGGCTGGGAACTGTTATGAAAGAAAGTCTCTGTTTATCTTCAATGGAATTTAAATCAATTTTTACTTTTCCGAGATTGTTAATCGAAAATTTTCGTCACAGAAATTTTCATTAAGTTGTGGTTCAGGATGGTAGGGATGTTCGGGGATAATTAGATATGTCAGGATATTCAGAATAATCGTCTTTATCGGGTTGGTCTACATCGTTTTCGTTGTCAGGTTGAGATTGCTCGACGTTTTAAAGTTCTTTTTGAATGGTGTTCCCGAAGTTTGAAAAATTCATTGAATTATTTTGATTATTGTGTCTTTGAAAAATGTTTCGTGTACTCACAGTTCATTTACATTTCCAATGCTCCACCTGTAGGTACTACATTGGCCAGGAGGCGAGTTTTTTGTTGCCTGGAAATTTAGAATTTTGCCGAACCCTTGCCGTTCCAGGCAAGGTAGGGATCTTTAACGTGCGTGACAACACTCACACACGGGACCTCCATTTAACCTCTCATCCGAACGAGGACGTATTTTTGTGAAAAATGCTCACCTGTCATTTTTCAAGCAGTCGACCGTGTCGGGATTTGAACCCGGGACCTTGGGATCCGTAGTCTTACGCTTACTACATTGATCCACGGCGACGCCTCGTGTACTCACAGACATTGGTTCTGGTTTGTATTCGGTTTTTTTTACCGAACGCTTGTGAATTTGTAGGAAAATTCGTGTAAACTGGTCTTAGTTGGATATGTATCAGTCCACGAGGAAACTGATTAAATTGCTGATTTGCATTAGGTGCTGAAAGTGTTCGGAATTGCACATGTGATTGTGGTGGAGTGCATATTTATTTTGATGCGTGGGCTTTTGGTTACACTAAAATAAAAAATACGGAATTGAGATAGGTATTTACATTAAAAGTGTTATCAAAAGCATTGTTCTTTTCTTCTCAATTTTACGAGTGGTCTAGTTGAGCTGTTTTGCAGTAGACTTTCGTGTTTCTTTAGGGTTTGGTAAAGATCTGTAGTTGATTTCTCAAATGTAATTCGGCAAGTTGGATTTTTCTGGTAATCGGTTCCAGACAGTTCTTCGGTAAACAGCAAAGATTTGAAAATCACCAGTAACTTCGGTAGTTCTGTCTGAAGATCCTGTTCGCAGCGCTAATTATGTTTTCTCGATGTAGAAAGGTATTTTTTAAAAACAAACTTTATATTAATACCAAATTTACAAAGATTAATAACAGTGTTTGAACCGATATTCTCAAGCCTAGGGAATAAAGAGATACTAGGTTCTAGAAGTGAATTAGTTTCAATGTTACATGAAGACTGACTTCTTTATGTTAATTAAACAATAGTCTTTATAGATTTTGTTATAGTGCGGCGAGAGGTGATAGTAAAACGCTTCCTAAATCGTTGTTTACAGTCTAATAGCCTATCATAAGGATATGAAAGTACAGAAAAAGTACAGTAATTATAATTATGATAGTTAAGTTTAATTCCATAGCGTTATTATTATATTGTTTTTGTAATGGTAAAACATACGGATGTAATTACATATATCTCAGTGCAAATTCACAGGTATAATCGCACTGACAAGCATTTGCATTTGCATGCTTATGCAGACATACACACGCACTCATGATTAAATTGAAAGTCAAGTTATTACGGAACATTAAAAATATTTTATGCTAGGTTGTACTTACTGTGGTAATGAAGCCCTAAAAGGATGACGATCTGCCTAGAGTTGTACTCTCCAGCTGTGTATGTTTTAAAATATCTAATTATCTTCTGTATGAACTCTGTATTCTTTTTCACTAAATTCCTTAAAATGGATTTTTCATCTATCGAAGTAAGCAGTTTCACAAGTTGTTCTGAATCAAGCTGAAGTTGATCAATTAACTTCCATTTTTCATGCTCGTCCTTTGTTTCAATTAAATCAATTTTGGCTTCGATGGATTCAAGATTCTTTCCGACTTCCTCTGTAAAAGATAACGTTATTTCGTGAAAAAGTTTTTAAAAGATAGTATTAAAAGTATTTAATAATAATAACTCAAATTTGTAAGTTTTCGAAAGATTATGATTACCAAATCTGTTATTTCTAACCTGCTGATGGGACAGATAATTTGGTATAGTGATCATAATTTCTAAATAAGCTCGTCATCACTAACGTTATACATGTACTAACTATTCATACAGACGTTTGACAATATAGTACCGTACAATATCCGTGTTACAGGTTCGGTTTGATTAGTAGCTATATGCAACGTTGCCATCGATTTTAAAACTGAATATTAAATGTTGATGTGTAATATTTAGGTTTATGTCATGCGTTGTATTGTTGTGTGGGTGATCTCGGGTGTTTCCCGGTTTTTACCTATATATTGACATTTGACTAGTTTTTGCTTCAAGTAGTTCCGTTCAGAACTCATCTTAGTGTTATATTGAACTCTGATCACCGATGACATTGAGAGGAGAATTCGTTTATATATTAAAGCTAAACACTTTGTTGCTAGTTTGATCCGACGGCTCCATGGCGTAGCTGGTATTCGTGTGACTACTACGCCCAAGATTTCGGGTTCGAATTCCGGTACGGTCAGCTTGAAACATAATAGATAAGCATTTTTTACAAAAATACGTCCTCGTTCGGATGAGAGGCAAAATGTAGGTCCAGAGCGCGCGCGCGTGCGCGTGTGTGTGTGTGTGATTGTCACGCACGTTAAAAATCCCTACCTTGCCTCGAACAGCAAGAGTTCGCCAAAATTTTTCCAGTTAAAAAACTCGCTTCCTCGGTTGGAGCATTGGAAAATCATTGTAGTGCTAGTTTTGTCATCTTTTTGGAAGAAGAAAGGGATAATGGTAGTCCATTTATCTTTTTACTAGCGGTTTGTAGAGGTAATTTAGTTTTTTGTTTACTTCAGCAACAATTTGTTTGCATAGGGAGTGTGTTGGTTGTGCTGGATCTAAATATCGGCACAGTAACATCGATTTTGTAAACAATCGACAGAAATAAACTTTTTACAAAAAAAGCTAGTTGCTACAAAGCGTGCCACTGACGTAAAAAAATTTACTACATGTGAAATTCAAAACATGATCTATGGGTTTTATGAAAATCATAGTACTTATTGTCTAGTTAGCTTTATAGTCTACTTGGGTCTACATCTACTGCATTTTTCTATCTCTGCTTGTAATATATCCCGCACTATACCTCAAATAATAGAACTCGTTTCCTTCTATTTCTCCTATTTTTTTGTTATTTAAACAGATATCTATCTTGTCCTACTGTTTCTAGAACCTCTTTGTTATTAACTTTGTCTGTCCATGTTATCATCAACATACATCTGAAGCACCACATTACTAAAGGCTTCTGCCTTTTTCCTCCCTGCTTCTCCTACTGTTCCTACTTTATAGCCGTACAGTGTTGTGCTCCACAAATTTGCTTTCGACAATTTTTCCTTGTTTTTAGGTTTATTGTCTTCGAACATAGCAGCTGCTTTTTCTAGTTAGATACAGCTTGTTTCCCCTTCTATTATTTTCTAAATATATACACTATTTTATCGTTAATTAGTGCTATGCAAAAAGGGTTAAGCAGCCTGCATACTTAAACATTTGACGAATTAATAGTTTTCCAATAAATACTTTCAAAAAATCAACAATGGTTGAAAATAGTACAAAACCAATACCGGTAATTATTTATTATAATTATCAGGTTTAAGTACAATGCTTCCTTCGTCATTAGGTTTTCCGTTTTGGAACTAGTTGGACGCGTACCTTCTTTGATTTCTATTCTGAGCTAGCTTACACATTTTCCTAAAATTCTCACAGCCTACATCTGCGTGCAATAGTTTAACCTGGGTCTACCTCACTTCCTTTTTTTCCTATCTCTGCTTCTAAAATATTCCGCACTATTTTTTATGTCTTAGACGTCACCTTGCTACGGTTTTAATTTCCACTGCAGAATTAATACGGAAGTGGTAGGTGAGGGTAGGGAAAGAGCAATAGTAGGTTTATTTGGTTTAGGCACGAGAAATGACAGAAGAAATAGGCTGGTAAAATTTTGCGACACGAACAACTTAACCATCACAAATACGTTATTTCAACATCATGCTAGAAGACGATACACGTGGAAAACGCCAGGAGATATAGGAAGATATCAAATAGATTACATTGTTGTTAGACAACGGTTTAGGAATCAAGTAAAAGACTGAAGAAGCTACCCAGAAGCAGATATAGACACTGACCACAACATCGTTATTATGAAGGCCGCACTTAAATTTAAAAATCTGTAAAAGAAGAACGGAAAAAGGCACTTTAGCTTTGAGAAGCTAAAAGATAAAGATATTCATAAAGGATTTGAAAAAAGGTCAAATAAATTGCTGAAAGATATCGGGAAAATTTTTGATACTAAGGAAGTAGAAACAGAATGGAATAACATTAAATCCAGCCTGGACATAGTGGCCAAAGATACTCTGGGGTATACACAAAAAGAAGATAAGAAACCATGGATAGCAAAGGCTATCCTGATATTAATAGAAGAAAGACGAAAATACAAAAATATATCAGACGAAACAGGAAAACAGAGATACAAAGCCATAAAATGGGAAATTATTCGCAAATGCAGGAAAGCTAAAGAACGGTGGATTGATGAAAAGTGCTACGAGGTACAAACTAAGATGGAAATAGGAGACACCGAAGAAGCATACAAATTAATTAGAAGGAATTTTAGGGATATAAAACCATATAGCAAAAATATAAGGGATGCGGGAGGAAACGTCATTATAGAAAATGTAGAGAAAGTAGCTAGATTGCAGGAATATATAGGGAATTTATATTCAAGACAGGAATTAACAGCATTAGAACAGGAATCAGACATTGAAAATGATGACCTGGGATATCCTATACTTAGAGATGAGTTTAAATTAGCATTAAAGAGTCCGTAAAATGGTAAGGCGCCGGGTACAGGTACGGTGCCAGCAGAAACTCTAAAAGCCGCTGGACAAGCAGTAACATAACGTCTCTTTAAACTTGTAAGCTATATGTATGGGACAGGCGAGATACCCAAAGATTTCAAACGTATCATCATAGTAACTATACCAAAAAAGAAAGGCGTGGGTAGATGTGAAAATTTTCGAACAATAAGTTTGATAGTACACGTGTCAAAAACATTAACTAGAATTGTACAAAGACGAATGGAAAAACGGGCTGAAGAAATACCAAGAGAAGACCAATTTGGGTTTAGGCGAAACAGGGGATCACGGGAGGCTATTTTAACTCTTAGAGTGGATAATGGAGAAAACAATAGAAAAGAGGGAAGCGTGTATATAGGGTTTGTAGATCTGGAAAAAGTATTCGACAATGTAAAATGGAAACGAATGTTCGAAATACTCAAAACGATTGAAATGAGTTTTAGGGATAGACAGATAGTACATTGCTTATACAAAGAGCAAACAGCGGAAATAGAATAAGAGCAAGAAAGTAGAGAAGTAAATATTAGAAAAGGGGTGAGACAGGGATGTGTCTTATCCCCATTCATTTTTAACTTGTACATAGAAGAGGCAATGAATACTGTCAAAAGCAGGAAGACATTTGGAATTAATATGCAGGGACAAAAAATTGATATGCTTGGATTTGCAGATAATATAGCGGTATGAGCATCTAGCAAGGAAGACTTAGAAGCTGCTCTTAATGAAATGGAAACAGTTCTAACGGAGAGATATGGTATAAAAATTAACAAATATAAAACTAACGTTCTAGTATGCCAAAGAGGGGAAAATAAATCAAAAACAAGAATACAAATAGGTAACTAGAACTTACAAGAGGCTAAGGATTTCTGCTACCCAGGAAGTCAAATAACGCAAGATGGTAAAAGCTCAAAAGATATAAAACAAAGATTAGCACAAGGTCGTGCTACATTTAACAAAAAAAAAGCAACTACTGTGTTCAAAGACCACAAACATAGAAACAAGGAAAAGATTGCTTAGAGCATATGTGTTGAGGACAGCACTGTATAGCTGTGAAGCCTGAACAGTAGGAGAAGCAGACAAGAAAAAGGTAGAAGCCTTTGAAATGTGGTGCTACAGACGTATGATGAAGATACCATGGACAGACAAAGTTAAGAACAAAGAGGTAATAGAATTGGTAGAGGAAGAAAAACTATGTGGAAAACAGTAAAAAATATAAAATATAGGATGATAGGCCACATACTAAGACATGAGGGAATAATGCGGAATATATTAGAAGCAGAGATAGGAAAAAAGAGAAGTAGAGGTAGACCTAGGTTAGACTACTGCACACAGATAGTGAAAGATGTAGACTGTGAGAATTTCAGGGAAATGTGTAGGCTAGCTCAGAATAGAAATCGATGAAAGTACGCTTCCAACCAGTCGCAAGATGGAAAACTAATGACAAAAATAATAACTGTACTTTAACATGGTGATTATTATAAACAACTACAGATATTGGTTTTGCAATACTCTCAACTAATGTTAATTGTGTGAAAGGATTTACTTAAAAACTATTAGTACGGCAAATATCTAAGTGCTGGGGAATCCTTGGTAGCCACAGGCTGCATAACCCCCTTCACATTCCACTGAATCTCGGTGAAATAGGGCATATAATTAGAAAATAATAGGGCATGATCGAGCTGTATATCGGCTGTTGGAAGAATTGCAGGGAACTGTGTAGGCTAGCTCAAAACATAAATAAGCTGAGGGACAAATCCAACCGGTTTCAAGATGTAAAACCCAATGACGAATTGACTACAGGTGTTGGTCGTGAAATATTTTCAACTGGTGTTGATTGTGGGAAAGGATAAATTGGAAAAACTTAATTCGGCAAAGGTTCAGGTGCTGGGGGAACTTGGCAGTCAAAGACTGTTTACCCCCTTCACACACCACTGAATATTTAGGAAATAGGGTATATAACTGTAAAACAATAGAAGGTGACTAAACTGCATCAAACAAGAAAGAACATCAGCTATGTTCAAAGACAACGAACATAGATACAGGAAGAAAACTGTTCAAAGCATAGTGTGGAGCACAGCACAGTATATCTATGAAATAGGGGCAGTAGGAAAAGCAGAGAGTAAGAGATAGAACCTTCTGGAATATAGTGATTCAGATACATGATGATGGTGGCATGTACAGACAAAATTAATAACAAATAGGTTGTTGAAATATTAGAGAAATAAAGATATCTGTGGAAAAGCAAAAATATGAGAAATAGAAGAACAGGATACGTGCTAAGGCATTTCTGGGGAATAGTACAGGATATACTACAAGCAGAAATAGGAAAAGAGAGGTAGAGGTAGACCGTGATCAGACTTTCGCCCACAGATAGTGATAGATGCACAATGTGCAAATTTTAGGGAAATGTGTAGGTTGATTCAGACTAGGAAACAATGAAGGTATGCGTCCAACCAGTTCTAGGACTGAAGACCTGATGATGATGATGAACAAAATATTCATCAAATTATTTAAGCTGCTCTAATCTGGATTCGTTTTACAAGACATTGGAAATTGCAGCTACGTTTATTTCAGCACTTTTGAATGATACTGTGAGTTAGCTCCAACTACATCTGTTAACTGTGAGTAGAGTAGTCAGTGTAATTGAAGTGCTATATTGCAATAAAACAATTGGTAATAGAGAAATTACAGTACAATCCATCTTGTATTTATGTATATTTACCACATATAGACACCCATTTGTGTTAACAAATTATTGTTTTACCAGAAGTACAAAGATTATTTTAATGGTATATTTTAGGTTGTAGTGAGTCATAAATGGCTCCATTGCACTTCGGATCCAGCTGTATTTATTTAATCTTTGCTTATATATGAACCAACATGTTGTTTAGTTAAAAAAAATCAAGGTATTTGTTCTGTTATTTACTTATGTTTAATCGATTCAGCTAGGTGTCCAGAGCTTAAGTTTTGATGTCAGTTAAAATTCCCCGCGGGAAAATCTACAGGGATAATTAAAATTTTTAATAAGTTTAAAATCAATATGCGACACATATTTGAACAATTTATGGCATTTCATGCCAATTATTCCAATATTATAGACATTGTTTAAACTTAAATTTTGATTGCCGAAAATAATTAGATTCATATAAAAAAAAAATCTTATTTTATTGATGAGAACTAATATATAGCTTTTAAAATATTTATTCAATAAAATAAAATATATCAAAATGTCTCTTTTGTTGTTTATAAATGTTTGTATTTTATCTGAATACTTATAATTATTACAACATAATAATTTTAATTTCTTTAAATTGTTTTAAAGTAAGTCTACATTTGGAAGTTCGTTGCGACAATGCCTTGCATTTTCAACTTGTTTTTATTTTGTTATGCATTTGTTTAAGAAATACATGAATATTGATTTGCTATTAAATGAACTATATTGCTGTACGGGTTGTTAGTTAATCGTTTAGTTTCACATTTTGTCAAGAAGTACATTGTATGCTAAGGTAAGTTTACTGCTGCTGAAAGAATCTTTAAAATTGTGTGAGAAATAATCCGACTTCTGACCTTTGCACCGTACTGATCTATCCGCGACATTTTTATTTAAATGTATGGTAAGGATATTGTAATTACTTGGGATTTTGTAGTTTTAAAAATGTCAAAACAGCAGCGCGGAATTACTTGGGTCTCTTTGACGGTTACAATCGGAATATATTATAATAGAGATTGTTACATATAATTAATTTATTTGTGAAAGATTATTTTACGTAAAGTACAGTGCACCTAGATTGTGGTTATGTCGTTATATTCAATTGTCCAGAATATTTCCTAATCGAGGTCTTGAGATAGGCTTCACAGCACATGGGACTTACTACTAAACATTATTTAATCATAGACCATTTTGCTGCAACGGGTAAGTTTACTGGATTCATTCCATACTCTGTGGTGGCATGATAAGTTTAATTCAACATATACTTGGTAAGAACAGTAAAATGACGCTATTGAGTCATGCTCCGATCCATAAATATTTTAAAGTGATAAATAGCGTTTTATAGTTGGAGCCCAACTAAAAAAAAACCCTATATAATTTGTTGCCCAACTCAAAAACCTATATGTTTTGGCACTCAGCTCAAAAACCAATTCATTTTAGCACCCAACGATAAAATATCCAGGAATAAAATCCCTGCAAGTTATAAAGTATATACCAACAAAAAACCAACATACCAACGGAAAACCCAATTCAAAACGTACATAATGTAACACCCAACGGAAAACCCAATATAAAATACATAATAAACCTCAATCAACAGAATACCTATAAACTGATTTAATACAATTGAATTATATTTATTTATATACAAATTATAATATTTTTCATAATGTCAAAATTACTTACTGATAGACTAAATAAAAAAGAATTAGAATATGAAATTATTGTTAGAGGGGCTAAACTTCAAGGTACTGTTAAAGAACTAGCATCAACCCTAAAACAATTGTTGCATTTGGAACAAGAAGGACGTCACTTTAAATAATAAAGTATAACTTTAACGCAAGTGAAGGATTATCGATTTGTAAAACCAAACTTATAGAAATTAAACAATTTTGAATTGAAGAATATATATACTCGGTAGTTAGAAGAATTCAGCCTAGAATTACTCACATTTTAGGTAGACTTGATCGTATACAAACTTCAGACAAAACTGAATTGGAAGTAAGAGTTCCTTTATTATCAACAGTTATTGAATACCTTAATGATTTTAAAATTAAAATGCCGAAATTACAATAAAAACTAAAGCTGAAGAACCGTTAGATGTTGTTTTTCATACGAATCTGGTACAACAAACGAAAACTCCAACACCTACACAGCTAGATAAACACTCAATAATGGTGAAACAAATTTACCTATGTCTAATGCAGTCGACCACACAACACACAAAACGGAAAATCTAAATATAAACAATAAATTTAATATATCTGACCGGGGATTAAAATTTAATGGTGAATCTGACGAACTTGGTTTAAATGCTTTTCTACTAAGAGTAAATGAATTACGTGAATCTAGAGGATTCACTCACCAACAACTATTTCGAAGTGCAATTGAACTTTTTGAAGGAAGAACACTCATTTATTTCACATCACTTAAAGACAAAATATCTGACTGGGATACCTTATGTCAACTCTTCAGAGATGTATGTCTACCTCGAGATTTTAATGAACGTATTAGAGAACAAATTAAATCTGGAACACAAGGAGCTGCACACATGAATAATTTATTTAGAAACTAACTGTGACAGTGGATCACTCAGTAAAATTAAGAATTATAAAAGAAACATATTACCTTTTATCAAAACCCTCTTGTGCTAGTAGATATCAACTCACTAGATCATCCTATTGAAATTTGTCGTAAATTAGAAGACAACCGTCAAAATATTCAAGATTTTGTTCCACCAAGCTCAAGTAAACATTGCATAGAAACTGGCTTAGCTTACCGTGAGGAAAAACGTATTAAAAAAAAACTTGATAATTTAGAATTTACTAGAAGTATATCATTTGAACAAAATCACGATTCTCGTTTAAAATCTACGGCAAGTAATTCTAATATCTATAAAAATGACTGCTATAATAGAAAACACCACAATAGTAGACAAAGAAGCATAGAAGGTAGGTATGACTATGAAATGGACCACAAAAATAAAGGTAGAAGTAGAGACGGCAGTCGTAATTCTAGGAACACTAACTACAGCAACGAAGGAAGTCACAAATCGGTAAAAGAAAGGGGCAATCACAGAAGTAGAAATAGAGATACGATAGATTTAGTAGGAACAGTAGGCACAGCTTAAATAATGTGGAAATCAACCAAAGTACTAATACGAATAACCCAAATAGAGATTTTTCGACTATAGAAATAAAAGCTACTCACGAGAAAGAAATTCTTCATACAATCGTAACAGAAGTCATTCTCGTGATAGGAATTACTCTTACAATAGAAATCGAAGCTACTCTCGTGATAGATATTTGGGCATTCAATATTAATATAGGCATTTCAATACACGTAGCTACCCATCAAACAAGAAATGAGTCAAGAAATCGTTTCAAATATAATTCTCCCCAATCAAATCGAAACTATCCCTTAACAGCAGAAACTACAAGCCGTAACATAATCGAGATATTGTTTGTTACAAATGTCAAGGCATTAATTACTTTGCTCGAAATTGCACCATGCCTTCGGAAAACTTCAACAGGAACAGATTTTAGATCGTAATCATCTTCCTGATTTAAATAACAATACTGTCTATCCTAAAATTAATAATGAACGCTTTTGCTCTCAAGAAAAAATCAATTTCTATATTTAATATAGCAAACCTGTATTATCATATATATGTTATCACAAGTATCTTAAAATGAATGTCCATATATAACAATTTCTATCTATAATATTAAACTAAATGATGTATTAGATTCTGGTGCAAATAAAATTTTCCTAGGGAAAAAAGTTTATAAACTACTACTAAATATGGGAATTAAATTGAATAAAATAGAAAATGTAACATGCATAGTAGTCAACAACAATTCACTAGAATTCATAGGTTACATGACCGTACCTATTACATTGCACGATGAAGTTCTTATCTTTGACTGTCATGTTGCACCTCAGTACGACACAGTATAGTATTAGGAACACTTTTATGGATAAAAACAGGAATAATCCAGATTTAAGAAAAAGCAAATGGTATTTTGGAACCGAAGACTCTAATACATTAGAATTATCTTATATTCAAACTGCAGATGACAACGTAAGAACAACAAGAAAAATTGAGTAACATAGTAGATAATTATTTTGAAAATATAAAAAATATTCGTCTAGGGTGTACGCCTTTAATAGAACACGTGATAAAGATAAATATTTCACCGATATGCTTTACATGTTATCCTGTCAGCTCTCTAATACAAGAAAAAATTGATAAAGAAATAACAAAAATGTTAGAACTTGAAATAATTGAAAAAAGCGAAAGCCCGTAGAATACGCCAATTATAATGCTTCCGAAAAGCGATGGTTCATACAGACTTTGCGTTGACTATCGAAAACTAAACGCAGTGACAGAAAAGTGGGCATATCCCTTACCATTAATTAATTCTATCTTAGATAAAATGGGCAATACCAAATACATAACAACATTGGACATCTCAATAGCTTACTATCAGGTGAAAATGGAAAAAATTCAAAGCAATACACTGCATTTTCAATTTCGGGTCGTGGACATTTCCAATTCAACAGACTCACATTTGGTCTTACGAATGCACCCGCAGTCATTGGTCGATAAAGTATTTGGTCCAGAACTAGAGCGATTTGTATTTAAATATTTGGACGATTTAGTGATAGTAATATCAGATTTTCCTCTACACATAAAAATCTTAAAAGAAGTTTTTCACAGGCTCGCACAGGCAAACCTAATTCTAAATAGGAAAGAATGTTATTTTTACAGAAGCGAATTAAAATTCGTTAGGATATGTGATAAACTGAGCTGGTTTATCAGTTGACCTAGAAAAGGTTAGTGCTATTGTTCAAATGGCAACACCGAAAGCTCCCAAACAGGTTCGATCGTTTTTAGGAATGGTATCTTATTATCGTCGTTTTATACCCGATCTTATACCTAACCTTAACGATGAAAAACGCAAAATTTAAACGGACTACTGAATGCAAAGTAGTTTTTGATAACGGCAAGAATAAATTAATCTCTACACCTATTCTATCATGTCCTAACTTTCAAAAACCATAAATATTACATTGTGATGCAAGCAGTTACCGCTTGAAGCAGTTCTTATACAAGAATCTGGAGATAAAATCCATGTAATTTGTTATTTATCACGAACATTAAATAAAAACGAACTTAAATATTAAGCAACCGAATAGGAATTACTATGCGTAATTTGGGCAATTGAGAAACTACGATGCTATTTAGAATTAGCAGAATTTACTTTAGTAACAGCTCACATCAACGTTGTTTGGATAACCAATCTTAAAAATACACAAGGGCGTCTTGGACAATGGGTACTTCGTCTCCAACAATACAATTTCAAGGTATTACACAGACCCGGTAAAGATCATTTGGTACCAGATTGGTTATCAAGAACACCATTAGGTTCTCATGATAATATAAATTTAAATAGTTGGAGAAAATGTTCTTGGCACATCAGAACGTGTGATGACGTAAGGAAAAATCCTCTACGTTATGGTAAATGGAAAGTCGACAAGGATAATATTCTTTATAAATATGCGAACGATAATGCTTATTACGAACCGTTAGACAAATGGAAAATGGCTGTTCCGAAACCTGAAAGATTTAACATTTTATATAAATCACATAAAGATCCGAAATCTAGTCATTAAGGTATTTATAAAGCATACTTTAAAACTCTCTCTAATTATTTTTGGCCAAAACTTAAATCAGATGTAACTAAATATATTCGTAAGTGCCGTACATGTGCAAAACAAAAACCCGAACAAAAGCAAACTGCAGGTAAAATGGGATCTAAACCAGAAGTTACAAGATGTTTGCAATATATCTCTACAGATCTAATGAGACCTTTCCCTCGAAGTACATCAGGTCACCGTTTCCTACTAGTTGTAGTAAATTATTTTAGTAAATTTACATTACTTTTTCCATTAAGGTAGCTACAGCTAAAAAAGTCGCTCACTTGATTGAAGACAATATTTTCATGCTATTTGGAGTTCCTGAATTACTACGCTCTGATAATGAAGGTCGATACAAATTCAGTAAATTTGAGAAACTTTTAAGAGACTGTAATATTACATTTTTAACAAACCCATTATACCAACCATCACCAAATTTTAATGAAACGTATAATAGAGTAATTAAAACAATGATGTGTTCATATATAAATAATAATTAAAAAAATATTGGGACAATAAGTTATCGAAATTAGGTTGTGCTATTAGAACAGCTAAGTCCCAAAATACAAAGAATTCACTCTATTTCGTAAATTTTGGTAACGAAATAAATAGTGATGGTAACTAATTTAAACTACTGACAAGAAAATGCTGTTTAGCTATGGACAGTAACAAGTTAGAGGAACTAATAACGAAGACAATAGCAAAACAAATGGAACAAAATCGCGTAAATTACAAGAAATTCACAATTATGTGGAGAAACGATTAAAGAAAGCTCACTTACATGCAACACATTCATATAATTTTAAACACCAACCAGTACAATTACAGGAAGGCCAGCTAGTCCTGGAAGAACAATATAAATTAGCAGATAAAAGTAAAAATTAGTCGGCAAAATTGGATAAAAAATTTACTGGACCATACATCATTAAAAAGAAATTAAGAATAAATACTTATGAACTAAAAGGTGACAAAGGAATCTCTCAGGGAAAGTGAAAGATAAAGGACTTAAAAATTCATCAAACCCACATAGAAAAATGGCCTGAACACAGAAAACGGACACGTTATAAATAGATAATACTGAAAGAATCTGATTGAAAAGTTGAAGACACAGATTCGAAGTTGGATTTTGGAAATTTTTAAGAAATTTTTTTTAAGAAAGGGGTCATGCATAGTTTTAATTTTCACTACAGAATTAATACTGAACTTCTTTATTTTAATTTAAAACACTCCAAAATGATTGTATTATAAACACTAATCTTACATCTACTATATTTTATTTTCAAGAACTTAATTTGTTATTACTTTGGTGATATAAGCTTTTGATTTTCTAGTTCTTATATGAAAACATAAAAGCAAGTTTAATTAGATTAACTTTTATTTTCACTACCTATTGAATTTCTTTAGTAATTTGTTTTGGAGCATCCTTTTGACATTAGCTTTTGACATATATATATATATATATATATATATATATATATATATATATATATATATATAGTATATTAAACTCTTGGGAAACAGGTCATTTATTAATATCATCTATAAAAATTTTTTTTATTATTTTTGTACATAACGCGTTTCGGTTGATCAACAACCTTGGTCACATGAATAAAATAGTATTCTGTAAAAAACATCTTAAATTAAAATTAAAATTAAATTGTAGTGTATTGACTTACATGACAAAATCCTAATAAATTTCACAACTTGTTATGTTAAAATAGATTCTTAACATTATATGTTTGAGTACTTGAGCTCTTTATATTTAATATTAAACTAGTTACATTATCATAATTTGTTAGGAGAAATTCTAATCAAGTAAAATAAAATGTTGCACATATGTCTAACTTATATATATATCTATCTTTAAAAGTAACTATTTGTGTAAGAACTATTATACAAGGTGATTCGTAAGTAGTTAGAATTTTTAGTAAACAATTTTAGAGATATTTTAAAACATAATATAACTTTCAATTTATTATAATATGATTACTATGTTTGTATATATATAAACCAAAATAAATAAATAAATAAATAAAACTGATAATCATAGGACAAAGATTAAAAATGAAAAATGAATAGTGAGAATACATAAATATGTAAAAAATAGTAGTAGTGAATTATAACTATTATAATAAGGAGATATCAAAAAAAAAATCATAAATGTTACTGAATATGTATAAGGTTATTGTAAAATTTTGTGAAGTTTTCTATATCTGTTTTATTATTAATACTATTGGAATGACTTTGAATGTGTATAATCTCTAAAGTATTGCGTTTATTATCATTTTGTTCACATTGTATTATATTGGTGTTATCAAAATCAAAATTATGTAGGTGTTTTAGTGCATGGTTAGATAGTGCTGTATTTTGTTTATGGGTTCTAATTGAATACTGATGTTCATAAATTCTTCTATTTAAATACTGTTTTGTGTTACCATTTTTCATTTTTAATCTTTGTCCTATGATTATCAGTTTTATTTATTTATTTATTTATTTTGGTTTATATATATATATATACAAACATAGTAATCATATTATAATAAATTCAAAGTTATATTATGTTTTAAAATATCTCTAAAATTGTTTACTAAAAATTCTAACTACTTACGAATCACCTTGTATAATAGTTCTTACACAAATAGTTACTTTTAAAGATAGATATATATATATAAGTTAGACATATGTGCAACATTTTATTTTACTTGATTAGAATTTCTCCTAACAAATTATGATAATGTAACTAGTTTAATATTAAATATAAAGAGCTCAAGTACTCAAACATATAATGTTAAGAATCTATTTTAACATAACAAGTTGTGAAATTTATTAGGATTTTGTCATGTAAGTCAATACACTACAATTTAATTTTAATTTTAATTTAAGATGTTTTTTACAGAATACTATTTTATTCATGTGACCAAGGTTGCTTGATCAACCGAAACGCGTTATGTACAAAAAATAATAAAAAAAAAATTTTTATAGATGATATTAATAAATGACCTGTTTCCCAAGAGTTTAATATACTATATTCAATTAAAGGTCAAGAAATTAAGTTATATATATATATATATATTGCTGTAATAAGGGGTTGTTTAGGGGTGTATTGAATAGCAAGGGTCGTGTAGTAACCATAAATTGCAATAGGAATCAGAAAACTGCATTTATTTAGCAAAAAATTAGGTAATTCGTATATTATGTAGATAGCAAGCATTTAACACCCTGTATATAGACCGTAATTAGCTTTCAACGATGCAGGTAAGCATATCTTACAACAATAGAACGCGTATTTAGCAGAAAAATAGGTAATTCATACATTATGTAAATAGCAAATATTTAACACTCTCTATAAACCGTTATTAATATTAAGTAATGCAAAGTAAGAATATCTTTCAACAAAAATACGTGTATTTAAAAAAAATGATAGTACATGTAATTAAGCACGCGTTGAGAAGTATTCTAATTAGTTATAAACAAATACGAAGATAAGAAATAAAATCTAACAAAGCTTTATGCAAGTATGCGGGAACAATAAACATTTTGATAAAAAAACGCAGTTTCAAACACGCATAAAAATGCATAAAACGAAAACAGAATTAAAGTTACATCATTTATTTTGTTCAATTATTCAAAAAGGCGATATCTAAACAAAACAACGTATGTTCAAGATAACGAATAATAAGGTATCAAATAAACACCATTACATGGAAAACCGATAAAATTACATCAGAAACAACTTCAAAATACAAAGACGTGGTTGGTTGAGATATTTACAAGACTTGTTAAAAACCCAGCCCACATGTAAGTGGGAACAGCCTATATTAACACCGAGCAATGATAAAATGGGTCAGTTCATAATTCAGGCAGGGCGAAGCTGCGTCACTGCCAATCGGTAAGTAACGCGTAATTTATAAAATATCAAGTGTATGTTATAGTAACAATAAGTGCGACGATTATGAAGACTTCTTTTGCCGTTTAACGGCTTCGAATGATGGTACGATAATAATAATTCGAATGATTGGTGTTGTATTTCTGAATATTTCAAGTTGCAATAATTCAAGTATGCGTCGATAAGAATAATTCAAATCTGGGTCAATATAATATTTCAAATCAGCATCGACAATTATATTTTGGTACAATTCTGGTAAAATTTTGAGTTGTGAGATCCAAGGCATATGAAATAAAGAAGCACGAAGTAATTTTTGGGAAACGAGGGGTAACTGCACTCAAATACTGGTTCAACAAAGGAGGACAACAAAGGGGTTGATCCACAACCCAAACAAGCTGTAGCAGGTCAGATCTATTTATTTTTAATATATTTTTCTATTTAAATTTTACTACAGAATTTATTCAATTTATATAAACTTGTGATAAAGTCAACAACAAACATTGCATACGTTAAACTTACGTAATGTATTATGAAGGGGTCTAGAACGTTACAGGTCTTTTTGATAAAAAAAGAGGTAGTTTTGGTAACTTTCAGATTGAATTCAAAGTATATAAATTTTGGGATAAATGATACATATGATGTTGATTGATTGAAGGGTGTATTTAAATAATTATCAATTCAAAACTTGTAAATAATATTTCTTTTCATTATATGAGATTAATTGACTTTGTTTCATAAATTCAAACAAATAGGTAATCATAAAGGTGTGGAGAAGACAAAATTGATCATCGTAACGTTGTGCACTCTGTGTAGATTAAAGAGGGCTAGCTGTGGCATAATAATAAAATTAGTAAGATTAAATTTGATTTGAGAACACAGAGAGGTGGCGTTATAAAACGTCATAACACCGAGTACGGCGTTATTATATCAATATATATATATATATATATATATATATATATATAATTTGTTTTCTTTACGACTTGCTCTATGTATAGTTTGAATGTTCTTTGTGGTTTATAAATCAGCTAGAAAAGACAATGCTCTTATAATTAATTTCAATTCTTGTTCACAGGCATAAAGTGAGGATAAATCTAAAATTGGCTAGTACAGCATAAATAACAGTAACTATTTTTAAAAATAACAGTAGTAAAGATAAAATAAATATTATAATCTAATATGACACTAAGGACAAACTACTAGTGTCATATTAGATTATAATATTTATTTTATCTTTACTACTGTTATTTTTAAAAATAGTTACTGTTTATTTATGCTGTACTAGCCAATTTTTAGATTAATCCTCACTTTATGCCTGTGAACAAGAATTGAAAAAAATTCGAAAATTTAGGCAATAAAAAAGAGCATTATCTTATTTCTAGCTGACCTATAAACCACAAAGAACATTCAAACTATATATATATATATATATATATATATATATATATATATTAATAGATATATGATGGAAATTGATTCTAAATCTTGTTTAGTAAATTCGTAACATGTAACAGAAATAGTCTTATGCTTAGTGAAAGAGAATAATCAATGTTAATAATTTTAGTATCTGAAATAGTGCTGTGTTTTGTTTTCTTATATGTTTGGAATTTAATTTCCTTTATGCCTTATTTCTGAATTTGGTTTAATTATTATCTGGAAAAATATTTTCTCTGCCCTTGTTTGTGATCATCTTTGAGAGAGCATGGTTAATATGCAAGTGCGATATTTTGACATTATCCAAGTGGAGGAAGATCAACTAAAATATGGGATTTATCGCTTTGTAGTAGTTGGAAGAATATCTTGCCATACTAGAATATTTTTCAAAACAGTCAAGCTATATCTTGTACATTACCTTATCTCTTTAGTAACATACGGTTGTTGGCATTCTCAGCCTACTACTCATTATTTGTTTCATCCTGGTTTCCAAGTAAGTTTTACAGTAAAGTAAATTACAAAATTGAAATACATTAATATTTTAGATTTTGGTTATACCCCTCACATTACGACGCTTCGTAATTTGAACATAGAGTTCGTGTGTTTGTATGTGTACTTTGTTTTGTCTTAGTTATTGGGTTCAAGACAAAAGTATTTTTCAATGGAGTTTCAGGATTTTAAACTCTGGTTGCAGAGATGTTCTAAGGCCGCCGTTGACCTGCAGTCAGGAGTTTCAATCGACAAGTACAGTATTTAGATAAGTATGATTAGAACTAATATTCTAATTTGGGGATTGATTTATAACTGAGGTAATTATAAGAAATTTGTAAGGTTCGCGCAAGTGCTTAAAGTGATACGAACGGGATTTCATTTTAAATTTGTATCACGAGTTGATAAATCATATTGATAATAATTCATGCTATTACTATAGATTAACTGTATATGCATTACATGGGAATATATTATAATAGAGATCGTTACATATAATTAGTTTATTTGTGAAAAATTATTTTTCATAAAGTCTAGTGCACTTGAATGGTGGTTATGTCGTTATATTCAGTTGTCCAGAATATTGGCTAATCTAGGCCTTGAGATAAGCTTCACAGAACATCGGGATTACTATTAAACTTTATGGGACAATAGAACGTTTTCATGCAACGGGTAAGTTTGCTGGATTCATTCCATACTCTGTGGTGGCATGGTAAGTCTAATTCAAGGTATACTTGGTATGAACAGTAACATGACGCAATGACGCTATTGAGTCTCATGCTCCGATCCATAAATATTTTAGCGTAATAAATAGCATTATAACCTAACAATCTATCTCTTCTATTTTTACTCTTTTCCACATATTTTGTTCATCTCCTACCGTTTCTAGATCATCTTTATTCTTAACCTTGTCTGTCCATGACGTCTTCATTATACATTTGTAGCACCACATTTCATCTTGTTGCTGTTAGCTTTTCCTACGGTCCAAGTTTCACAGCCGTATAGTGCTGCGCTCCACACAATTGTTTTTAGCAATCTTTTCTTGTTTCCATGTTTGTTGTTTTGAACACAGTAATTGCCTTTTCTTGTTAAATGTAACACGACCTTATGCTAATCTTGGTTTTTAATTTTTTTGCGCTTTTCCTATCTTGCGTTATTTGGCGTCCTGGGTCTGACTTCTTGTAAGTTTTCGTTTCCTATTTGTATTTTAGTTCTTGATTTATTTCCCCTCCTTTGTATATTTGTTAATTTTTATGCCGTATTTTTCTGTTATAACTATTTCCATTTCGTTATGAGCTGCTTCTAACTCTTCCATGCTATATACTAATACCGCTATATCACCTGCAGATCTAAGCATATCAATCTTTTGTCCTCGCATAATAATTCCACTCATTTGCTTGCATTTGACAGTATTCATCACCTCTCCGATGTACAAGTTAAACATTAAAGGGGATAGGGCACATTCATTCTTGCTATATGCTAATACCGAATATCATTTGAAGATCTAAACATATCAATCTTTTATCCCTGCATAATAATTACACGCGTCTGCTTGCATTTGACAGTATTTATCGCCCCTCCAATGTACAAGTTAAAAATTAAAGGGGATAGGGCACATCCTCTTTGCCTCACCCCTCTCCTAATACTTACTAATGTACGTTTCTGTTCTAATTCTATTATCACTGTTTTTTCCTTGTATAAGCTATGTACTATCCATCCATCCCTAAAACTCATTCCTATCTTCTTGAGTATTTCGAACACTTTTTTTCATTTTATATTGTCGAATGTTTTTTCCAGATCTACAAACCTCATATACACGCTTTCTCTTTTTCCATTGTATTCTCCATTATCACCCTCAGAGCTAGAATAGCTTCCCGTGTTACCCTGTTTCGCCTAAACCCAAATTGATCTTCTATAAGCACTTCTTCAGCTCGTTTTCCATTAATCTTTGTACGATTCTATTTAATATTTTTGACACGTGTGGGTCAAAGGTTTTTTTTCGAAAATTTTTACATCTACCCACGCATTTCTTTTTTAGGATAGTGACTATGATTATGTTTGAAGACTTTGGGTATCTCGACTGTCGCATACACATAGCCTACAATTTGGAAGAAACGTTCTGTTACTGCCTGTTTAGAATTTCTGCTTGCACTTTATCTATACCCTGTGCATTACCATTTTTCTAACCCTATAATGCTATTTCAAACTCATCCCTAAGTGTAGGGTATCTTAGGGCATCCTTTCTAATGTTTGATTTCTATTCTGGTGCTGCTAGTTCCTGTTCTGCATATACGTTCCTAATATATTCTTGCCATCTAACAACTTTCTCTACATTTTCTGTAATGAAATTTCCTTCAACGCCCCACATATTTTTACTATACGGTTTTATATTTCTAATATTCATTCTAATTAGTTTAAATGCTTTGTCTGCCTTTCCTATTTTCATCTTAGTTTGTACCTCTTTGCACTTTTCATCAATCCATTGTTCTTTAGCTTTCCTGTAGTTGTGAACAATTTCCCATTTTATGGCTCTGTACCAATGTGTTTCTGCTTCGTCTGGTCTGTTTTTGTATTTTTTTTTTTTATTAAATTCAGGATATCCTTTGTTATCCATGGTTTCTTATTTTCTATTGTGTATAGCCCAGGATATCTCTGGTCGTCATGTCTAAGCTGAATTTATTGTTATTCTATTCAGTTTCTACTTCTTTAGTATCAGAAACTTTCCCGATATCTTTCAGCAATTCATTTTACTTTTCTTCAAATTTTTCGTGGTTATCTATATCTTTCATTTTCTCAAAGTCAAAATGCCTTTTTTCTTTACTTTTTCATATTTTTAAATTTAAGCGTGGCCTTTATAATTTTGGTGAGTGTCTATACCTGCTTCTAGGTAGCTTATACAGCCTCTTACCTGATTCCTAAACCGTTGTCGAGCAAGAATGTAATCTACTTGATATCTTTCTATATCTCCTGGCATCTTTCACGTGTGTCGTCTTCTAGCATGGTGTTGAAATAATGTGTTTGTGATGGTTAAATCGTTTTTGTTGCAAAATTCTATCAGCCTATTTCCCCTGTCGGTTCTCGTGCGTAAACTAATTAATCCTACTACCGATGCTTCCCTGCCCCCACCTACTACTGCATTAAAATTCCCCCATAAATATTAAATTTTGATGTCCTTTACGCATCTTAATATGTCTTCGATATCTTCGTAGATTTCTTCTACCTCTTCCTCACTGTGACTAGAGATGAGCATATACACTTGTATTATTACAGTAGTTACCGGTTAGATTCAAATCTAACCATGAGTACTCTTTCGTTCTTTTGCAAGTAGTTTTCTGCAAAGTGTCTTTTTCCGCATAACAAATTAATTATAAATGTTTGTAATTCCACAAGGCAAACTGATTTTCCTTTTAGCACTTTTATAAAACAAATCTGCAAAAATATCGCACACACACTAGTCTATATTACCAAGACTAGGTTATATTACACTTAATTCCGAAAAATATTGAATTACTTCAACATACATGAACACAAATGTAAAAACATTTCCAGAACTTACCTTCAATCGTGTTTTCAAGTCGACCGATAAAGTCAGTCAGGCAAAACCAGAAGGGTGTTACAGGATTCACACGCCTGTGACTGATTCTTGTGATTAGGCCGGTATCTCTTATAAAACTGAGTTTTATGTTTGAAATGATTGTGTTGCCTAAATTTGTCAGTGAATTTAGTTCATTAGAAAATAATAGTCGAAATAGGGCTAAAAAGCAAGATGAAGAATCTTTGACGTTACTTCTTGCAAGGGTAAGAAAGTATTCCATTTCTTCCTTCAGTCTTCTGACATCCCCTAAAAAATAATTACTAGAATATTATACTTCATATGAAAGTGGAGTATTTCTCTAAAGCATCTGTAACTTATACTGAAAGGACATTTGTGCCACCAGTTTAAGTAATTTTTTTCTGAAAGACATCAAAACAAATAATATGTTTCACTTTTTGAATAGTTGATAGTAACATGTTTAACGTATTTACGTTATGTTAGATAGAAACCAAATGAAAAAAAAGAAAATTAGTCTTTTAATTATACAAATTAGATACAAATGTCCCTTGTATATTATGATTCCATAAATAAGAATGTTTACTAAGCGCAAGGGTTTAATAGTTTTTAAGCTTTACCAAGGTAATTTATGCAATAAATTTATAACTACAAAAGCATGGTCAAGTTTTTCTATAATACATACAGGTAACTTAAGTCCATAACTTTGTTTAAAACCGCAAGAAAAAGAAAAACATATTTCAATATTACGTGCCGCGGAGTCGTATACAAAAAGGTAAGGATGAGTAGTTACCCGAGTTGGTTACGTAAAGCGAATTATTACAATAGTAAATTTTCATAGCATAGCATAGTGATGTTATTTTAAGAAAGTTTTATAATAATTCAAAAGTATTAATTATCAAAAAAATGAAGAACTTCTTACAATTTTTAGTAGAAATAGACAAAATGACATTAGAGGGACGCGCAAGCAGTTATAATAGAAAGTAACCTTCAGACAGGATAATTATAATTTTGTTTATTACGTCTAAAATTGATAATAAATTAACTAATCAATGCACGCCGGACTCCACATAATCATTTATTATTCAAGAGCTTAAAAATATTTACAAATAAGAAGCAAACACGGAAGAGTTTGTATACGAAAATGCACACAAACGATTGAAAGGGCAAGGTGAATGTACCTGCTTTACAAGTAGTGAGCAGACGCGGTATATCTTTATAGAAGATAATGCATCTAATAACGTAACTACAAATTAAATGCAAAGTACTCAACATAATGGCGACCAAGAAATATGAAAACCAAAAGTAATTTTTTCGTAAGTAGTATTAAGTAGAAAAACTAGCATGTAGATTAAACAGAGAAAAGAAAAACTTCGATGCATCAGGGTATAATAATAAAATGTTAAATAGGTATATTTATTATGTGCAGTCGGGCAAAGTTTCGCAAACGAGCAGAAAACAATCCCATCTGAGGTCTTTGCTGTTGCGACGCGGTTGATTCTATTCATTCCACTGTTAATGTCTATAACACGCACTAGTCCCCAAGAGGCAGTATTGTCGTCCTTAATAACAACTAACTGACCCAATTTGAGCATGTCACGATTAGATTGCCATGGGGTGCTATGCTGTGGTCAGCTATATATCGTAAGTTCCATCTTTTCCAAAATAACTGCTGCAATGCTCCTGAGTTGATTTTCAGTGGCATGGGTAACGTTTGGATGAAGTATCGTACTCATATGCAGCCGAATTAAAAAATGAAATTTAGTCAAATGGCTTAGATATTGAGCATCGGAGGATAGCGGGAATGGTGGCCTGGAATCAAGCGGGTGAATTAAGAGAAAGCTGCAGTATAATCAATGTAACTAAGGATATAAAATGTTGATAAAAGAAACAAAAAAAAAACAAATTTAAGGAATTCTGCACGCGCAACTCTGAAAAAAAACCTTGGGGACAGAGTCTTCGTAATATGTTGTAAATAACAGATAACCGCGCTATGCAACATCACAAAAATAATGTGGAATAGGCTGAAAGATTCAAGTGAAGACAAAATATTTGTTAGAAAATTTTATCCCATTGGACGATTCAAATGATGATGAGGAGTTACAGAGTCGCAAGGGACAGGTGCCGATAAAGCAATTCTCGATTACAAGATCGTAGGAGCTCTTAGAAGGATGAACCTCAAGAAGGTACTGGGGCGTAACAGAAAGCCTTCAGTACAACCCTGGAAGCGTGCTTATTGGCTCCACGTGCCTTTACCGGGTTCTTTAATCTTTGTTTAAAAAAGAACATATTTTTAAGTTGCTAGAGAGTGCAAAACGTGAAGTTTATCCCTAAAATAAAAAAGGCAAGTGCAACAAACAAAGCTGGATACCACATTCTCCAAAATGGCACAAAAAGAATATACTTTAATGATATAATTATCGGCGTTATCACAGTTATATATATATATATATATATATATATATATATATATATATATATATATATGTAATATTAATTTTCTTGACCAATTATACTTTATATAATAAGGGTTTTTTTGTGTTTTGGGATATTTTAGGTCAAATAAAACAATCGTCTTTAAATTCCTCTAATTACTTGACGTTTCGGTCGGGTTTCTGACCTTAATCGTAAGTCTGAAAATATGGTTTGTTTTATAAAATAAAAGATTACAATGTTGTTAAAATTACTTACATAGAAATATTTAAATTAGAAATAGACTATGACATATGATTTTACTAGATGACATACATCATGAAGACAGTGAAAGGTACTATAACTATGGGAACGTTACATGAATATCAAAATATAGGTTGCTGTAGTAAGATGGAATGTGTTACAAAACTATTGGAATACTTTCTAGTGTTTATAAAGTTGGGAGTAAATGATGCCTAAATTTTTTGGTCTTGTTTATTATTAATGCAGTTTAGTTCTTTTGTATATAAAATGATTCTAAGAATAAACGTTTGTAGTAGTTCTGTTCTATTTCTAAAATTTGTGTTTCGTCGAAAGCCGGTTTGTGTTTTGTGGTATGTGCATGTATGGCAAGAGCGCAGTTATTTTTCCAAGTTTTGTGTCACTGCGGTGTTGAGTTAACCTGTCTCGAAGCCACTGACTTGACTGTCCAATGTAGAAATAATTGCAACTGCAACGAATCTTGTATACTGTGTTGTTGCACATAATGGTTTCAGTCTTGTCTTTGAGATGGGTGAAAATGTTTTTTATTGATCTGTTGTAGCACAAAACACAAACCGGCTTTCGACGAAACACAAATTTTAGAAATAGAACAGAACTACTACAAACGTTTATTCTTAGAATCATTTTATATACAAAAAGAACTAAACTGCATTAATAATAAACAAGACCAAAAAAATTTAGGCATCATTTACTCCCAACTTTATAAACACTAGAAAGTATTCCAATAGTTTTGTAACACATTCCATCTTACTACAGCAACCTATATTTTTGATATTCATGTAACGTTCCCATAGTTATAGTACCTTTTCACTGTCTTCATGATGTATGTCATCTAGTAAAATCATATGTCATAGTCTATTTCTAATTTAAATATTTCTATGTAAGTAATTTTAACAACATTGTAATCTTTTTATTTTATAAAACAAACCATATTTTCAGACTTACGATTAAGGTCAGAAACCCGACCGAAACGTCAAGTAATTAGAGGAATTTAAAGACGATTGTTTTATTTGACCTAAAATATCCCAAAACACAAAAAAAAAAAACCCTTATTATATATATATATATATATATATATATATATAGCTGTGTTAATAAGGTCAATTAGGGGAAGTTAGTACCACTAATATACAGCACGTCATTAAAACAACATGAGGGCGCCGAAAAAAAATTAATAAGATTAGGCAGGAAAGTTATATACAGCACTCTATATATAAGCAGTAGTCACAATTAATTTAAGAAACGATAAATACTTTAAAAGATTTGATTAAAGAACCGATTTGGCAGGTCATAAAGCGACATGAACGGTAGTTGAAACGCAATACGCATCAATCATCGTCGTCACACTAAGAAACTCAACTAAACAAGTGGTTTCAATAATGCGTAATGGAAAACGCATAGAATTTATTATATAAATTATATTTTGTGTACGTGGCTAGAAAGGAAAAGACAACACCTGATAGCATACAAATAAACACGGCATGGTCTTAAAAGCAAAGTTCAACAAATTTTGCTTATACAAACAATAATTTAGGTAAGCTTTAAAACCAGAAATCCTATAGAAACTATATATTAACTCGAAAGGCTACGTGAGGAAAAACTTGTGTACAATAGGAAAACCACAGAAATACCCAATATACGGTATTAGAGGATCACCTAGACAGCGAAATAAATGAACTATGTGCTTGTCAAGAAATAAACAATTCATTAAAATAGAACCCGATTTGTAAACAAATCAGTTCATCATGAGTAGAGGCTTAGTCCACGACGCTTAAGTAAAAATATTCCCCTGAAAAGTATTTGAAGTGATTTTATAAATAATTAATTGTACGATGGTGATAGTGAGTAATTAAATTTTGAACATTAACAAAAGGACTCTAAGGAACTCTAAAGAAATCTGAGGAAATCTGAAGTAATAATCATAAGCGACTTTGATAAAATGCTAAATTACTAGATTCAATGTGGAAGTTTTTAAGAGTATTTAACTCAAGTATTAAATGCTGTAATTAATTGGAGGAAGCTACAAATGCAGACTGCATTGCAGGCAGATTTGGTTTCAATGTTGGGACAATACTAAATCAGTAAGCGGAAGTCGGTAGAGCAGTTGGTGCAGGAACTGCTTCAAACGGAGACAACAGGTTAGCAATCTGTATATGTTTGTTGTGAAGTTATTTGGGGATCTTTATTTATTTGAATATTTTAAAAATTTTGCTTACATATACTAGATGTGAGAGTCAACCGAAATCGTTTGGTGCACGTTACAAATTACGTATACATTACATGAAGTTTAGTGAACGTTCGGAGGGCTTCTCATAATAAATAATGAGAGAGATTTTTGATGACTTTTTGATTAACTTTTTAAGATGATGATTATTGAAATTATTTAATTCAATTATTAAAAAGGAAGTTATTATAAGATAGTGCTTAAACATTTCATAAATTCTAAATATTGAGAACATTATAATAATTGTGCTTAATGGTGTAATTGGTTTAAAAGGAAACAGGAAGTAGACATAAAAGAATAAAAATATAAAAACTTTCCGTTTTTTGCAAGCTCCGTGCGTGGTAAACGCAAACCTAGCCGTGGCAATTCAAAATTAAAAATCAAAATCTGTCAAAGAGGAAATTTTAACATATAAATTTCACAAAAAGGGGGCACCGAGTTATTGCAACTATATCACAACAATATATATATATATATATATATATATATATATATATATATTGCTATAATAAGAAGGTAGTTTAAAGTTATGTTAAGTCATAGGGGTCGTAAGATTAATATAAATATTATTAACGTTAAGAAAACCAAACAATTCCAACATTAGATAGGAGTAAATCGACTATTTTATATAAAGTCAATAGCGAGCATACTGTATATAAATCATAAACAATTCAATTCATAAGAAAGAAACTGATTATTTAATAATCAAATACCTTTTAGCAAAAATAATAATGTGTACGTCGTATAATACGTTCTAAGTTAAATATACAAGTCCAGAACTGGAAAAAAATGAGCAAAATAATGTTTTAAACGCATTAAGTTTCATCAAAATAAACACGTAATACGTGAAGATAAACAACCTAGCATACTAGCTATTTAATAATATCATTAAATATATCAACGCATAAATAAGTAAACCTGTTCAATAGAAGTATGAATACGTGACCAAAGACGTATTTCGATAAAATCAAACGTATTTGAAGTAACGATCAACAAATAACAGGCGGTCCGTGATATGATAAAATTGGAAGTATAATCGACGACAAACATGAAAACGTGACAAAATGCAGTAAAAATTTGGACTTTCTATGAAATATGCCACACAAAATTGAACGTCTACGTGTGAAATGGAATGTCTGACCAAGAATCGTGACATGGAATTTTTAGAAATAACGAGTTCTGCAGAGATAAGAGCAAGATACAACGCCTTCATCAACAAACACACGATAAACACCAATAGGAAAAGTAGGTAGGAGGAGTCTATAAATACTATAGGGACCTGGTAAACATTAACTAACCACGTCAATTGAAAGTGAAATATTACGTAAAAGCGAACTTAGTGAAAATTTATAATTTATTAAAGTAGTAAAAATTAAAAGTGCTAATTTATACAACAAGAGGTAGCCGTTTTGATTTTAAAATGTAAGGTAAACTATTAATTGAATTTAATTCTAATATTTAACATTTTAGGGCTCTGAGTGTGCCACCAAATATACTTCTAAATAAACGTCTGATTGTACGTCCAATACTTCTAAATAAGCGCCTGAATGTACTTCTAAATATACGTCTAAATAAATGTATAAACCAACTTCGAGAATATTCTAAAAATACTTCCAAATAAGCTTACAAGGAAACATAAAATAAACGTCAAGATACTCAAATTAAACTACAAGTAAACTCCAAGTCATTCCAAAATCCGAAGAGAGAATTCGAGCAACAATCGATCATTCTGGTCAACAAGTGAAGAAACTGCGCTAACAAGTCAAGCTGTAACTATCCAGGGGTTTTGACCATCGATATTCAGAGGCAGTTCCTAGAACCAAGCAGGAAAAACATAGGTTAGAGATTTTATTCATTATTAGTATAACACTGCTTTTCAATTTTTAACATTTAATATTTGTTATATCAAATATCTGTAAAGGTCATCAAAAATCATTTGAGAATTTGAAAAATAAAGAGAGGATCGTTTTGAACGTTCAAAAGGTACTTAAAAGAAATTACAGTGATATTTTTGCTGGCTTTCGGGGAACTTAAATTTTGGTGGAATCAGATAAATATCAATATTTTATTCAGGGGCTATTTTTTTAATATTAAACAAATGAATAAGTTATTGACATAAAAGTGTACATATTATCTATTACTATATTGTATATTGTTGGATTGCTTTATTTTCATTTTCATTTACATTATTTCAACAGATAGGTAATAGAAAGAAAAGGGGTTAAACAATCTTTATTGTCGTGACGTAGGGCACTCTGTGTTTAATAGATTGAGCTTTCAGTAGCATACAATTTCAAAGAATTATAAGATTTAGAGATGCCGAAGAAAGAGGCCGAATACGAACACAGCAGTAAAGTTTTAAAAGGCAACGGCAACGTTAGGCGCTGTGACATAGCAAGGTTGTATAACATAATAATTGTGGGCAGAGATTACAGAAAATTAATACGACATCCAATGGTGGCACTGAGATTGCAGCGATAAATATAATGACCAACTAAGAGAATTTACAGCAATTTATATAACGCCCGATCGTGGGTCTATTTCACAGCAATTTGTATGGCGCGAAACCTAGGTGCATAATTCACAGCAAATTTATAGAGGACACCCAACGTAGGGGGCTATTTCCCAGCAACTTATATGGCACACAACGTAGAGGCTGAATTCACAGCAATATATATTGCTATGATATTAGAAGAATTATCATGCTCCGACGTTTGGCTGTTATAATTATTTGCTATACTATTTACGTACTCTGAATTATTGGACCACCATTTTAATATTCACGATTAAGTGTAATTATCTCCTCCTCCAGCTGTTTTCTTAATATTGCTATCAACTGGACGTTATCTTTAAACAACTCTATCTACCAATGGCAAATTTTGATACGTTACCGCCTTGCGGGTTATCTCTTTCCTATTCAACTTGTGGCTCCGCCTTTCGTACTATTTAAATCTTATGACCTCGGCTAGCATTTATTTGCAATTATAAAATTCAGTAAATTTAGATTTTATATAATGAAACTAATGTGTTATGTACAGCTTTTGAAATTATTCGAAATACACTTTTCAATCAGTTAATTTTATAAATCTCATTTATTAACAATCATTTACTCAAAACCCAAAGTCACCAAAGAAAATTTATTATCTTTACGAACAAAGTGTAGAATATTCTAAACCTGTTTTCTTATTACTCATTCAATATGTATGCAACCTCTGTTGTTGACTTTTTCACAAGCATATCATATTTAGCAAATTCATTATTAAAAATAAAATAAAAATTCATATAGAAAAACAAATGTCCTATAACTAAAAATCTGACCTGGTTTTATCTTTTTCACATC
The DNA here is from genome assembly GCA_036346225.1 of Platerodrilus igneus. Classification (NCBI taxonomy): domain Eukaryota; kingdom Metazoa; phylum Arthropoda; class Insecta; order Coleoptera; family Lycidae; genus Platerodrilus; species Platerodrilus igneus. The sequence goes on along the minus strand of JARFIW010001641.1, from coordinate 247,130 downwards.
GACGCTTCCAATAAAAATGATCTTCCCCAATTCTGGATTCCATTCAAATTATTACACTATGGACCACCACCATTATATTATATACCCCAATTTATTTCAATTCTTCAAACTTAGACTTTTATCATTCTTGCCCCAGACTTAAAATTGTAGTTTGTTTCACCCCTGTACTTCAAGAATGTATTATTCTTTTTTTCCCCTTGACATTTAAATTGCATTACTGTATTTTTTTCTTAACATCAGCATCCTAGTCTATTTTCCTCAGACCTCAAAACCCTATTATTTTTATGTCTTAGTGTACAATAAATTCATTAAAAACGTACCTAAGTTTAAACGGCAATTGTAATCTTCATATTAGCACTCATTTTATTTTTCACTTTTATACTTATTACGTATTACTTTGTTTAATGACAATGCACTTCGGCCTTCATTGAGTTCAAAACTGACTTTCTTATCAAGGTGCTTGCTAATATAACCTCGAATTCCCACTCCATCCGTGGGTTTGGTCTAGAACTCGTCGCTTGTTTCTGACCAATCGAATAATTACATATTGAGCAGTTTCTGATGCAATGCTCCACGTTTCCTCATAATCACAACCTGCCCGCAGCTGTCTTTCATTATCACATGCTGTATTTTGATAAATTACTTGCTTTTCTATAAACAACTGATGCAACCCGCTTTAAATTTCCATGTTTACATGCGATTCACGCAATTTTAATCATTTCTCTTATCAGAATGGTTAGGTCTTTGTACGCATTTATATTAACCACCTGAAACTCTATTTCTATATCCGTATTAATTTAATTGTCTGGAACTCTTCTTCTTAATGCGTGTCTAATTACACTTTATCATTCATTTCCCAATATACGCGTGCCTCCACTGAAAAATATCCTTATTTGTTTTACCTAAATTAAATAAACTTTATCTACAGGGTATTTAATATTTACTATCTACTTAATACATGTACTTCTCATTCCTACGCCAACTATGCGTCTTCCTATGTTTACCTGCGTCGCCCAAAACTATCTCTACTCTATATACAGGGTGTTGACTACTTACTATCTACAAACTATGTCTATTTCTTAATTATTTCCTTAAATAAGTGTAATTTTCTGCCGACTATTCTAATTACTCATTCCCGAACGACCTTTACTATAACGTGCACCCTTAAGCAACCCCTTATCACAGCATAATTCCCCCAAATTAAAATATAGAATTTCATATCAATGTCCTTTTTGGCGCCCAACGTGAACTTAAACTCACATTGGTGTGAAATTATTATATTTTTATTTTCATTCTGAAATCCAAGTCTTTTTCTTTATTAAACTCATATTTACAATTTATCTATCTCATGCCTATGTCCTATTATACTCTACTATTTATACCTATACCTATTCTTATATTCAAATCCTAGTCTATTTTTCTATGTATACCTATTCATAATTTATTTTACATTTCCTTTTATCTATTCATCTGTCTTTGCATGGGTCAATTAAGCTTATTTATTTCTAGCCTCCCCCTTTCTATTCTTAAATCTGGGTCCTTTTAATCTATATTTCTCAATCATATTTTTATCTATAACTATGCCCTTCGTGCTGATTTGATATCCCAGAAATTTCACTTTATCTTGAAAGAATTCGCACTTCTTTAAATTTAACCTTAAACCTGCTATATTTAATTCTAATAATATTCTTTCTAAATGAACAAAGTGTTGTTCCACACTATCACTAAATATTAACACGTCATCCACGTAGTGGATACAAAATTCCTCATACGGTCCCAAAATATTCTGCATCGCCTTCACCAATGCAGCCGTACTCGAGGACAAACCCAACGGGACCACCCTAAATTGATATATTCTTCCTTATACAGAAAAACCCGTATATTTCCTTGATTCTCGCGCTAATGGAATCAACCAAAATGAATTCTTTAAGTCTAATTTGCTATAAATTTTCTTGTTACCTATTCTTGCTAATATGCTCTCCATCGTTGGTGGACAATTGTATTGCGGCTTCGTTCGCTTATTTATCTTTCTTGCATCCAAACATAACCTAATGCTATCATCATTTTTCTTCACGACGACTAATGGATTCACAAAATGTGTACTGGAGTTTTCTATAATACCTTCACGTAACATTTCCTCAATTTCTTCCTTCACTCTATTCCTATATGCTACTGGAATAGGATATATTTTATTGTTAAACGGCTCTGTATACGTTACTTCCAACTTGTGCACATAACCCGTGACAATTCTCGACTTCGACCCAATTAATTCTGAATGCTTATTCAATAATATATTCACCCTATTTCTTAAATCATCTGGACACTTAATATCTTCCTTTTCATTACCCCCATTATTTATCTCTTCACTAAACTGATTAATATTTACGCAGTCGTCTTCTATTGCTATATTCCCCTCTTCATACCATTTAATATATTTCCCATTACACTCAATCTCTTTGCATTCCGCATTTATCTTCAACCCCAACTTATCTATCATATTCATCCCAAATATAACATCTATCTTCAGTCCAGGTACTACCATAAACTCATTTTCCCATATTTTATCCCCCATTTCACATCTCAGAATTACCATTTCATTTATTACACTAAATTTCTTATTATTTGGTGCCACTAAAATACACCTCGCTATAGCTATCGCTTTATCCCCCAATTTTTCTCGTTTAACAAACTCTACCGCAACAAGTGATGCCTCTGCTCCAGTATCAATTAACACTTTAACTATTTTATCTTCCACCTTTAAATTAATTATTGGTAATAAGTTTCTTTCAAATCTTCCTAATTCATTATCCATTTCATATTTAATAAACTCGCGCTGGTGTTCATATCCGTTAATTCGTAGAATTTTCCTTGGTTCGTCCGTACTCAAAAATCCTGATTTCGCGTCGAAGGTCCTGCCTGACTCATTATCCCTGTATCTGTGCGATTCGTATTCCTCATTTCCATACTATTAATATTTCTTGCTTGCGTCCGTCGATCATCATTTTCCTGTCTATTTATTACTCTATTATTTCCCTCATGATTCGTTCTCTCCATTCGTTGCCTTGGTATCTGACCAGTATCCCTGTTTTGCCTAAAACCATTATTAAAGTTTCCATAGTTCCCCCTATTAAAATTTCTTCCGCGATCATAATTATAATTGTTCCTTCGATAATTATTCCGAGTCTCCGTATTCCTTATAAAATTCGTGCGTCGATCCCTAACATTATTTTCATAATCATTTTCCAAATCATTATATCTCTGCAAATAATCAATAAACGTATCTCTATCCACTATATTTTGCGTCGTTATGTATCGCTTTACTTCAGCGTTAAAATGACTTGCTAAATACCTTATAATAATTTTATCTTCTAAAGGAGGATCCAATTGCTTCGCTACAGTAAATTTCTCAATCGCATATGATTCTCGCGTTATCCCTTTCGCCGAATCATATCTTCCCATAATTAAGTCACTTCGAATTCGATTTTGCTAATTGTCATTCCAGAATTGACGTAAAAATTTGCTTTCAAACTGTTCAAACGTTTCTATTTCACTCTCAACTAAATTGTACCATCTTTCAGCATTCCCTCTTAATATTGCCCTAATTAAATTTAATTTTAATAATTCATCTGTAGATCTCTGTATCAACATTTTAAAATTTTTCAGAAATATCTTGGGATTCAATTTTCCGTCCCCGTAAAATTTCGTACACTGTTCAATTGAAAGATTCGTTTGAATTAACCTATTTGATTCTCTATTAAAATTTATTGGACTACCTTTTAAATTATTTATTTCTTGATTTATTGTTTTGAATTCCGTTTCGCAATTTTCTTCCATTTCTCCTAATTTAATATTTAAATTCGCTTTCGTAGTCTTCTTGTTTCGTTTTGATTAAAGAAATATGATCCCATAAACCATCTATTTCCTCAGAAGCTCTCCCAATTTTCACATTCAACTGTGCTTTAATCTCCGCGATAGTGTGATTCGTCTCTTGCAAACCATTACTAAGAATCTTAATTTCACTCTCCAATTTCTCACTGTATTCCTCCATTTTTGTTTTAACTGTATTTATGGCTTGTTCACTCTTATCCATTTTATCATTTAATGCCATTAAAATATCCAACCTTTTGGTTTCTTGTGAAGTTCGCCTTTCTTCACTGGAACTGGTTTCCTGAATTATCACGCTCTCCTGGGATCCTATCTCCACTCCTTGTTGCCTTAAAGCTTCCCGTGTTTCCCGTATTCTCTTGTCCATTATTATATTTTTACTCTAAACTTTTAAATACTAAATAAATTTACCTAACTTTAAATACTGTACAAATTTCTCTATTTTTCCTTTAATTGAAACTTTTCAAATCCCCGGTTTAGTTCAATTAATTTATCTGAAATCCCGTAATCGTATTTTAAAATTTATTTTAATTTAATTCGCGCCTCCTAATCTCAGGTTATTTTATTGTGGTTTAATTCATGCCCCAACTTGGGTAGCCATCTTTATTGCTATGTGCTATTCGAAGAATTATTATCGTGCTCTAATCCGTGCCCTAACGTTGGTGCGACATCTTTATTTGCTATGATATTAGAAGAATTATTATGCTCCGACGTTGGGCTGTTATATTTATTTGCTATACCTATTTACGTACTTTAAATTATTGGACCACCATTTTAATATTTACGATTAAGTGTAATTATCTCCTCCTCCAGCTGTTTTCTTAATATTGCTATCAACTGGACGTTATCTTTAAACAACTCTATCTACCAATGGCAAATTTTGATACGTTACCGCCTTGCGGGTTATCTCTTTCCTATTCAACTTGTGGCTCCGCCTTTCGTACTATTTAAATCTTATGACCTCGGCTAGCATTTATTTGCAATTATAAAATTCAGTAAATTTAGATTTTATATAATGAAACTAATGTGTTATGTACAGCTTTTGAAATTATTCGAAATACACTTTTCAATCAGTTAATTTTATAAATCTCATTTATTAACAATCATTTACTCAAAACCCAAAGTCACCAAAGAAAATTTATTATCTTTACGAACAAAGTGTAGAATATTCTAAACCTGTTTTCTTATTACTCATTCAATATGTATGCAACCTCTGTTGTTGACTTTTTCCTCATAATCACAACCTGCCCGCAGCTGTCTTTCATTATCACATGCTGTATTTTGATAGATTACTTGCTTTTCTATAAACAACTGATGCAACCCGACTTTAAATTTCCATGTTTACATGCATTTCACGCAATTTTTAATCATTTCTCTTATCAGAATGGTTAGATCTTTGTACGCATTTATATTAACCACCTGAAACTCTATTTCTATATCCGTATTAATTTAATTGTCTGGAACTCTTCTTCTTAATGCGTGTCTAATTACACTTTATCATTAATTTCCCAATATACGCGTGCCTCCACTGAAAAATATCCTTATTTGTTTTACCTAAATTAACTAAACTTTATCTACAGGGTATTTAATATTTACTATCTACTTAATACATGTACTTCTCATTCCTACGCCAACTATGCGTCTTCCTATGTTTACCTGCGTCGCCCAAAACTATCTCTACTCTATATACAGGGTGTTGACTACTTACTATCTACAAACTATGTCTATTTCTTAATTATTTCCTTAAATAAGTGTAATTTTCTGCTGACTATTCTAATTACTCATTCCCGAACGACCTTTACTATAACGTGCACCCTTAAGCAACCCCTTATCACAGCAATATATATATATATATACATATACATATATACATATACATATGTATATATATATATATATATATATGTATATATATATATTGTAGTGGATTTAAAGTGTTAAATTTGGTGGTAAACAAAGCAATTTCAAAACACCCTGTATAGAGAAAGGAACCATTTATATACGTGCAAAATTTATTTCAATTATTTAATTTAAATTAACAAGTATTGACATAATTTTATAATTAGGGATTAAAAGGTAATAGATTCATAAAGAAAATCATTTGTATAAGCCAATACAAGTTATTAGTTAAATTAATTTAGTTTAATTCAATGGGTTATAACGTCAGAAAACGCATCAGAGCATGAAAAATCAATAATCCCAAAGCGAGAAGCTTTCTTAACAAAACAGACAAACGTCGGTTATATAGAATACCATGAAAACAAACTCCGAGAAGTGTTATTTTAAAGGATCATTAATTGAACACACCTGCATGTTGGAACGGTCACCTTCCGCTTATTTGTGAGCATAACAAGGCGAGCTTTAAGGAAATGTTGTTCAACCGTCGTTGGCTTCGCATAAATGCTAACAAAAGTTTCTTAAAAAGCAGAAAGGATGCACAATTAATAATATGTTACAGAATGAGACGGGCATAAAAGCATTCGATTGAGTACGCACTTATTCGATCCATGTGGAGTCCTCAAAACGCGGGTTAGAACGCGACATCAAATATGCATAAGACGGGAATAGAGATATTACAGGCGGAGTTTTAAGACGTCACTGAACTGTATGATTGGTCAAAATAGATAGTTTTAGAACAGAGGAACACGCGACAGGTGTATGTGATAGTTTGTATGACATAGCGCGTTGACGAGGAATATTTCTAGAAGTTTAAAGACGGTTACACAAAATTTGCGGAAATGTTATTTTACAATTAGGTATTTCGCGTAAAGTGTGGCCAAGGGGGCCTGATTGTATGATATTAATACTCTGGAAAATTTAATGGGGCTCCCTTTCTTTCATTTTGCATCGCGTAACGACGTACATAAATCAACTGACGATGCTTGCAAGTATTAAAAATTGGTAAAATTCAGTAGAATAGTATTAGATTGTTTGTGGCCTTATAGTTAGAAACGCGAATAGTGCCGAGTAATTTAAATTTAACTGAGGTCCAACGAATACTTTAAGCTGACTTTAGCTGACTATTAATATAGTATTTTGAATATAAAACATAAGGTGTACGTGAAGCTTATTGAATTGCTTGATGAATTTAAATTTAATTGTTAAGAGTACAAGAGTTTCTTTCAGTTTGTAGTAATAGTATGCAAACTGGAAAGCATACATTAAAAAACTGGGTTATCATAAGCTCACCATACTCCAGTGTGCAGTAATAAACAAAGATAAAGTATTATTTGGGGCCTATTTACTCTTGTTGCATTAAATCATTAAATGTATTAGAAATTTCAATTTTAAAAACAAGGACTTTACAAAGATAGCATTTATTGAGGTGTAACTTGAGCACCGAACTGTAAATAACTATGAATTATTATTTGTAAAAAGTGGTTAATAAATATTGTATGATTGTTGTATTATTTTGTGATTTTATTGGTGTGTGAACTGTAAAGAGAATGAGAGTAAATTTAGGTATACGAGGAGAAGCACAGCTGAGCTAGCCAGGGAAGCTGCTGAAAAGTTAATTTGATGAAGCAGAAAGCGGGCAAGAAAATTTTTATAAATATTTATATTTGTGAAAATTAATTTTTTTTTAAACTGGCGAGGACCAGAGCATAAGCTCGAATGTTTTTAGAAAATACCAGAGCATAAATAAGGAAGTTCCACGGCAATTTATGACGCCCAATCTGTGGGGCTCCAATGTTTTTTTTAAAAAGTATCTGAGCTAAGCAGAGTTACACGGCAATTTATGGCGCCCAACGTGTTCTCTAGCTCCAAAAAGAATTTTAGCAATTTTATTCCAGGAAACTGGCGATCTGAAAGAGAGAGTTTGTTTTGACTAAATTTAAAAATTATTTTGAGTGTGCGTGGGAGTGATTTGAACGTATGCAGAGAAAGGGGTGGTTAAGAAGCAAAGAGTGGAAATTGGAAGTGACGATAGTGCCTTGTGTGATAAAAATTCGAAAATGGAGGAAGCTGGAGGTAGTAGGGATCAGTCGAGGACGGAATCGGGAGAAGCTGGAAATGAATTAATTTTGAGAATGCTAGAGAGGATGAGTGAAGAATCAAATAGAAAATTTGAAAAGATGAATAAAACATTAACAGAAGTTAGGGAAACCCTAAGTGAAAAAATAGATAAGACGAATAAAGAAGTTTCTGAATTCAAAAATAGCTTGACCGTAAAAATGGGGAAAGTTGAAAATAGGGTAGATAAAAATGAGCGGGATATTAGAGTTTTAAATCAGGAAATGGGACAGTTAAGGACAGAAGTAAGGATTTTCTGTGAGGCCGAGATTAATGCTAAAATGACTGAGGTAACGGACTCATGTAAGGATCAGTTAGGTCGGGTAGAGTGAGAGAGATGACAGGGATTAAACAAAATGTAGCAACTTTGATGGGGGATGGTCCAAGATTTGTAACAGGTAATATGTCGCTGGAGCAGCAAAAGAAATTTTATGGTGATAGTAGAGTAAACCCGCAAATATTCATTAATAACATTAGAGGTTTAGTGAATAATTTATATGACGAACAGACGAAACTGAATGTTGTGAAAGCTTTATTAAAACATCATGCTGAAGCTTGGTTCAACTTAATAGGACAAGAAATTGAGACTTACACTGACTTTGAGGACAGGCTTTTGAAATATTACTGGAGTGACCACAGACAGGACCAGGTACGAGACGATCTGATTACAGGTAAATCTAAAGGGGAATTTTCAGGATGTAGGGAGCAATATGCTATACGAAAGTATAGCATAGCTAAACAACTTTATCCACCACTGACGGACAGACAAATAATTCAATACTTATTACGACATTTTGAGGTGGAGGTGAGGCAACATGTAGCGTTGCAGAATATTGTGGACAGGGAAATGTTTTTGGAGTACCTGCAAAGGTACGATGACGTTAATAGTGGTCGACCTAGAGAAAGTAGGGAAATACAAGTTAATGCAGTAAGATTTGAACGACGGGACAACTACGCAAGACGGGGGAATAATTTTTCATACCAGAGACAAAATTGGGAACCACGACGGACGTTTTTCAGGACCAACGGCGTAGGTAGGGGACCTGCACCTAGACCGGGACCAACAAGACAGAACAGTTCACCGAACATGAGGGGGACATCTACAACAAGCAGGGAAGGTAACAACACGGACAGAGTTGAGACGCCGAGGACATATGCAGAAGTAGTAGCAAGACCAGGACCTAGTAGGGAGACCAGACCTGGACACGATTTTTAGAGCAGGACAAACCACTAGACATCACTGTGTACAAATACGAACATCCTAGGGAATTTCTAAAAATAGAGGAAGAAGTTGAGCAAGAGATTATAGAAAAATTTTGTTTGCCCATAATTGAGATTAAAATGTTTGAGAAAAATTTAAGAGCATTATTAGATTCAGGAGCGTTGGCGAGTTTAGTATCGGAGGAATTCGTCAATGAAATTAAAGATAAAGTGTGTGACAGGATAATGCCAATAAAAAGAAGTCACCTGGTTGCGCCGAATAAAAAGCGATTTGCTGTTGTGAATAGCGTGGTTATTTTAAAAGTAGAGTTAGGTTCAGTTAGCTGTGAACAAGAATTTATAATTGTGCCTGGGTTAAAGTTTAAAGGGATATTAGGTGTCGATTGTATGATGAAGTTATGGGTTATTATTAATATGGAGAGGAAAATAGTTAGAATTGGCGATAGAATATTGTCCTGGAAGGCAAGTTATGATGCCACATAAGATGACATGGGGTTATGTATTAATGGTATAGAGGGAGATGTAGAAGAGGTACAATTGATAGTGAACGAAGAGGCTGAACGAGGAGAGGTAGAGTCAAGCGCAGCATTAATAGTGGATAAAGAGTCAAAAGTAATAAAGGTAGAAGTAAAAACAGCATTATGTGACACACAAGAGGTAAAAGTAGGCATAAGTGAGTTAAGGGGCAAAGATAATTTTGGTAATTTGAATTTGAATTTAAAAGATTTTTATGAGATGAATATTGTACATGAAGGGTCTAGAAAAGTTGAAAAGTTTTGTATAGAGAAGAAATATAAAGATGTTGAGGTAGTATCGTTGGGTTTGTTCGCAGAAAAAGAAATGATAGTAAATGAGAAACAGACAAGTATAGGGATTGAAGAAGAAACATGTAAGAGTCAGGGTAATAGGGATGCTTTTATTTTATGTAAAGTAACAGGGATGATAAGTATAGAAATAGAAGGAGGAGAAATAGGGATGAAGTGTATTACGATTGTAAGAAGAAAGACTTGGAGGGTCAAGAAAAGAGTTAGATTTAAATAAGAAATGAAGCTTAATGGACAAAAATATAGAGATAGGTGAATGGTAGTGAAGAAGTTGAATAGTTAGAGATAGAAATAAGTGTATATAAAAAAAGTAGAAGAGATAATAGGACAAATATGGATAGGTGTATATAGAAAAGTAGAGATAGCTGTAGTAAAATTTAAATAGAAAGTAGAAGTGTATAGAAAAATAAAATTAGGTATAGGATAAATATGGGAGATATTTAGCGGTAGATATAGAATTAAGTGTGTATAGTTAGGATAAGATATAGATAGTGATAGTAGGTAGGGTTAAAAGTATGAAAAGTAAAGATAGAGAGAAAAGTACAAAAGAGGTACTTAAAGAGTCAATAAAGGACGAAATGGTGAAATAAAAAGAGTAAAATAAAAAGGTAAAAAGTTAGTAATAGATAGAAATAGTTAGGTAAAAGATAGTGATAGGTGAATAGTTAAGAATAAGTAGAAATAGGAATAGAAATAGATAGAACTAGATAGATAAGTAGTGATAGCTTGGATAAATAGGTATAGGTAGTGTTAGGTGGATAGATAGGTGTATAGAAATAGCATCTAAGATTAGATTAGTGAATAAATATTTAAATTCAGAAAACATTGAGTAGTTTTCTTAGAATTAAAATAAGGGGATTATGTAGTGGATTTAAAGGGTTAAATTTGGTGGTAAACAAAGCAATTTCAAAACACCCTGTATAGAGAAAGGAACCATTTATATACATGCAAAATGTATTTCAATTATTTAATTTAAATTAACAAGTATTGACATAATTTTATAATTAGGGATTAAAAGGTAATGGATTCATAAAGAAAATCAATTGTATAAACCAATAGAAATTATTATTTAATTTAATTTAGTTTATTTCAACGGGTTATAACGTCAGAAAACGCATCAGAGCATAAAAAATCAATAATCCCAAAGCGAGAAATTTTCTTAACAAAACAGATAGACGTTGGTTATATAGAATACCATGAAAACAAACTCCGAGAAGTGTTATTTTAAACGATCATTAATTGAACACACCTGTATGTGGGAAAGGTCACCTTCCGCTAATTGTGAGCATAACAAGGGGAGCTTCAAGGAAATGTTGTTCAACCGTCGGTGGCTTCGCATAAACGCTAACAAAAGTTTCCAAAAGAGCAAAAAGGATGCACAATTAATAACATGTTACAGAATGAGACGGGCATAAAAGCATTCGATTGAGTACGCACCTACTCGATCCACGTGGAGTCCTTAAAATGCGGGCAGCGATATCAATTTTCTACAACTCAAGTAAAGGTTAGAACGCGACATCAAAATGCATAAGATAGGAATAGAGATATTACAGGCGGAGTTTTAAGACGTCACTGAACTGTATGATTGGTCAAAATAGATAGTTTTAGAACAGAAGAACACGCGACAGGTGTATTTGATAGTTTGTATGACATAGCGTGTTGACGAGGAATATTTCTAGAAGTTTAAAGACGGTTACACAAAATTTGCGGAAATGTTATTTTGCAATTAGGTATTTCGCGTAAAGTGTGGCCAAAAGGGCCTGATTTTATGATATAAATACTCTGGGAAAATTAATGGGGTTCCCTTTCTTTCATTCTGTATCGCGTGACGACGTACATAAATCAACTGACGATGCTTGTAATTATTAAAAATTGGTAAAATTTAGTAGAATAGTATTAGATTGTTTGTGACCTTATAGTTAGAAACGCGAATAGTGCCGAGTAATTTAAATTTAACTGAGGTCCAACGAATACTTTAACAAGCTCGTAAATTAATAATGCGATAATAAACAAGTGTAATATACTTGGATTTAGATATTGAAATGGATATTGGATGGGTAGCACGAAGTATCCATCCAACATCCATTTCAATATCCAAATCCATGTATATTACACTTGTGTATTTTTGCATTATTAAATTACGAGCTTGTTAAAGTATTCGATGGACCTCAGTTAAATTTAAATTACTCGCCACTATTCGCGTTTCTAACTATAAGGCCACAAACAATCTAATACTATTCTACTGAAGCGCAGCTTAGATTGTGTTTGCAGCTATAAACATCTGGTGGAGCAGCGCGCATAATCACTACGCCGAGAGGTTCAGGAACATAATACATTGTCAACGGAGATGGAATCTTTAAGTTTTTCCAGGTAACGCATTTGAATTTGCTGTCTTTTTATATACTGTTGAAATTTTTTGTGATGTGTGAGAGTGGACTTTGATGTTTATTTTCCTTTATTTTACATATTGAAAAAGATACGTATAGCTGACTATTAATATAGTATTTTGAATATAAAACAAAAGGTGTACGTAAAGCTTATTGAATTGCTTGATGAATTTAAATGTAATTGTTAAAAGTACACGGATTTTTTTCAGTTTGTAGTAATAGTATGTAAAGTGGAAAGCATACATTAATAAACTGGGTTATCATGAGCTCACCATACTCCAGTGTGTAGTAATAAACAAAGATAAGGTATTATTTAGGGCCCGTTTACTCCTGTTGCATTAAATTTGTAAGAAATTTCAGTTTTAAAAACAAGGACTTTACAAAGATAGCATTTATTGAGGTGTAACTTGAGCACCGAACTGTAAATAACTATGAATTATTATTTGTAAATAGTGGTTAATAAATATTGTATGATTGTTGTATTATTTTGTGATTTTATTGAATGGTGTGTGAACGGTAAAGAGAATGAGAGTAAATTTAGGTATATGAGAAGAAGCACAGCTGAGCTAGCCAAAGAAGCTGCTGAAGAAATTAATTTGATGAAGCAGAAAGCGGGTAAGAAAATTTTATGAATTTTTATATTTGTGTAAATTAATTTTTTTTTGAAACTGGCGAGGACCAGAGTATAGGCTCGAATGTTTTTAGAAAGTACCAGAGCATGAATAAGAAAGTTCCACGGCAATTTATGACGCTTAATCTGTGGGGCTTAAATGTTTTTTTAGAAAGTTCAGGGCTAAGCAGAGTTACACAGCAATATATATATATATATATATATATATATATATATTGCTGTGATAACGCCGCGTTTACAATATAAAATTTCTATCCTATATCAGTGACTTTCATATTTACACACGGTTTCATCAAGTTGCCTTTCTAACAAAATTCTCTTCACTACCATTCATAATTCATCGTATTATCGCACATTCCTTTCTAAATTATCAAAGTCTTGGAAAAATATGGTATATAAAATTTTCATAAAGTTGTTCCAGCAACTACCCAGCTATACTACTCACGTTGAGAAATTTATGGTCTAGAATCTCTATATCTAGCCTACTTACTTTACTCTTAATTACTCTGCATTAAATGCATAAACTTCATGCTTAAATCATTCATTATCAATAACCTCTTAACCCATTTTTACAATCCGTAGCAATTCTTAACTCTCTATCCTTCCAAGTCATAAAATTCCTATTTTAACGATTCTACTTCATTCTTATCTTCTTCTGAACATGTAGCAACAGTGGATCTCTGATCTACATTATATTTAAGTTCTTTTTCAAAATAATTCACGCTTATACTCTTAAATCCCTCATCCTCTTTCATTTCATGTTTCTTTCCTTTTCTTACGCTTCCAATTGTTTCTTTTTCCTAGGTACGCTTCCAATTTTTCTTACATCCGAATATTTGAATGAATGTTTCGACAAACCAAACGCTACTACTCCATAGTTATAGATACGCTATTTAAAATATCCATTCGATTCTTTAATCGCAATTATCCCAAATGAATTATTTAGTTTTACTTTCCAATTTGTTTCATCATTATTTAATATTTTACTACTTTTATTTATTTTATTTTTAAGAGCTGCATCCACAGAAAGTTCCTTTTTCTCCTCTTCAATACCTGCAATCATATTATTTTCAGCAGTTTCATCTATTACCTCCATCTCTTCAACATCATCTTCTGCAGTTTTCAATAATTCTGAGTTTTTTCTAAAAGCGCTACAACTTCACTTCTAACTTACTTATTAAATCCATTCCCAGAGTGGCATCAACTCTTAATCCTAGCACTATTAAAAACTCTTGTTCAGCTTCCATCTTTCCCTACTTAACTTTCCGAATTATAATACTCTTGATAACTGCAAACTTCTTACTATTCGGCTACACTAAATTATTTCTTTTAATAGGGATAACTTTCTGCGTTCACCTCCTGTATCTATCAGTAATTTTCGCTCTACTTGCAATTTTATTATAGGTAGCAAATCATTCTTTTCATTAGCTTTTTCATCATTTTCCAACTCAAATTTTGTAAACTCACGCGCATGTTCATATTTATTAATTTCTATATTTTTCTTGCTTGATTTGTCTGCATCTAAAAATTCTGCCGACTTGACGTTCCAGACTGAATAACTATCTCTGCATACGTTCCTCTATATTCGTTGCTACTAACTATGCCATTTCTTTGTGGGTTTGCCATATTTTCCATTCCTTGGATAACGGTTCTATTCGCAATAGTACGGGATTCATTATTCTCCCTTCCCTCATCTCTCCTAATGGCATCACCCCTATTCCAATTATTCCTTTGCATATTCTCCTTTTCAAATGGTTTGCCTTGACTCATCTCCTGTCCATTATTCCTCCGGAATCTAAATGTGTTCATGGGCTGGCTCCTTGGTCTGGTCTCCATCCTCCTTGGTTGACCGATGTCATCGTAACGTTGAAGATATTCTAAAAACACATCTCTATCAACAATATTTTGTAAGGCTACGCACTACCTTACTTCCGTTTCAAAGTGACCAGTTAAATATTTTATAATTTGTATGTCCTCTAAAGGAGGATCAAGTTGTTTGGCAACGCTAAATTTCTCGATCGCTACAATTCCCTTGTCATGCCTGAATCGCTATCATACTTGCCTATCAATAAATTATCTCTAACTTTAAATTGTTGGTTGTCTTCCCAGAAATGCTTTATTAATTCAATCTCAAAGTCTTCAAACGAACTTAACTCACTTCGAATCAGTCCAAACCAAATTTTGGCACTACCTTTCAACACAGACCTCACAATTTTTAACTTCGTTTGTTCATCCCAACTACCTTGTATTAAAGTTTTTAAGTTATTTAAAAATATTTTAGGATTTAGTTTATTATTCCCATAAAATTTTAAATGCTGTTCCAACAGAACACTGGTTGGACTACATCTCATCCGGGCCCTAATTTAAATATTTTTAACTTTATCTTCTAAATTCTCAAGCTTATTTTCAAAATTTCCTAAGTCCTTTTTGAATGATTTAAAACCCGCTTGGCAACTTACCTCAATTTCATTTACTTTATGATCTAAAGTTTTAATTTTTCCATTAGTATCTCTTTCACTTGCATTCTGATTCGCCTTTATTTGTACTATTTCTTTTTTAACATCACCCATATCCTCTAAAATTTGTACTCTTTCTCTTATTTCAGATTTTATATTCTCAATGGTTTTGTTAGTTTCCTTTAAACCCGTAGTTAGTCTTTTACTAATCTCTTTAAATTTTCTTTCGTTCTTCTCATTTTCTAACCTGAAACTTTCCCCCAATTTTGCTATATTCTCCCCAAATTCTGCTCGCAATTCTTGAGTATTTTTATCAGATCTTTCAGTAATTTCCTTGATACACTTTTCCCCCATTTCTTTTATATTTTCCTTTGCTCTTGCATATTTTTTTAATCATTGCTTTTTGTTCCTCCATATTCTGAGTTAGACTTAATAAAAGAGTCATCATTTTTGATTCCTGGGTTTCTCCTACACCCTTATCATTCTCCTTTTTCGCTTCTTTCTTATAAACGCTTTCCCGAGAACCAATTTCCACTCCATCAATTGTCAAACTATCACAAACTTTTTTCAGTCTGTCAGTCATACTGAAAATTAATCAGATATCACGAAAGAAAAATAAACTCCAAAAACAAATACTACGAGACAAGAAACTTTAATTTACAGACGAATCAATCGAGCCACAGGTTGTGTCACCGCTAAAAGAGTGCTATGACAAGACCCGTTTGAGAGGGTCGTTGAAATAGTGTATGAAAATGACCTCGCGTTGGGAGCCACTAAAAGAGTGATGTGGTATAGCCTCACGTTGAGAGCGTTGCTAAAAGGATGCTGTGATACAGATACTGCAATTTGTAAAATTTAAACTTATTCACTCACCTTCCTTTCTAATTTTACCTGGCTAGCTCAACGGAACTGACGGAGTTTTTTAATATAAAATCAAATACATCACAAAGCATTTATACAGTATTAAATATTTTCTCTCATGCAAAAGCATTTAGAACTTTTACAACATTGTTTCTTTGAAACAAAGATAATTTCTAAGAAGGATATATAAAAAAAAGATTCCTTACCTTATTTTAAATTTAAAGAATTAAACTTATTCTTTTGAGAATGGTTTACCAGGTTATAATTATTTTCACGTTTAAAAGATTTGCTTCGGCCAAAAAAATCTTTGACAGATAATCTATTAAAAGGTCAGAGTATTTCGAACTCTAATCACAAATTCTTTTGGTAAAACCCTTTCACACAGTAAATATTATATTATTAACAGTTATTATTATTATACCTTACATTAACTATAAATCAGTTAAAATTAAATCTAAAAGTGATACTTGCAGAACCACAAAAACTTTCCTCGTAATAAATCATTTTCTTATTTTAAATTGAGGTCAAATCAGTTTACAAGATTCTCCATATTAAAAATTTTCATATCAAACAGCAAGTATCAAAGTACATTGTTGGTTAAGTCTTACTTTCGATTTTTTTAAAAATAGCTTTATACTGAGGAATTTTGCCTCTTCATCTTAATTAATAAATTTTATTTTTTTTATAAGTTACGTTTAAAACCGTTTGCGCTTTAAAATAATATTTCGAATCTAATTTTAGAATTGAATGGCTTCGAATCTAGTCAGTGAATGAACGAATCCTTATTTGATAAGCGCTTCTTTATATACAAATTTATCTGTTTCCAGAAGCTTACTAGAAAAATTGGGGAATATTTTAGATGTAAAGGTTCTCCGAAAACCCAATTAGCGTTTAAAGTCGTCGAGTTTTATGACCTAATTCTCATTCCAGTTATCCGTGGTGTGAATTATGTGTTCTTGTTTAACACATACTATTCTTGTGGCGTCGCATACTAATGCTAAAGGTAATCACTTTCTTGGGTTTTTTCAAGGAATTTTGCAAGTTTTTTTGTGTTTCAGCCGCTTCCAAGAATAAAATATATACTAATTAGTGTTATTTAGGTCGTTTTAAAATACCGATGACTCATCCTATTAGGTTCTAGAAAATTCTCAATAAAAAAATGAATTGCTGTTATTCACGGGGTGATTAATTTAAATATTAATTGCATTTTAATACAAAAGAGGTTTTTAATACACGCTGATTGTAGTTTCCTAAACTAAAAGCGTAAAGCTACTACCTTTTTTACGCTATTTACAGCAAATCAAATGCATTTCCATCGAAAATAAGTAAAATAAATAGATTTGTGTTTATCTTAAAATGGTCGATTTTTACGTTCGCATTTAAATGCGTTTTACGGTATCTTACAATTAATTAATTTTTAGAACTTACATTACTTGCTATTTATTTACAATACGGATATATAATACAGGGTGATTATTTATACACGCGCGATTTGCGTTTTTGCATTATACATCAATGAATAAAGGTACGCTTGCATTATACAGGGCGTAACCATGAATTTACGGAAGATTCCATTGTTCCGGATTCTACTATATTTTGGTGTGATTCATTTGTGAAATTTGGAGTCTCGAAAGGTCATTTAAACCCAAATTCCACAAACACATATGTATATATATTTGTGTATTTATACGTTAAAATTGATTAGATAAGTCAGTTAATAATTTATGGCAGAGTACCGCATGTATATACAATTCATTTAAAAATTTTATAACGTTTCCCATAATTATAGTGTCGGAAGTTGCATTTTTAAAATAGATTTCTGGGTTAATTTTGCTTCATTTTAGAATAATTGTAAATACCAATTACAAATAGTAGATGCTAGGAATGTAGATCTTTAACGTGTAGTGTAAGCACTTGCATCTTATTTAGATTAGAGTGTAAGTATAGGAGTTCGAAAGCTTTCAAGTTTCTGTAGTGTAGAAATCAATAATTATAAGACCGTTAGCAAAGAGGGTGAAGTAATAGATATTCTAAGTGTAAATATTCTTTGCGTGCATTATTTATCACAATTTAGTGTATAACTTGAACATTTGTAAAAATTTAAAAAGTTTACTTATAGCACAAGGGCTGTAGTTATAACGTTTATTGGTTTTAAGAGGGAGCAGGCAAATAAAACATCCCCAATAGCAGCTTTTGATGTGGAAATCATTCTACATATTAATTTACGAAACTTGAAAATAATCGTCAAGGATTTCTAGCTAAACGCTCAGGATCGTTATAAATAAACGCAAACAACAACATATTCGACGAATGGCATTAAAGGTTAAAATACAAGCACAGAACGATAATAAATAAAGACAGAGTATTTGAGCGTGTATTAGGATGAGATAAAAAGTTATCATATGGTTAGATGTTCGGTGATTTTAAAACCACTGGGGACAAAGAAAATGATAGAAGTTAGTAGATACAAGAGAGAGGCTGCGTGTTTGGAAAGACGTCAATTGTAACAGGTGGAGCGAGAAATGTTTTAGTAGTGGTTGACTCCAAGGACTGGTGTAACGTGCTTATGATAAACAGAGATATATTGTGTGACTACACGTATAGAAAGGAGATAGACGATAGTCGAGAGAGGGAAAATACTAGTTAGGGATAATCGTGATTGTAAACAAGGAGTAAAAAAGAAAAGTAAAGGTTGAATACAGGTTAGACAAGGATACAGAAAACTGGTAGTAGGAATATAAAATATAGAAAGGGTACAAAAAAAGAAATAGAAAATTTTCGTATATGTGTTAGAGCAAGACTACCTTAAAAAGCGTATTATGAAGGCATGCTTTAGATGGTAGAACTTGTGTCGGTTGAGGTTAGGTTTCATCGAATTTAATGTGAAACTATAATATATTTTCGTAGTAAGTCGTGTAAGTGTTTTGAAATTTCTTAGATTTGAAGACAGTTGGTGCACAGCTGCCAGTTTTGAGTGGAAATAGTGAATGTTATCGGAGGGTTTTTAGAATTAGCGACGTTTGAATGTGGTTTGTGAGGCGTGTGGTTTGTGGAATCGTGTTGACCGTTTAATATTTTTACCAAAAAACTTTATTTGTTTGTGTGTATTACTAGTTCAATTTACGATTGATAAGATAAGTAACCATCTAAATTCAGTTTGTTTGAGATTTATTATATAATTTTAATATAACAGAACAGTAATTCAAGCAACCATTAGCGAGCTCATGACGCCCGTCGTTTATACGTCAAGACTCTGGCAGTGGCGGCAATACCGAAAACGTGATAATAATAGTTATTAAAGAATAACAGTTTTTTTAAAAGTAAACAAACATTGGTCATAATAATTATTGTAGCATAATATATAACATGTCCTTTCCTTTTGAGACAAAATAAAAATAAGAACAAATCATGTAAACACATTTATAGGTCTACCTTGACAGGCGCTTTAACAATTCGGCCACTACGAGTGGTGCTTATGTTTGGTACATGATTAGAGCAATGAACTCGAGGAGTAAAGGTTACATTTTTTTGAATTACCTCCGGATAATTGCTTTAAGGTTAAGTGTCATCTTGAGAGTCTGCTTTTGGTTGATCCTGAGCATTTTCTAAAGATGGTGCTCTCAAAGGTCTAAGTTGTCGCCTATTTCGGCGATACATTGCATCGTCTATTAAAACATGGTAATCATTAGGACCTGATTCGGATCGTACAAAACCCGGTTTCCAAACTCTAGTATTTTCTTGAACAAGAACTTTTTGGTTCGGCTTTAGTGGTGTTAATTTTCTCGCATGTTGGTCAAAATATTTCTTTTGTGTAAATTGCCTGTTTTTCAGTAAAGCCTCTTGTAGAAAAGCTAGGCTTTAAGATTTTATTAACGACAGGTAGTGTCGTTCTTAAGCGTCTACCCATCAACATTGAACTGGGTGAGGGCAAGTCATGTTTTGGAGTAATGTTATAGTTTAGAATACTTAAAGACGGACCCTCTTTTGTTAGATGAGTTTTAGTTAATAAGTTCTTTACAGTCTGAACAGCTCTTTCAATCATTCCATTAGAACGAGGAAAACGTGGACTGTGTTTTTAATTCAATACTATATTTGTTAAAGAAGTCGTAAAACTCTTCCAAGTTAAATGGAGGGCCATTATCTGAAAAGATTATTTGGGGTATTCCGTTTATGCTAAAAATATTTTTTAGCGAAAATATAACACTACTTGCTGTTTTGTTTACTATTTTGTTGAGTACAATAAATTTGCTATAATCGTCAATAACAACTATAAAGTTTAGAGTACTCAAAGACCTAAAGTCAATCCCTATTTCTTGCCACGGTAATTTAGGAATTTCGCGGGAAGTCAATGGTTCTCTGGGGTTACTTCGAGAGTACTGTTGGCAAGTTATACAGTTTAAATGGCTGTTTCTGTATCACAGGTTATACCTGGCCGAAAGATAGCTTGTTGAGCAAGAGTTTTTGTAGGAACTACACCTTGGTGTGATTTATGCAGAATCTTAATGAACTCACATCTGAGATTCTGCGGTATAACAAGTCTATTTTTGAAAATAAGATCACCTTATGTACATATGAAAAATTTTATATATCCCAATAGGGTTTCACGCTCGAATCTATTGAGTTTTTATGGTTGGGCCAACCAGCCATACAATAAAATACAATTTTGGAAAGAACTGGGTCATCCTTTAAACTTTTTAAGCAAATCCTCTTTGGTTTTATTGGTTGATATAACACAATAAACCATCGAATTATTTTCCAGGAATTCTGCCGGACAGATTTTTTTTATCGGATCCCAACTTAAAGTGTCCGCAACTTGCTGTTGCTTTCCTGGAACATAAACTAAATCGAACTGATATCGCAGTAACTTAATTGACAATCTTTGAATCCTAGGAGAGAGTTCGTCAATAGGTCTTTTTAGCAGCCCAATTAGCGGCCCATGATCTGTTTGTACTACAAACTTCCTTCCAAACAGATAGAAGTGAAAACGCTCGCAGCCATACACAACTGCAAGGAGTTCCTTCTCAATGTGATTGTAACGCTGCTGTGTCTCAGTAAGAGAAACAGATCCATACCCTATAGCATGCTTGTCTTGTTGGATTACCGCACAAGACCATATGGGCTTGCGTCAATCGATAGAGTAATAGGTTTTAAATTATCAAAAAATAATAGTACGGGGGCAGTTACCAGTTATTTTAATTTATTAAAACAAACGTCCTCATTTTCAGACCAATACCATTCTGACCTTTTACTGAGTAAATGCCTAAGTGGAATAGTTTCTTGGGATAAATTTGGGAAAATTTTGGCCCAATATACAATCATACCAAGGAATCGTTGCAGATCTTTTTTATCTTTGAATTGATTCATGCTAATTATAGCATTGATTTTTTCAGCATTTAGAACTATACCATTAGACGATATAATATGCCCAACAAATTTAATTTTTGGGTGACAAAATTTTGATTTAGATTTATTAAGTGTAAGACGGCTTTTTGATATTTTCTTCAAGGCAATGTCTAAATTTTTATTATGCTCATCTTGGGTTTTCCCAAATACCAAAATGTCATCAAAATATGAGATAAATCCAGCAATCCCTGATAAGTTATCATGAATACACCGTTGAAATATTTCAGGAGCACTAGGTAGCCCATAAGGACATCAAGAGTAACGAATCCAACCAAACGGTGTAGCTATTGTACATAACAGCGAACTATCGTAATCAAAAGATATCTGTAGGAATGCAGACGATGTATCTACACTGAGAAAAGGATTTTGTTGCTTCAACTGAAAATTAGTTGATTCAATTAGAATTTTGGTTTGTATATAAACAATGATCTATATGCATTAAATAGAACATAATAAAATGTTGGAAAACCGATTTTGAAGCAAACAAACCTAAATTTGCACCACAATAATTATGGCATTTACTCAAATCGCTATTAATGTAACTTGAATGTTAGGTATCGTTACTTCAATTACTTGTAGGTTTGATTTGAATTATTTAATACTTTTATCAAATAAACTGTTATGTTAAATCAACACCTTGAATATCCCACTTACATATAAAAATCATTGAAGCAAATACTTGAAAGGGTTTGTAGCATTAAAACAAACTATTCAAATTTTTCAACTAACCAAAAAGCGTCATTGGTTTAACTAACCCATATGTTGAGTAGATAATAATTATTAAGGTAAGTGGCTAATAAGGGTTCAAATAATAACATTTTTGGTTTAATCAAACTTTTATTGTGTTCACTTAAAACATTTAGCTGTCAAATCAATCATTTCGTTGCGTTGTACATTGTTTAGATATAGAATTAGTTTAAACATCCAAGGTAGTTTGATTCAATATCCAGCTTGATCGATTCAGATTTAATGCAATTATTTTAATCAAATGTTTTTAATACAACTTGGCGATCAACAAATGAGTTTGTTCATCCCTAACAGATTTTAAAAAAATATTGATTTAAAATAACTTCATTCAGTCACATTATCAAGTTGTATATTGAATCAAATCTCACCTTGAATGTTACATTAACCCTAGTTCATCCTGCATATATTTCAGTTTAGCTTCCACTTCAATTTTATAAAACTGACACTGATTATTGAGAGTTTGTTTATTCCTTGTGGTTGCCATTGGTTTTGAAGTTAAACGTTCGCTTATATAGTTGAATGCTAAAACAACTGCATTTAGTTAAGGACAATTGAAACCAATTTATATGAAGTTACTTACGTATTTTTAGACGAAGAGATTTTGTTTAAACATAGTACAGCATACTAAATTTATCTTCCATGTATTTTACAGTGAGTTGAAATACTATAATGGAAACTAACACAATAAACAATGCGAAGTAACGCTTGAAGCCATGTTGACGTGTCGCTGTCGAACGTTAGCAGTATATTAAAGATATAATGTGCGCGCTGAACATTCAATACGCAACATCGGAGACGTACTAAATAGCGTTGCATTCAACAAATAACCCGACGTTAGATGTGGCAATCGTAGTTTATTTAAATCAACAAGCTAGAGTACGTTTGTTTCAATGTTCAGTTTGTCACAAAACGTGTTCATTTGACACTTTTTTCAGCATTCATTTAACTAAAATAGATTTTTTTCAACATTAATGTAGTATTGGACTAAAATATGAAATTTGTTGACAATATTAGTTTGTATTAAATACGACTGATGTTGAATGAAATTCACTTTTGCATTCGTTTATTAATCAACTGTTATTATGCATTCAAACAAACAAATTTAAGTCAACTAATTTTTGATGTTAGTTTAACCATCTGCAAGCGGTTCAGTTAATATAGTTTCGTTTAGAACGACTAAAAAATACTTGATCAAATGCTTTACTCTTCAAAACAACAGAATTGGTTGTATCAACCAAATCACTTTTCTCAGTGTAGTAGTGTAAAATATTTAGAACTTGCTAATTCCGCAAATAGAGTATCTTGTGTTGGGAATTGAAAATTCTCTCTTTTAATAAAAGCATTTAAGGATCTAGGGTCCCATAGCCTAATGTGGCCATTTGCTTTAGGCACAATCACTAACGGATGTACCCACTCGATTGGTTCTGCTGTACGAATTAAAATTACCTCCTCAACCATTTTATTAATTTTTTCCTTGACCTTATCTCTAATAGAAATTGAAATTTTTCTAGGAGCACCAATCCGTGGTATCACAGTTTTTTGAAGAGAAAGTTTGTTTTCCCGGTTTACCTTACCTATACCTGAGAACACGGATTTATGCTTGTCGAGTATTAATTGTACATTTGTGCTGTTGACTTCACATATGCTATTTTTTATAATATTTAAGTCGTTGATTGCAGTTAAACCCAATATAGAAGAAGATGTAACATAAGGCTTAAGAATATAAAAACAAAATTGTCGTTTACATCTTTAAAACAACAATTTAGCTTTATCTTACCAATAATTTTGTTTTTATGGCCAGAATACGAAGACAATGAAGTAGGAGTTTCTGTTAATTCACTATTGCTAATACCTAGTTTTTTAAAATCATTGAAGCTCAAAATATTTACCTGACTATCAGTATCAATTTTTAGTTCAATTTTAGACCCTTCTATGTCTACATTTTCTAACCACTCTACAGAATCAACAGACTTCTGCGATACAGACCATAAGACATGATCTTTAGTTTCAGTAGTTTCCGAACATTCTTCAATAACTTCATAAACCCGTTTAGACTGACAAAATTTCCTGAAATGACCTTTCAATTTACATTTGCTGCAATATCGGTTTCAGGCAGGACATTTTCCTTGAAGATGATTATATCCACATCTAGAGCAAAGTCTGCGATTACCATAATTATTATTTCGAGATGGACCTTCACCGAAACTTGAACCTTGAGTACTTTGCTTGTGTTTAATTGTATTTCCACCGTCTCACCTTTACGAGCTGCAAATCGTATTTTATTTATCACATCAACAGAACTACCAACAGTTGCTAAAGTGTTTGTAATTTCCTTCTGCTTTTGTACACTGCTTTTCATTGACCTGCAGATTTGTAGCGCATACGGTAATTTCAAATCAGGATACTGCAATAGTTGTTTTTGTATTCTGGAATCTTTAATGACCAGTACAAAACGATCTCGTATTAAAACATCCTTTTGTTGGAAATCACACGTCGAAGCAAGTTTTCGCAATGCCGTTACAAATTAGTCTATTGATTCGTTAGGTTCCTGATCGCATTTGAAAAACTTAGTGTTCAAACACTAAATTTTTGATGGAGTTACAATATTTATCGAAATTTCCCAGCACTGTCTAAAACATTTTTATAGTCAGCTTTAGCAAATTCGAATGTGTTATATGTATTTGTAGGCCTTCGTCACCAAGCAAGTTTAGTAATACAGCAACCGTTACATTTTCAGGTTTGCCGCTTTTTCCACTCGCTAACAGGTAAACTTTAAACTTTTGTTTCCAAAGTTTCCAATTATTTGCTATATCACTGCAAAAGACAGATTATCTGGAGCTCTTGAACATATAGGATGGTCCATTTTAATCATTTATTTCTGTTTTAATTACAATTCATTCACCGCGGACCGCGGGTAAAAACTTTTCCTCTTCTTAACCTCAACAAAGTCGTACACTTTTACCGCTGCTACCATATGATATATTACTGGTTCAATTTACGATTGATAAAATAAGTAACAATCTAAATTCACTTTGTTTGAGATTTATGGTATAATTATAATATAACAGAACAGTAATTCAAGGTGCAGTAATTTTTTTTCTAACCATCCTCTCGAGTCTTTACGCTCGAACTAGTCCTCGTTTAGGATAGTGTTAGAAATAGATATTATTATTAAAAACACAAAACACAGTCTGCAATAGTTTTAGCAACAAGAAAAACAAGACTGTTCTGATATGCGTGTTAAGTGATTTGTGTTTTGTGTTTTTTAATAATAATATCTATTTCTACCAGTAACCTAATCTCAAAAAGCCTATCGCGGAACTCGTTCGAGCGTAAAGACTCTGGAGGATGGTTAAAAAAAAATTTTTTGCCAGTTGCTTAGCGTGCTTATAACACCCGTCCTTTAACGTCAAAACTCTGGCGGTGGCGGCAATACCGAGAACTTGATAATAATAATTATTAAAGAATATCAGTTTTCTTAAAAGTAAACAAACATTGGTCATAATAATAATTATTATAGCATAATATATAAGTTTGTAGTGGTATATAAGTTTGTAGTGGTGTGTTTTCAAGAATTACAACTAGAAAGGGAGGCAGAATGTCTATATAACCACTAAGAGACAGTGAGAGGCTCTCTTTTACTTCTCATTCAAGCATCGGGTAATATTAGTAAACCAATTACGTGACAAGTGATTTTAATGTTTTAATTAAAGTTAATTAAAACACGCATAAGTTGGTGTATTGTTGTATTAGCAGGTCAACAATTTTATACAGTACATTTTGGGTATACGAAACTTGCTTCAGAACTATAAGTAGAGATTGCTTGCTATTTTTGGTTGTTGGTGCAAGATAAGCACATATATAGAGTAGTGAGTGTTAAATGGATTGATGTGGTGGTGTACTGATGCTAGATGGATCCGTAGAGGAAATGTAAAGGTTTAGAGGTACCGTAAATTGGTGGATGAGAGAATTAGGTAACAGATTGCTGTCAACGAGAGTATGATTCAACTTGGAGGTTGGTTCCTGAACGTGCAGTCATTGTAGAGCGCAATGTAATCTATGGTTTAGTGGCAGATCCATGTAAGGTAGTGCCTACCAGGTAACATTTTTAGTGAAACTTTATTCTGTTGTGTGCATTTTGTGCGTTATGACATTTTGGTGCCGAATACGCATGATTTTAGGAATATAAGGCCAAAGGAGTTTACTTTTGAACTTTAATAGAGTACTTTTCACCATATCTTTATATAAGGATTTATATTTATAAAATAACTTTTCAGTATCTGTTTATGTACAAAGTTAAAGAGTTTGTTGATGATTTTCAGTGCAAAAAGTAGCACATGTGTTCTAAAAGGGTTTTAACTATGAGCTCATATTAGACCTGGGATAAAAGTATGGGTATGGTTAAGCCCAGTTACTTTACTGGGTTTATGGATGAATAAAGTTGCATCACAAATATTGGATTGAAAATGAATTATTGTAAAACGAGGATGAATGTAATTTAATCTATGTGCGTAATAATAATAGGATAAAGATTTGTTGTATAGAATTTTCTGTTGGAATAAATATATATATATATATATATATATATATATATATTAACAGTTATAAGATGAAATGAAAACCCAATTTTTTATGTAAAGTTGAATTGACATATCAAATCGAACTGGTAATTGAAAATCGCTAAAAGAACAGCCACAGCAGGATTTGAACCTGCCACCATAGATTTGCCAGATCAACGCTCTAACCAACTGAGCTATGCAGCTGATTGTTTAGACTGACTACTGAAGCTTGTTCTCTTTTCGATTTTTAATTATATCTTGCATTTAAGGAAATTGATTTTAGTCTAACCAATCAGCTGCATAGCTCAGTTGGTTAGAGCGTTGATCCGGCAAATCAATGGTGGCAGGTTCAAATCCTGCTGTGGCTGTTCTTTTAGCGGTTTTCAATTACCAGTTCGATTTGAAATGTCAATTCAACTTTACATAAAAAATTGGGTTTTCATTTCATCTTATAACTGTTAATATATATTAATAAACATGCATTTGCATTTCAAATGTATTCTTCCTCGCTATATATAGGAAGTATAACAAATATTAATTCAGTAAATGCTAGGTCTAGCAATGCATACCTTCCCTAATATCAGTATAGCCATTATCATTTTGTATAACTGGTCCATCTTGGAGGCTTATGTCTGAAACAAGAGATAGTTAGTTTAGTTACTATATATACTTGAAACAGTCTTATATTATTGTTCATTGTAAGCTAAATTGGAAATATTAAGTTATTTATGTTTGCATATTTCTGTTTAGTAGCAAATGCCACGCACTTTTTAAATAAAAGTACCAGAAGCATTTTTGGAGCAAGCGGTCCACCGTCTGCATCTGAAAAATTTCCAGATTTGTTAACCGTTCCCTCTTACTTTTATATGATTGGAGGCAGTTGGTATTTACATCTCATAACAAACACATGGTATGAGTTATTTGTAAATGAATTTTGCACAGTACAAAGGTTTTAGTGCAGATGTATAAATTATTATTGTTTTAAACTTGAAACAGTTTTATAAGGTTCTAGTAAATACAATATAGACGTAATTATTAAGATTGCATTTTTTTCCTGTCACCACCTGTAGCAACTCTAAGTATGAAAAACAAGCGAACGTTAAACATAATAAATCTACATAGCCATTATACAGTCAGGAATGTTACAATTTGCAATGTTTGAATGCTATAAATTCTTAAACAATACTGTTAATGTTCATTAGGATAGAGTGAATTTGAAAGATAAAACCAGGTTTAAATTTTTTCTTTTACCTTGTTGTTGTATTGTTGTATTTTAGGCTTTTACATTATATCACTAAATTTGAAATACATAAATGATGGTCTAAGAAGTTTCTATTGGAATGAGAAAAGTAAAAACAAAAAAATATTTTTTTTGTTATCCGTATATAACAAGATTATTAGTTTTAATCCGTTCAAAGAGATTCTTGGGGTTCCTATTCTTAATGAAGCAAAAATAGAAATTGAGATTACCAATCCAAAAGCACGCTTATTTATGTTTTTGAAGTATATATTGCCATGTAGAATAAAAATTGCGTTATAGAATATTGTGACAGCGTTAGGCAAGAACTATTTTTGACCAAACATTTTGTATAATTAATTAGTAAACCTACAAAAATTAAAATAATATTCTATGATAGTGATGTTCACTGTCCAAGAATTGTAACGAATTATTCGTTTGTTTCAAATTGTGTCAAATTTTGACGTGAAGTTATTCTTACATGTCTTCTTACTTGTCCAGAAACTGAAGTTGAAGCTACAGTTACCAATGTTATACACCTTTCTATCGCCTGTGGCAAGGACATTTCGAAATGTAGATTATTTCCGATGTGTCCAGAACCATCATCTGCAAGCTCTCATCTGAAGCTTCTTTCGTTATTGAATGTTCAGCTATAGTCAGAATGCCAACGAATTAAATCAATCGAGTCTTCAGCCAGGGAGTTTAATGTTGGTAATATAAAATGTCGCATTTCTTGACAAACTTTGAACTGTGTTTTAAATTTTAGTATCCGTCTTAAGCCCAATTCACAAATATACTGTTTTTTTCTGGGTGACAGAGATACCCTTTGCGTTCAGTAACTCGATCCACTACAGCCTTCAACTGTTTAAGTAAGGAGATTTCCTAATGATGCTTAAAATATGTTTTGGGCCATCAGTGCACAAGGGTTTAGTTTTAATTTGGAACCAACTAAATGCATAATTGCATATTCCCTTACAACATATGGTGTTAAAACCACCAGTTTTTGGGAAGGCTCCAGAGTCGGTATGTTTATACTCAGAATTAATATTTTATATAATTTATCCTCACTTGAAAGTAAAGCAAACAAGGACTTTCTGGCCGAGACTGAATTGCTGGATAAAATGCACAATAAAAAATTCACTGTTGATGGAATCAACGAATATAAATTAGGAATCAAGTCTGATACTCAACCGGATTCTAAGAGTTTAACAGCATTCGAAGCTCTTTATAATTCCTATCCGAGAAACGTATAATAAGTTATGGGAAGCGCTTGAAAAAAATGTTGTGCATCTAAAAAGCTGTGTGCACACCGCACCTAGCCTAAATGGATTTATAGCAAAATATTGTTTATCTATAGACGCCTTCAAGGCAGAGCCAGAAAAACTCGCATCAAAACTTCAAAAAGAAAAACAGAAGAAATAGTTTTCTTGAACGAGAGCTCACATACACGAAAAACTTAAATTAAGTAAGGTCTATTTGTCCTGCCTAGTTTTTAAACCGTAGCAGTATTTGCGATACCAGAAAGCGGAAATATGTAATCGCCCGTTATTCAGGTTGCCACATCTAAGTGCGTATAGATCTTCTTTGCTGCTGCACCGACTGGATAAATTTATGCAGTGAGTATGGGACCTAAGCACTTAAAAGTAACCCTCAAATTTACTACAAAACTAAATACACAGTAAATTTCTATCACTGAATATTAACGGATACAAGATTTCATTAGTTTTTTTTAGATATTCTTTGAAGCTAAACAAGTTTCTTGCTGGCTACTTACAAGATAAAAGACAAAATGCGCTGCAGCAGTAAAGAAGTTAAGTCAATGACTTAGCCATAACTACTGCTTTAACAATACATAATTTCTTAAGCCTATTATCCTACAAAGTACAAAATAAAAGGAACAAGTTATTTTTTTTCTTTTTTTACCATAAATCCTACATATGGTCATAAATGACTAAGATCCGGAACACCAAGTAGGTAAAGTAACTTGCAAAATGTATTTTCCAATGAGAGATTTAGATAGTTTATTTGCTTTAAAGCACCTGGAAGTTAAAACAACCTCTAAAAAAAAATTGCAAAGAGAAAGATATAAATCTAACCATTTATGATTTAGAGCATTCTTTAGGTATGACAAAATCTTGAAAACGATTTTGATCACAAAGATAGGTAGCAAACCATTCGCAGGTCGAGACGTTAACCAGGTATAGTAAAATTTTACAGGAAAAGATAGCTATCCAACCATCTATGGGCATATATTAATTGGATGAAGTGAGATTGTCAAGATAACTTCAAGGAGATATAAACAAAATAAAATTAATGATTTTAACCTAATAATATGATAAAGGTGATGTCTTAAGAAATAATTCAAAAAAAAGGTAACATAAAAACTAATTTTGGTTCGAAGATTCCGTGCTTGTCAAATAACGCCGTCCATTCCCAAAATACAATAGCAGAAAGGGACTTCCGATAGAGTAATAATCCCGCAGGAACCTGAAAGGGGTTTTTACTCATGTTCTCTAAAAGGAGAAGTTTTGTGAAGCGGCAGTTGTTCATACGAAGCGCATGAGGGACCAAGTAGGAATTGAAATGGAGTCCCTACATCCCTGTATTGATTAGGAACTATTTAGCCCACAGGCCAAACCAGATAAGAAATTACACTATCGACGGCTATCATCTTAAGACAGTAGCGATACATAGTTGGACAGACGTTCCCCGCCCCCTGACCCAATGTTGTGAAGCAACAACCCTCTAATTATGCAGCGGATTAGAAAGTAAAACAAAAAACAGAAGATAGAGAAAAGATAAAAAAGGGCGATGGGATGTTTGGAGATTTAGAGCTACCAGGTAAAAGAGAGAGAAGAAGGGTTCGCATTTAGCAAAGTGTGGTTGTGGTAAAGATAAATTCCCGAATCTGACACCCCATTTGAAATATTTTCAAATCTTTCATTTTCCAGAAGGATAAAGATTTAGAATATTTGAAGAACTGCCATGTGTTGTTAAGACAAGGGCACATTCTTTATGGCGGTATGGATTTCTTTTATTGTTGTAATTGTATACTTCGGTTAATAAAAGGTACAACTATTTTTACACAAATTGAGCCATTACATTGTCATGAGCTCACTTTTAGTTGTCATCTATTGACATATAACAACTTCTATCGGTACAAATATCTTACCTGAGTATTTTTAACAATTCTACGCAAAAGTCTATATCATACACTAATCACAATCAGATTATATTGCTAAAAACGTTTCATAAAAAGCTAGTAAAACATAATAATCTTGTGCTTAATAAGAGCGGTATTTATTTTCTATACAGGTTTTAAAGATTATTAAGCTGCAATTAGATGGAATATCTAACCTTTTTCAAAATAATTATTTAGCTTCATTACACGCTTTCATTTATCAACTTTAAAGTTCATTTTATACATACGTATGAAACTTACCAATAGGAACACCTTCCACAGATTGACATATATTTTTAGTTTTAAACAATTCCAAGTAGGGGTTGAGTTCTGCGGGCTTGCCTTGGTCTTTCATCAAAAACTGAAGGTATTGTTTATAATTGTCGCATAGTTGTAATACTATATTAGGATCCATGATAGCCAGCAGCGAGTCAAACTTATCCGCTGACTTTAATCTAAAATATTTAGCAGCCGTCAGTAAATTCCAAACTTCTTGTGAATTATCTGCGTTTGAGAACTTGATAAGCGTAGACATGATCTTAATATCCTCAAACTTTCCAATTGCTACTTCTGCCAAATAAAAGAAAATTCGATTACATTAAAGAATTGAGAACAAATTGTGCAAATCTTGTGTAAGCAATTTATTCAAGAAGCAAACTACTAGAGACTAAGGTTGCTTCTTATTGTGCCTATTTTGAATTTATATGATAAAATTAGTAACTTTTTAAATACAGAACATTAATAATCGTGAAAGATTTTATATAATAGTAAAGTATCAATGATATTTGGTCGAACAAAATGTGATTGTTAAGCCAGGAGTAAATTGATCATAAATAGCTCTACTTTGAATTAAATTTATTTATGTGGTTTTTGGAGTACACATTATAAGTGATCCCAGTCACCATTCAAATAAATTGCTCTTATCTAACCATGGTGAATTGTATATCCTGACATCACTTGTAAGCGCAAATATTGAATACGTGTGTTAGAATAAGCAAGATTATTTTACGTGTATGCGTCATTAAAGTGGAATTAGTATATCAAAGACGTCATTTTCTGTAGTTTTCGGATATTCGAACAAAATCATTTATTTAGAGTGCAATGCAGCGGGATTTGGATCAAATAAACAATAATAGCCAATTACACAGAACTTTGTTCCAATCTAAGAGCTAAGAAATATGGAGGCCGATATTGAAAACGTATTTTTAAAAAAGTTCAGTTGTAAACAACGAAAATGTTTTATTCGCAGGATAACTTAATATATCAATAGTCTGCAAAGGACGGAACAATCTAACTACCAAAGCAGATGCTACAACTGTTTATGCTTTCTGTAAAATGGCATTTCTATTGCCAAAACTTCTCCGGTCCTAAATGAGAACTATTAATAACCAGAGTTCGATAGTCCAGGATAGGTGGATTGGATTCCCATTTAAGATCTATTTTAGGCGCATTACTAATCTTTATATTAAATAACAATTTCACTAAAAAATACTCATATACTACGGGGGATTATTTTTTAAAGTTAGAACCATTTGAGAACCATTTGCGTTCCCTATCCATGCATATCATTTCTGGTGGTCATTTTACCAACTAATGTTTTCTCTTGTTCTTTGTCAACGCTGTCAGTCAGTCTGAAGTCGCTAGCGGAAATAGACTATATTGTACAGCAATTTAATATCAGCTATGTCCATTACTATACCGCCGATTACAAAGTCCGAGTTGTGATGTGGTTTTTAAATACAAAAGCACTCGTCCCGCCGAAGTCCATCGGCAACTCGTTGAAGTGTATGGGAAAAATGCAATAAACGAAATAAATATGCGAAAATGATGCCGTTTATTTAATGGTGGAAGAACACACATCCAACCATAATCACGGACGAACTGAAGCAGCCGTTGATGTACACAATATCGACGAACTGCATAAGAATCTTCAAAGTTCCCTGATTTGTTCTCTATGACGGTTGGCTAAAAGGACTAGCGGTCGACGTCTATGACGAAGAGATGGTCAAACTCATCTCCCGTTTGGAAAAATGGTTTGAGCGAAACGAGGAATTACGTCGAACAATAGCGACAGGATGATGGTTATTACAGAAGTGATTTTTTATTCTAAAAAACGTTAGTTGTATTTACTTTTAAACCAGAACGGTTCCTAGTTGAAAAATGATCCACGTACGTAAATACAATCTTGCCAAATTATTAAATACAAATTTACTGTATAAGCACCAACACTATTAAAATCTACTACAGGTCTGAATAACTTGTTTAGTTCTATTTTGTCATATTGCAAAAGTTTATAAACACTACTTACTTCATCTAAATGCACAGAATATCTATTTATAGGTTTAATGGTAAACCTTTCTTTTTTACTTAAAGTTTGACTCGGATTTTGACTAGATTTCTAAAATCGTTCTTTTTACATAATGTCTGTCCCCGATTTTTGTAAAACTTTCTTTTTACTTAATGTTTGGCTCGATTTTATTTGGAATGGTTTATTTTACGTAACGTAAATTTCTTTGTACGCTCCCTTTGTCCCGATAAAATTTTCGTTGTGTCCGTTTTATTGTTCCGATACATAAGATTTTCTTTAGGTTTTTGGTGCACGTCGAATTATCGAAATTATGCATTCGCCGATAGTTTTAGTGCCTTCCGTCGAAAACTCTGGCGCTCAAATTTTTTTCAACTCCTCTCTTCTTTCGTCCGTCGTTCCTAGTATTTTTTGTCAAATTTAATTATTTTACCCTTTGTTGCGGGCACCCCTTAATTTGTTCTGTGGTTCGCATTAATTTCTGTTTTGTTGATATGGGAGCTTGTTGGTTTGCGGTTGGCATTTACTTGCTTTTTTCCATTTTATAATTATTCTTATTCATGTTAGCCAATTGGCTGATTAACATCAACAGACTGCTGAGGTTAATGTGGCAAATTTATGCCAGGCTGTTTAGGGTGCTTTCTGGATGGAACAGGAGCAAATGCTTCCTTTTTCTTCTATGAAAGTTGATTTTGAGTTGGAACAAGCACTGATTAAAGAGGCGATATTCGTTCGGTTCTTTTGATTGGGTTAAATACTTCCCGCGATTCAAATGTGTTAGTTCCCCACTATTACATATTGAACGTCGTTGTAGAAATCCCGAGGAAACCGACCGGAGAGTACAACGTCAACACTTACTACTTACTTTACATGAGCTTAGCAGCCTGAATGAAGACAAAATAAAAAAATTTGGTCGGGTTACTGCTTTCCCAAGTACACCGGGAACTACCTCTAAACGTAATAGTGATCCTAATGCAGACATCAGAAAAGCTCCCTCCTTAAGTATGAACTGGAGGCTGAGAGAGAACCTCAGCCGATTGCTTTTACCCGATCCCGATCTTTTACTAAAAGTAACACAGTTTCCAAACTTGGTCTAAATTTTTCTGGCGAGAAATTCTAAATGGATTTTCTTGTTCGTATGATTGAGTTGCGTTCTTTTAGAGAGGTTTCCTCTCATCAATTATTTACTTCCGCCCCTGAAATTCTGTCAGGTCAAGCCCTGCTATTATATAGGGTTAATCGCGATAGCGTGCATTCTTGATCTGATATTGTCTGTATGTTCAAATTTGCTTGCCTATTTGCGGACTGCGATGATCGGTTAATGCACATAATTTATCAGAGGACTACTGGTCCTTCGGAATTTTTTACGGATTTTGTGGCATGTGTGTTGAATTTATTTCTTCGCTTTTCGGAACCCCTTTTTGAAGAGAAACGTTTTTGTCCGATTTGGAGAAACTTGACTCCTTTCTGTCAAACCTACTTAAGCCTTACCCCTATTACTTCGATAGGTCAGCCTCTGTCCTTGGGTCAACAACTTGATTAACGTTACCGATCTCCTTCTTATAAAACGACAAAATTATTAGGACCTACGTTGGCTTATAAACCCGACTCTACTACTTATTTTTCTTCTTTTTCTTCTACACCTCGTGCATATACGAAACGCACCCACTTCTCGAAACAGCCTTGGTTCTACCACTACGCATACTCCTACTTCCGCTTCTAACAGGCAGATCGCCTGTTTAATATCCGATCAACAGGGACATATTTCTCCTCAGTTTGTTTGTCTTCAAGTATTTTATTGCTATTGTTGCGGGCATAAGGGAGTTACCTCTTCATACTATTTCTTCCTCTTTCTGTAACCTAGCTGACAATTTCAAATGCGACATCCACTGTTGCGTTTCCCTTACCATTAATCTTCCAAATACCGTCACTACTCTAGATGTCATTGTCCTTCCTGAAGTTTCTCATCAACTGATTCTGGGTATCGTCTTTTGGAAGTCGGTACAATGAGTGCCAAATTTTTGCGATGACCAAAGGACTTTTGCTCCTATCCCTGTCTCAGAGCTGATGTCACTTGTTATATTCGATATTGTCCGGTTTGTGCTGCCCATAAAGTTTAACAGTCACCTCCTGGTTGCTTCGCTCGTAGGGTCAAATCATGCTATCCTTGGCAAGTATTCCTGTGATACAGCAGCTCCTCTTCCTCGTACTACTCGTGGCCATTCCTATATCTTTGAAGTGGCTGACTACTTTACTAAATTTTATCTGTTCCTGCGTAGCGCGACTGCAATGTCCGTGTCAAAGCAAACCTTGAAGACCAAGTCTTTCTACTTTTGGGTGTTCCCAATACCTAATTACAGATAACGGTGTACAATTCAGCAGCCGTCAGTTCTTTTGCTATGCGAGTTATGTATTCCCCAATCTATATATGTATAACAAATTAGAATTGATTAGGAATTACTAGAAATTATTAAAAAGTTATTAAGTCAAATGCAACATTGTATTTCAAGGATAAATACAGAAAGGTTATAGAAAGTTCACAAACAAGTTGTGAGAACGGATGCAATACATTGTATTCCAGACTGTAAGTGATACTGCTTATGCAGGTCACAGACAATTAAGAAACTGCGATTACTTAGAAATTAAGATTGTTACATTGTATAATAAATAGAATTAAGAAATAAGCAGACAAGAACTTTGCAAGTTTTCACAGACATGTGAGGGGCTGAGACAACATAAATAACCCGGGAATCCCAAGACCATCAGTCAGTCTTAGGTATTTCAGCTTTAACTTTGCCGTTTGCTTAGGCTACTCGCCCTTATTTAACTCCAATTATTATTTAAATTTCGAATTAGTATAAATCAATCCAGTTTGTCAAAATTCAATTGTAGTTTAATCAAATAAATTGTTACTAGAAGTTTTGGAAGAAGTTTTTAAAAAGACCGCTCCCAAGGTCCGAAACGTAACTTGCGCCGTTATTTTTTCAAAATCTTTTTGACAGATCGTTACCATTTCTAAGTCAATCCTGCTGAATGCACTAACCGCTCCCTTAAGACCATGCTTGTTTCCTATATCCGTAACAACTTGCGTCACTAGGATTTTACACTTCTACAAGTTTACTGCACCATACGAACGTCCAAACATGAAATCCTTGGTTGTACTCCTTTCTTTGCCCTGTTTGGTTGTCAACACATATTATGTTACACCCGAATGTTACAAGTGTGGACCCGGCTTTAAATTAATTATCTTCGTGTTCTTACTTATTTGCACATACCCGGGAAAAAAGTATTCATTTTTTTTCTCGGGGAAAAAAGGAAACTCATAAAAAGTGACATTTTGTTACCTGTCAAGAAACATTAAATGTCAAATTTTTTTCCGTCACAGAAAAAATTATTATTTACCTGTACCTCGGTTGAATCGTTTTTGATGATGTGCTGCGATGATCATTACTTAGTTGTATAAAAGTATAAAAGTAGAAATATCCAATATCCTTTCATAAAGAGGACACTCATTTTCTGATTTGAACAACCAACAATTTTAATGTACAGAATTCCTGTGCGATCCGTTTTGTTTGTTTGAATTTTGTTCGTAATGCTACGATAATAGTAAGACTCCGAAAATGTAGCGCTTAAGATATGGAACGCATCAATGAAGCAATATTTATTATACTACGTTAATAACGCTTGGCTAATTTATTTTTAGTATGAACTTATATATTTTTTCAACGAACTTCGTTCGTTTATGAAATCGATTTGTCGTCCGTCTGTCTGTCCGTCTGTCCGTCCGTCTGTCCGTCCGAGGCCTTTCTAATGGTTGGACATCAATGTGTGATACATCAATTGATTCAGCTCGGTGTCCAGAGCTTAAGTTTTGATGTCAGTTAAAATCGGGCCACGGGAACGCCGAGCCCGCGGGAAAATCTACAGGGATAATTAAAATTTTTAATAAGTTTAAAATCAATATGCGACACATATTGGAACAATTTATGGCATTTCATGCCAATTATTCCAATATTATAGACATTGTTTAAACTTAAATTTTGATTGCCGAAAATAATTAGATTCATAAAAAAAAAAATCTTATCTTATTGATGAGAACTAATATATAGCTTTTAAAATATTTATTCAATAAAATAAAATATATTAAAATGTCTCTTTTGTTGTTTATAAATTTTTGTATTTTATCTGAATACTTATAATTATTACAACATAATAATTTTAATTTCTTTAAATTGTTTTAAAGTAAGTCTACATTTGGAAGTTCGTTGCGACAATGCCTTGCATTTTCAACTTGTTTTAATTAGGGACAGTGCCAGGATACTACGGTTCCGATTGGAGGTAAATAAACTTGTATAATGATACATTCTGGTTATTTTATATACATACCGGTAGATCAATATGCAATTAATATTACTAATTTTACAGCTAGGAGTTGCAAACGCTTTATCTAGAGGAATTATTAAATAGACTTGAAAATTCTGTTAATTACGTTATATCATAAACCAAACCCTGATGTAAATAGGCGCAGTCAGTCTTACTAACTTGATTTGCAGTGTCTCGTTGACGATGGTCTCAGTGTTGTAGAAGTCTCAAGGGACAAAGACCATACATCTCGAGGAGTATCTTCAGAAGACATCATCTCATCAGAGTATGGTTGTGTTTCTTTTCTGAGCATCAATATTTTTATGACTTGATATTTATATATATATATATATATATATATATATATATATATATATATATACTCATATTTAGACCAGGGTAGAAAATTAAATAATCACATCAAATAATTTTAATCACTGTGTAGAAGCTTTTGGAAAAGGTACGCGTTATTAAATAACAGCGTGAAACATAAAAATTCATTCGTTTTATTAAAATTAAGAAATTTAAATTATTTATAAGACGCTTTATATCAAAAGAAACAGTATTAAAAAGCTCTGCGTGTAATTTAATTATTCCTAATAAAGAAACAAATGGAAATTACGTGCAAAATTTATATTAATTAACCCTATTTTAAGTAACCGGTAGTAAAACAAAGTGTACACATAATAATTAATATTTAACTTGTATTCGCTAAAATGAAAGGATAGAAGTCAATTTTAATTGAAGTTAATTGAATCGTTAGTAACGGATAATATCTATAGAAACTTGTAAAACCCAATAAAAAGCAAATCCTAGAAGTGCTAGTTAGAAGTAGGATGTTTGAACACACCTGCGTATTTTAAAAGGCAATTTCAGTTTAATTTGTTTAGATAAACATGTCGATTCTAAGGATATTGGAAACGGTCAGATGCTTTAGCACGAAATACAAAACAGGGTTTATTTAAAAGCTCTGAGAATTAATATTATTTTGAACACCTGCGTAGTTTAAATATCACGTACGGCGAAAATTGTGTAGATAACAAATGGTTTCAAAGAATCTTGGAGAAACCGGGGCTTAATATTCACGAGAATGTGCGATACGGGGTTATTTAACCCAGATAGTCCACATGGACTAAAATATAATCGATAATAAAGAATATCAATTTGCACCAA
Organism: Platerodrilus igneus; assembly: GCA_036346225.1. Taxonomy (NCBI): domain Eukaryota; kingdom Metazoa; phylum Arthropoda; class Insecta; order Coleoptera; family Lycidae; genus Platerodrilus; species Platerodrilus igneus. Next base: position 207,884 of record JARFIW010001641.1, on the reverse strand, counting down.
TACGAACAGGTTAGAAAAGGAAAGAGAAATGCGTCAAGCAAAGACACATATAGTAAAAGGCGTGATTTAAACAACGTCACGAGGGTCACAATTGGTTGAAAATAGGATGCAAATATCAGAGGTAGAAACAACAATTTCTGTACAAAATTAATTAGTTTTTCTCGGACATGTTTGCGTGCCGTGTGAGAATTTCTGAGATTTAAATGGGGCGAGTGAAAATTTCGTAAAACCGACGCGCGAGCGACGGACTGGGAACATAGAATGAGAAATTCGTGAGAATTGTCTGTTTTGGGAACAGACCGACAGACAGGCTTTTGCTATATATACCGGTGGTAATACGAATTTCGGTCTCTTAGACTTTTGACTATTCGATGCGTTAAAAGCTCTTACATCCGCGACTTGATTGAAGATGTTAAACAGTGCATTTTAGTTTGATAAAATAATTTAAAGTTTGCTCGTATATTTTAGTGATTCAAAATAGTTTGTTATTTACGTGCTAACATGAATGTACTTCAGTGCACTTAGATACAAGGTAATAAAATTTAGTATCACTGTACCAATTAGCAAAATTTACAACGACAAATGTATACACAAAAGTAGGCAGTTTTGGCGTATATTGGTGAAAGACGCATGAATTTCTTTGCTATTTTTCGGGGTGTTAATAATTAAATGGTTCAAATACGTGTCTGGATCCACGAAACAAGGGTCAGATATACACAGATGAGTTCCGGAAAAGCCCAGAAACAACTTTAAATAAATGGTGATGGAGAAAATTTTAAAAGCGTTGAGAATTAGAAGCCGTAAATATAATCCTGTTGGAATGGTGTGATTAACTAAAGGGACGATGTACATTGAAGCTACGAGGACAGTAACCTTCAGGTAAATTATACTATTTTGTTTGACATTTTGTGTGTGTTGAATTACTTTATAATTGATTTACTTTAAATGGACATTAGTGAAATTGTACTAACCATAAAATTTTAATGTTAAGATGAAATTTGCTTGTTTAAGTAGAAAGGGGTATTTAGTATTGATGTTCTGGATTATGATGAAATTTTAGGTATGTCTTTGAGCTCAATTAGACGAACCTGGTTAATTAACGTAAAGGGTGGTAGATGCTCCTTTTACTCTGCATATATTGTTATATTAATTAGTAGGCATCCAACAAGGACTTTAATTCTGGATGCACATTAAAATGATAACAAAATTAATCTTGAAATTCTTTTAAAACTGAATTTTATGCTGAAATTTAATTTGAAAATTTAATGTATTCTGAATATTGATGTAAATAGAGTTAACGTTGATGTTTGTGGTAGGAATGTGTTTGTTTTTATGTATGAGGATGAAAGCTATCTAGAGGAGCAGCCGAGGCGATTAACAGAAGAAAATCAACAGACCAGGTAATTCAAGAGGTTTCACAGCATTCTTGGCGACCCAAAAGTGAGGCTCGAGTTCCAAATAAAATTTTGTGATTTTATTCCAGGAAACTGGCGATCTGAGAGAGAGAGTTTTGTGTGTGTATAAATTTAGAGTATTTTAGAGTGTGTGTGAGTGATTTGAACGTATGCAGAGAAAGGTGTGGTTAAGGAGTCAAGGAGTGGAAATTGGAAGTGACGATAGTGCATTGTGTGAGAAAATTTCGAAAATGGAAGAAGCTGGAGGCAGTAGAGATCAGTCGAGGACGGAATCAGGAGAAACAGGAAATGAGTTAATGATGAGAATGTTGGAAATGCGATTAGCTAAGGAAGAATCGAATAGAGCGATGGAGGTCTAACAGAAAATTAGAACTGCTAAGCGATGAATCGAATAGAGCGAGAGAGGACTCAAATCGAAAATTTGACCGAATGAGTGAAGAATCGAACAGGAAGTTAGAGGAGATTAGTCAGAAAATAGATAAGACGAATCAAGAAGTTTCAGAATTTAAAATAGTCTTACCGTAAAGATGGGGAAGTTGAAAATAGGGTTGATAAAAATGAGCGTGATATTACAGGTCTTCGACAGGAAATGGGACATTTAAGGTCCGAAGTACGCATTTTGTGAAGAAGAGATTAATATAAAATGACTGAAGTAACGGACTCATGTAGGGATCAGTTAGGCAGGGTAGAACGCGAAGTTAGTAGTATTAAATACAACGTGTCAAGTTTAACGGGGATGGTCCCAGATTTTATACAGGTGGAGTATCATTGGACCAACACATGAAGTTTTATGGCGATAACAGGGTAAATCCACAAATTTTTATTAATAGTGTAAGAAATCTAGTGGGAAATTTATTTGACGAACAGACTAAACTAAATACGATAAAGGCTTTATTAAAGGACAATGCGGAAGCGTGGTACAATTTAGTAGGACAGGACATAGACACGTATCAGGACTTTGAAAACAAATTTTAAAGCACTACTGGAGTGATCACAGACAAGACCAGGTACGAGACGACTTAATCACAGGAAATTTAAGGAGAATTTTCAGGAAGTAGGGAGCAATATGCTATACGCAAGTATAGCATAGCTAACAACTGAACCCACCACTGACGGACCGACAAATTATTAAGTATTTATCACGACACTTCGAGGTAGACATAAGACAGCACGTAGCACTACAGAACATAGTGGACAGAGAAATGTTTTAGAATACCTGCAGAGGTACGACGACGTAAGTAGCGGACGACCTCGGGATAATAGGGAAAGACAGATCAACACAGTTAGGTTTGACAATAGACGGGACAACTATGCTAGAAGGGGAATAATTACGGATACCAGCGACAGAATTGGGAACAGAGACGACCATACGTTAGGAGTAATAGTTTAGGAAGGGGACCTGCACCAAGACCGGGACCTACCAGAATGAATAGTTCACCAGACATGAGCGGGACTGCTAATACAGACACGGAACGAGTGGAAACGCCTAGGACATACGCTGAGGTGACGGCTAGACCAGGACCGAGTAGGGAAAACAGACCTGGACAGGATTTTTAGAACGCGACAGACCACTAGATTTTCAGTGTAAATGTATATGAACATCCACGTGAATTTTTCAAAATTGAGGAGGAAGTAGAGCCAGAAACTGAGGAAAATTATGTTTGCCAATTATTAATTTAGAAATTTTTGAGAATAATGTAGAAGTATTACTTGATACAGGGGCAGAGGCGAGTTTAATATCGGAGGAATTCGTCAGCAAAATTAGGGATAAGGTTTGTGATAGAATTATGCCTATAAAGCGTAGCCATTTAGTAGCACCAAATAAAAGAAGTTTGCTGTAGTAAATAGTGTTGTGGTGCTTAGGATAGATATAGGAGGTTTAAGCTGTGAACAGGAGTTTGTAATTGTACCTGGACTGAAGTTTCAGAGCATTTTAGGTGTTGACTGTATGATGAAGTTAGGGTTTTGATAGATATGGAGAGGAAGGTAGTAAGGATTAAGGATAGGGTAGTGCCATGGAAGGGCAGTTATGAAGTCACAGAGGATGACACGGGGTTTAGTATTAATGTAGTAGAGGTAGAGGATGATGAAGGTAAACAGATCAACACAATAAGATGTCCAGAGGATAGGAAAGTAGAGGTTCAAGCTTTAGTACAAGAAAATGCAGAATTAGTGGGGGTAGAAGCAACAGCAGCATATCGGGAGCAGGTGAAGACAGAATTATTTTTGACGAGGTTAAATGGCAAGTTTGTTTTTAATCAAGTAGATTTAAGGGATTCATTCTGGCGGATTCCATTACACAAGCATTCTAGAAGGTACATAGGATTTTCCATAGAGGGAAAAATAGATAATTGTAAAGCAGTATCGTTTGGTTTGTCGGCAGAAAGGGAAACAATAATAAATGAGAAACAGACAAGTGTAGGGATTGAAGAAGAAGTAATATTTAAGAATCAGGATAATAGGGATAAGTTTATTGTATGTGAGATAATAGGGATGTTAAGTATAGATATAGAAGGGGGAGAAATAGGGATGAAGAGTATTAGGATGGTGAGAAGAAAGACTTGGAGAGTCAAGAAGAGAGTTAGATTTAAATATATAGGGATAGCATAGGTGTATATAAAAGAGTAGAAGTAAGTGTTTATAGAAAATAAAACTAGGTATAGGATAAATATGGGAGATAATTAGAAATAGGTTTAGGATGAGAATAAATAGTAAATGTAGGAAGAAAATAAGATAGGGTAAGTGTAGATATTTCAAATAAGATTAGTGGAGAGTTAGGAATAGAGTAAGAGTAGGATAGGTATATAGGATGTATATAGGATTAGATGGATAAGTACGATGAAGTTAAGGATAATTTCAGTTTATAAAATTAGGTGAGAGTTAGGAATAGGATAGGGATATAGGGTAGGTGTAAATATTTTTTTTGGATTGGAGACAAAGTAGGTAAGTTAGATAGATAAAGGTAGAGAGAGATAGGCAATTTTTTTTGTAACTTTTGTCTAAATGCTTTATATTTGCATTCAAATAAGTGGGATTATTTGTATTCAAATAGGGGGAAAATACTCATATTTAGACCAGGGTAGAAAATTAAATAATCACATCAAATAATTTTAATCACTGTGTAGAAGCTTTTGGAAAAGGTACGCGTTATTAAATAACAGCGTGAAGCATAAAAATTCATTCGTTTTATTAAAATTAAGAAATTTAAATTATTTATAAGACGCTTTATATCAAAAGAAACAGTATTAAAAAGCTCTGCGTGTAATTTAATTATTCCTAATAAAGAAACAAATGGAAATTACGTGCAAAATTTATATTAATTAACCCTATTTTAAGTAACCGGTAGTAAAACAAAGTGTACACATAATAATTAATATTTAACTTGTATTCGCTAAAATGAAAGGATAGAAGTCAATTTTAATTGAAGTTAATTGAATCGTTAGTAACAGATAATATCTATAGAAACTTGTAAAACCCAATAAAAAGCAAATCCTAGAAGTGTTAGTTAGAAGTAGGATGTTTGAACACACCTGCGTATTTTAAAAGGCAATTTCAGTTTAATTTGTTTAGATAAACATGTCGATTCTAAGGATATTGGAAATGGTCAGATGCTTTAGCACGAAATACAAAACAGGGTTTATTTAAAAGCTCTGAGAATTAATATTATTTTGAACACCTGCGTAGTTTAAATATCACGTACGGCGAAAATTGTGTAGATAACAAATGGTTTCAAAGAATCTTGGAGAAACCGGGGCTTAATATTCACGAGAAGGTGCGATACGGGGTTATTAAACCCAGATAGTCCACATGGACTAAAATATAATCGATAATAAAGAATATCAATTTGCACCAATACGAACAGGTTAGAAAAGGAAAGAGAAAATGCGTCAAGCAAAGACACATATAGTAAAAGGCGTGATTTAAGCAACGTCACAAGGGTCACAATTGGTTGAAAATAGGATGCAAATATCAGAGGTAGAAACAACAATTTCTGTACAAAATTAATTAGTTTTTCTCGGACATGTTTGCGTGCCGTGTGAGAATTTCTTAGATTTAAATGGGGCGAGTGAAAAATTCGTAAAAACCGACGCGCGAGCGACGGACTGGGAACATAGAATGAGAAATTCTTAAGAATTGTCTGTTTTGAGGACAAAAGCGACGTGCCGGCTATTCGCTATATATAGAGGTGGTAATATGAATTTCGGCCTCTTAGACTTTTGACTATTCGATGCGTTAAAAGCTCTTACATCCGCGACTTGATTGAAGATGTTAAACAGTGCATTTTAGTTTGATAAAATAATTTAAAACTTTGCTCGTATATTTTAGTGATTCAAAATAGTTTGTTATTTACGTGCTAACATGAATGTACTTCAGTGCACTTAGATACAAGGTAATAAAATTTAGTATCACTGTACCAATTAGCAAAATTTACAACGACAAATGTATACACAAAAGTAGGCAGTTTTGGCGTATATTGGTGAAAGACGCATGAATTTCTTTGCTATTTTTCGGGGTGTTAATAATTAAATGGTTCAAATACGTGTCTGGATCCACGAAACAAGGGTCAGATATACACAGATGAGTTCCGGAAAAGCCCAGAAACAACTTTAAATAAATGGTGATGGAGAAAATTTTAAAAGCGTTGAGAATTAGAAGCCGTAAATATAATCCTGTTGGAATGGTGTGATTAACTAAAGGGACGATGTACATTGAAGCTACGAGGACAGTAACCTTCAGGTAAATTATACTATTTTGTTTGACATTTTGTGTGTGTTGAATTACTTTATAATTGATTTACTTTAAATGGACATTAGTGAAATTGTACTAACCATAAAATTTTAATGTTAAGATGAAATTTGCTTGTTTAAGTAGAAAGGGTATTTAGTATTGATGTTCTGGATTATGATGAAATTTTAGGTATGTCTTTGAGCTCAATTAGACGAACCTGGTTAATTAACGTAAAGGGGTGGTAGATGCTCCCTTCTTACTCTGCATATATTGTTATATTAATTAGTAGGCATCCAACAAGGACTTTAATTCTGGATGCACATTAAAATGATAACAAAATTAATCTTGAAATTCTTTTTAAAACTGAATTTTATGCTGAAATTTAATTTGAAAATTTAATGTATTCTGAATATTGATGTAAATAGAGTTAACGTTGATGTTTGTGGTAGGAATGTGTTTTTTTTTTTTTATGTATGAGGATGAAAGCTATCTAGAGGAGCAGCCGAGGCGATTAACAGAAGAAAATCAACAGACCAGGTAATTCAAGAGGTTTCACAGCAATATATATATATATATATATAGACTACATAAATTAGTTGGTATAAACATTTTCATTATAGTTGCTTTGGTTTAAGTTAGGAATGTGCTAATAATCAAGGCTTTTTTGGCAGGAAGATGATTATAAACTCTGCTTATTTTATTATACATAAATATATGTACATATATATATATATATATATATATATAAATATATATATATATATATATATATATATAAATGAAAACTAATTGCTCATAGCAAATTTAATAAATAACAGTATATATTAATACAGAAAATCGAAGAAGTTTTAATTATACAAAGCAAAGTACTTTGCATAGCCATAAATGAAAGAATTTGTTTGTTTCATAAAGGAATAAACATTCATCAACTAGTTTCGATCACTGGATCTCATCAGGATGAAGTGGTTTATAACCCTATGTTATAAACCACTTCATCCTGATGAGATCCAGTGAGATCGAAACTAGTTGATGAATGTTTATTCCCTTTATGACACAAACAAATTCTTTCATTTATGGCTATGCAAGTATGCTGTTTGATTTACTTTATATATATATATATATCATATATATATATATATATATATATATTATATATAGTCACGCTATTATTTAGGTGCGAGACTATTAGTTAAATTTTTTCTTCAGTGGGAGTTAGTGCATGTCAACTCATAAAGGATAATCTCTATTGCTATAATTGAGTAAGTACTAAATTTGCTATTTGGACTGAAAAACAGTCCCGTCAGATATTTTGATTAAATTTTGCTGTTTCTACAGACTATATTACATATACACAGATTTAAAATTATTTTGATAATCACGAGACTTCTGAAAACCGTCCTTGCTAGAGTTTGTCAAATTTTTCTTTAATCACATATAAACAGTTAGTTCTAAGTAACTAAAGGAGACAAAAAAGACAATAAAATAATTAAATATCGAGCAGGACATTTTGAGACGGAGGCGAGACAATGCACCGTCTTGCAGAACATTTTAGACGGGGATGTATTTTTAACTTGCAATGGGTCAATTCAAAAGGACAAAGAGTATTATTAAGAACCAAACAATAATTGCTTTTAGGTACAAAAAGAGCAGCGGATCTGAAACCGGTGGAGCCTTTCCCTGGACTGAAGCTATGAGTCGAGAAGTTCTCGTTCAAAGAAGCTATCGCTTGTATCGGCGTCAAGTTAAATAACAAATTGAATTGGAAGGCACACGTGCAGTATATCAGAAACTAGGGCAGCAAAATATCGAATGGAATGATGGCGGTTGCGAAGATAGACTGGGGATTCAGAGGTGAATTCTTGAAAACATTGTACACGGAAGTAATCGAACCGGTGGTGTTGTATGTGGCATCTGTTTGGGCGGAAGGTTGCAAAGTTAGGAAAACCCGGCAATTGGTGTACGTCCAAAGCCTAACAGCGGTCAAGACGCAATAGGGGTACATGACCACTTCCAAGGCGGTGTTAATATAGTCGAAATTAGGAAAGAATGAATGCACGTCATAGCTTTCTGAATTAAAAAACGACATACTTTCAAATCTTATGCATTAAGTATATTCCGATAGATCCTTTAAAAGTATGTCGTTTTTTAATTCAGAAACCTATGGCGTGCATTCATTCTTTCCTGATTTCGCCTATAGTAGGATTCTCCTTTGGATTTTTTTATCAGGAAAATTCGAGTAAGTAAGATGACCGAACTGAATCTTTGATTTCTTACGAAATTGTATAGTTTGGTTAGGGCGGAAATTACTTTGTCAGCTATGATGGTACGAAAATACATTTACTAATAATTTTTAAAATTAAATGTACTTTTTGTTGTTGTTACTTACTCATTTAATCTTTGTAATGTTAATGTTTTTATTTTAGTTGCTTACCTCTAAAGATGTCTTGGATCAGCGCCTGTTTTACCGCCGGTGTTTTGTCCAGAGTTATCAAAAAATCGTTATAGTCCACATAAATGCTTCTCTGTACTCGGTAATCCAAGGTAGCCAATATTGATTTGAATCCCAGTATTAATTTTTTTGCTGGTGATGCATACTTAAACATATAATATGAATTGGCGCCTTTTACAACGAAAATTAGGTAGCGTTGCATCCTACCTAAAACATTCAAAATAATTTAAGAAAGAGAGTTTTTGTTATTATTATAATTAGGACACATGCAAGCATTTGTACGTGTAGTATAACGATGTATACAATCAACTTTTCTAAATATCTTTATAATTACGGTAAATCTGCGTTTAAAGTTCTCAGTTGAGTAATAAGAATTGCACAGTTCTTGTAATACTGTCTGAAAATTTCTATAAATAATACAAACGAAAGCTAAAGGTGATTTTCGTTTCAGATATTTATTATCTGTTAGAAAAATAGTCGACGTTACACGCATACATCCATATTGTTGGCTGGTATAAAAATAATGATAAGCGTTCGTAGGTGTAATAAATATAGGACAAGGGAACTAAGCTACAGATTGCTTCTAAACAGTTTATCAGCTTCCGTATGTTCCTGCAATGCAGCTGGGATTGGAGATCTTACATTTTGTAATTACTTGTTGCTGAAAGAATTGTTTTAACATGCCGTCAACAAATTGTTGAGTAAGAACTATCATACAATAATTACTAAGTTCAAAAAATTGACAACGCTATGAATTTAATACTACCAATAATTTAGTAAAAAATATCTGGGAATAGTGCTAAATTATTACCGCTACAATCACCTTAGCAACATTTCATAAAAATTTACTCAATAGCAGCGACTTTAGTACAAAATAGATTTAATTTGAAAAGATATCCGCCACTAGCCCAAAGTTCTGTTGAGCCATAGTCTTTCAGTTAAATATAAAGACATGTGTGCGATCCACAAGGCGCAAGTATAACTTTGTTTTAAACTTAAAGAGACGATTTACGTAGATTAAGCTAGTGCAACTTTTTAGTTTGCGTATAGAAAATTATTTGTGAATGGATAGTTTTTATTTAGCAATTTTGAGATCAGCGCTTGAGGTGTTTTAACCCTTACAAAAATTTCTGCTTAACGTCGCTGATCAGCTACACCGAGACGGTGCAATAGAAGAATATTTATATTATCCATAAAAATTATAAGGAAATTTTGTGACTTACATATTTTGGACTTTTTTAATTATTAACAAGGGTTAGGTGAAGATTGTATTAATATATAAGTAGTGATAATATGTTGTTTCTTTCTAAACATAAGCTGCAAATTGCATTTGTAAGCTTTCTCTATATCGGTGTTTGTAAGTAGATTTTTTTAGATACTGTGTGTAAAAGAATGATGTTTTTGAATGTATTGAGGATTGTTCATAAATGTTTCTTGAGATTTCTTTGAATCATTTCATTTTCGTAAAGTCCACAGCGTATATGTCGCTAAGCTAGCAAAAAAAACTGCCACAGTGGGGTAAGAATACACATATCATTTTATCGTTTCAATTAATAGTCAATACATCTTACATCTTTAGAATACAGGACAACTGTACCCAAATATTCACAGCAATATACATATATACAGTGTGTCTACTTAAGTTGGCGGCATATGTAAAACTCTTTTTATTTTTGGTTTTAGGAAAAAAGTTACTCTTTATAAAAGGTTCTGCTTGTTCTGAAACCTTTAATAAAACCTTCACATTTCAAAATTTATTAGTCATATACGAGGTTTATCGATAAATATGAATTTGCACAAGAGTAAAGTACCTTTATTTTTGACAATTTCGAAAATTGTTATTATGAAAGGTTGTTCAGAATCAAAAACCACCTTCAAATATGCAAAATATCCATCGATTATAAAATTTTTTTTTTAACTTTTCTAAAATAAAAATTTATTTAAGCTTACGTGTTATTTCATTTAATCTAAGATGCACTGACAAGAACTGTCCGTGAAATGCAATTTTTTAGCATTTCGAAAGACTTTCTCTAATAATAACAATAGTTTAACAATAATGTAATAGTTTTTTTCTACGACTGTTTTGGAACGAGCCTATTTTAGGTGTGTTTTTGATAGAGAAATCTACTACATTCTATACAGGTTTTTATTCCCGCACTCGCTGCTAGGCAAGTTGCTAAGCAACCAGTGCGGGAATGTTCAATTTGCACGGTTGCGCTTATATTTCTATTAATCAAGTAGCCCTGCACTTGCATTTTATTTCCAATGACGGCCGAATTTTCAAAGGTGGGCTATGAAACAAATAATAAACCAACAAATGTCAAATAAATAATTTCATACTGTGAAAGCGTTTAAAATCTTAAAGTATTTGCAAAGTCTTTAAAAAATGTCTAGCGATAGTGAAAGCGAACTAGAACCGACGCCTCCAAATATTGTGGAAGCTGCAAATGCAACTACATTAAATTTATTACCGGAAATTTCCAAAAAAAAAATGAGACTGCTTATAAATCGTTTATGGATTGGCGAAGAGATCAAAAGACAACATCTTATTCTGAAAATGTTTTAATTGCGTACTTTAATGAATTATCTAATAAGTATAAATCTCCGACATTGTGGACGCATTATTCTATGTTGAGAAGAAGTCTCACCATCCATCATAATGTATATACATATATCAAAGTATGGAAAATTAAGAGCGTTTCTCAAACGGAAGTCATGCGGTTATAAATCGAAAAAATCAAAAATTTTTACAACAGAGGAAATAAATAAATTTATTACTGAGGCTCCGGATCAACAGTTTCTTCTGACAAAAGTATGTAATATTAACTTAGGAGAATAATGCGTGTTTATAGCTATTTTTATATTGTTACAGACTGCATTAATTATGGGAATTATGGGTGCTTGCCGCAGACAGGAATTACATCAGATGAAGATTACTCATTTCACAAAATTGGGTTCTGCGATATTAGTTACAGTTTCCGACACGAAAACAAAAATTATACGCAGCTTTACGATAACGAGTAATTTTTATGCAATCACAAAAAAATACTGGAATCTACGTCCATCAAATGTTTGCGATCCTAGTTTTTTCTTAAATTATCAGAAAGGAAAATGCACCACACAGAAAGTGTGTATCAATAAATTTGATGCTATGGGAAAGCAAATTGTAACGTATTTAAAACTACCCAATCCGGAATTATATACTGGTCATTGCTTCCGGAGATTTTCCGCCACTATTCTTGTAGATGCTGGAGAAGATATAGCATCTTTAAAAAAGCACGGTGGCTGGAAATCAACATCAGTCGCCGAAAACTATATAGCCGATTCTTTAACAAATAAGTTGAATGTAGGCAACATAATACAAAATTCAATTGATAGCACATCAAATGTTCCATCAACGTCCAAAGACAAGAATTTCCAACGTCAAGAAAATTTAGTTTTTGGGAAAACACCTTCTACAATGACGTTTAATAATTGCAATGTAACCTTTAATATTGTTAATAATAATTAATCTAAAAACTAAACTTAAATCAATTTATTTACTTTTATTATGATAAATTTGTACTTTTTTTTGAATTTATGTATATTCACAAACGATAATAAACTTATGATATTAATAAAATGTATACTCCTATACTTACCATGTATTTTATAATATTAACAAAAGAGGTATCACATTTAAAAAGTACGTACTACAGTCGTAGAAAAAGTATAGTGTACAACACGCATGGAATGCCCATTTCTCACTCGTATGATTTGCAATTTATCATACTTGTGAGAAATGGGCATCATTCCATGCTCGTTGTACAATATACTATTGGTACACATACAGATCTTATTATTCCGTCCCTCAATTAACTACCGCTTCAACATATCCGCCTTCTCTATAAATACACGTAATCGTTCTATCTTGAAACTCTGTCAACACTCTTCTAATCATAGTCGGTGTTATACTCTGAACGGTTTCTTTAATGGTTCGTTCTAAATAGACAACATCTTTGAATAGCCCTTGGAGGTACACCTCTTTCAAGTAGCCCCACAAAAAAAAAGCCGAGTGGGATCAAAGCTGGAATTTGAGGTGACCAACGAATATTCAAAAACCGATGCACAACTCTTCCATTAAAACAATTTTCAAGATATTGCCTTACATCTAACCTGCTATGACATGGGGCACCATCCTGCTGGAACCATATCTGTTGACGTTCAAGAAGGGGTAGATCATCTAGAAAATAATCTAGTTCTTTTTGTAGAAAGAGAAAATAACGGTCTGCATTAAAAGATTCTCGAAAAAATAAAGGTAGTTAATTGAGGGACGGAATAATAAGATTCGTATGTGTAACAAAAACTATTACATTATTATTAAACTACTGTTATTATTAAAGAAAGTCTTTCGAAATGCTGAGAAATTACATTTAATGGATAGTTCTTGTCAGTGCATCTTAGATTAAATAAAATAACACGTAAGCTTAAATAAATTTTTATTTTAGAAAAGTTAAAAAAAAAAATTTATAATCGATGGATATTTTGCATATTTGAACGTGATTTTTCATTCTGAACAACATTTTATAATAACAATTTTCGAAATTATCAAAAATAAAGATACTTTACTTTTGCGCCAAATTCATATTTATTGATAAACCTCGTATATGACTAATAAACTTAGCTATTTAAAGGTTTTATTTTAGGATTCAGAACAAGTAGAACTTTTTATAAAGAGTGACTTTTTCTCCTAAAACTAAAAATAAAAAAGTTTTCCATATGCCGCCAACTTAAGTAGACACACTACACACTACAATTCTAATAATATATATATATATATATATATATATATATATATAAATATATATGTATGGATATATATATGTGTGTGTGTGTGTGTGTGCGCGTGTGTGTGTGTGTGTGTGTGTGTGTGTGTGTGTGTGTTCAAGTGACAAGACTTGTCACTTTTATTTTAATTTCGTTAGATTGAAGGTCGTTTGGTAAGTTTATCATTAGATAAACATGGCCAAAGAGGCTTGGCAGAGGAGAAATGAAAAGTAGTTTAATGTTAAAATGTACATCAACAACAGATATAATAAAACTAAAAAGGGCGTGGGGATAAAAAAAAAGGATAGGGATGGTTTTGGTCAGGCGAGATTTTTTTGAATAATGGCGTGGCATTGAGAGGGCTTCAGTATAAGCATGCACTCGTAAAGGAACAAAAATTTTAAGAGAATGGAATTTAAGAGTAGCATGCTATAGCTGTATGCTTGAAAAGAAATTATATTTTGTTTGAAAGTTTAACCAGGGGAAGAAATCGTATTTAGTTTAAAAAAGAAAAAATTATATTTTGGTTAAAATAGAAATAATTCAGACTAAGATGTATTCGATTTGGAAAAAAGTCTTTTAAAGAAAATAAAGTTCCGGCCAGGACATGTGGTTATTTGCAATTTGGAGTTTAGCAGTAGTTCAGTTTTAAATCTGGTTTGAAGAGCAACTTAGATAGGTATCCCTGATCATGTTGGTTAAACTTATATTAATTGGTAAGGACATTCCATATTTTATTTAGTCGCTCTATAAATTGAAGTTTGTCAAAGTTGTAAGAATTTTGTGCATCATGAATTTTAACATTGGAAAGAGCGTATTATTTTGTAACAAGAACAATTGATTTCAATTTGAAATTCTTTTTTTTACTGTAATTTAAATGCAAGAATAATTTTATGTAAAGGCGACAAAATAACTTGTTGCTTGACCACATGTTGAAATAACAAAAGTCAATGTGTTTAATTTGTACTATGTACCAGGATATTATTAAAAAGTTGGAATTTATTCTGAAAATAATTTAAAGTAAAGACAATTTCAAATCACTTGTAATACTGGCTATTGTAAAGTCGCTGATAGTACTGTAAACGAAGTAAAGACCATCTTATGTGAAATAATTCATCAAATATTTGATATATCAGGTTATCATAAAGTAAGGGATATATTTTAAATTATGATAACTTTTTTAAAAATTAAGTTAATAACAAGAAATAAATGAAATCTAATTGCTTATGAAATGGGATTTAGTATGCCCAAAACAGGTTACGGCAATGGCTCAATATGACCTCCATTTTGTTGTTGTAAGATCACCATCCTTACCTCCAAATTGTACACAGCATTTCGTAACATTTCTGGTTGAATTGTACCAATTTGCTCCGTAATACTGTCTTTTAATTCTTGTAGCGTAGTTGGTCGTCTTCTAAACACTAAACTTTTAAATAACCCCACAGCCAGTAATCCGCTGGGTTTAGATCAGGTGATCTTGGTGGCCATGAATTTACGAAATGTCTGCTTAACACGCGATCTTGAAAACGTTGGTTAACAATTCTTTGACTGGTCGAAAATGTGCGGGGTGCTCCATCCTGCATAAAAATGATGTTTTCAATTCCGTAGTGCTCGTTTTGCAGCTGTGGAATAACATAATTTTGTAACATTTGCAAGTATCGTTCACCATTTACAGTTACAGATACGGCTCGTCCATTCTGCATTTCCTCGTAGAAATACGGACCAATAATAAAATCAGCTGTAAAACCGCACCAAACGGTGACTTTCTTGTCATGAAGACCTTTTGAACGATTTGTTGCGGATTTTCTGCAGACCAGATTCTACAGTTTTGAGTATTGACTCCACCATTCAGAGTAAAATGTGCCTCATCTGTCCATAAAATACGGGATAACCATTCGGGTTCAATTTCCATCTGAGCCATTACTCGCAAAGAAAAATCGTACCTAGTAGCCAAATCTGCGTCCTTTAATTCAAACAGCATTTTCAGTTTATATGGATACATGTTTAGAATTTTGCGTAAAATTTTCAAACCGTGGTATACGGCATTTGCAATCGCTTGGATATCGCATTTGCACTGCTGATTGCGAGTGAATTGCTTCTGGCTATGTCTTGATTTTCATGAAGAACCTCTGCAACTTGGACATCACTAATTATTGGTCTTCCTGATCTTGGTAAGTCAGTTACAGACCCCGTTCTTTCAATTTTTGTATCAAATTGCGGTACGCTTTCATTTGACAGGGTCCCGCTCTCAAACCCATTCTCGTGCGAAATCTTCGTAATCCAGCGGTGTAATTTCTGCCGGATTCATAATAGCACTGAACTAAACCAATTCTTGTTTGTAAATCCATGTTATTACAGTTGAGTCGTTTGAACTCAACGTTTACTTGAGTTTTAATTTCAAAATAAAACTTCAAATTGAATAATTTCGTTTTGACACTAGCGTCAACAATTGTTATGACAACGCTTTTGTTTCTCATAGATACGGTAAAATCCCATTCATTAAGCAACTAGATTTCGTTTATTTTATGTTACTAACTTAATTTATTAAAAAGTTGTAATGATTTAAAATATATCCCTTTCTTTATGATAACCTGGTACATTAAACAAATTCATTAATTTTGTTTGTTGCTCTAAAACACCATGATTGATAATTTATGGAAGCTCTAATATCATAACTTGCTGAAAATACTTGTAACTATTTAAAAGAAACTCGGAAAAGATATATTTATGTTTTACTTAAAGTCTTATTTCTTTATATCTTAAAAAGAAAAAGGTACTATATACTATTACAGAAATTTGTGAAGTACTATCAGGTTATAGCTGTGTTACTTTGTAATTCTACCAATAAGTTTCCACAAGCTGAGTTAATCGAGGCATATATAATTGAGACATATATTTAGTCGAGGCATAGATACTCGAGGCTTATTTATCAGGACTTGTGCTAAGGTGTATTAAAAAGATTTTAGGAAAAGAAACTACGAAGAACCAACGAATGGTTCGGAAATCACAACAGAAACAACCATCCAACCATACCTCTTTCACACTCGCACACCATTCAATAAAATCACCAAATAATACAACAATCATACAACCTTTTATTTACAGCTATTAACAGATAAATTATATTCACAAGTGTTAAAACAGTTTGATACACTAATTATAAAACTCAAAATATGGTATGTTTTTAACGTCCTTGATTTTTCTAATTATTTTCAAACAAATTCAATGAGATATGAGTAAGATGGGCCCCGCATGTTACCCTAAATTGACTGCACACTGGACTATGGTGAGGTCATAATAACCCAGTTTAGTTTGTATATGCCTTTTACACCTTGCACAAATTAAAACAAAATTTATAGACCCGTTTACCCTTTACAATTCAATTTATATCCTGAATAAAATTTTGGATGTTTTAAATACACCCCTTTTCAATATTTAACCTCAATAAATTGTCCAGTGCATGTATGTTTCTCAATAAGTTTCTACAACCATAAATAAGCCCCAAAAAAAAACCAACCACACAGCACAAAATTTCACAAATGTTTATCAAACAACAGAAATTTTAAATAAATTACCTGGAGAATTCTTCAGGCTTCCTTTCCTTCAAAGGTGATTTCAGAACACCTAGCCTTCGTTTCCAATCACCGTGCTACTCAGCGAATCCACAGGTCCCCCCAACTGAACCTCTGCGAGCCAAGCGCCTCGCCTCACAGTACCATTCCATATATTATGCATACAAACTTGATTATTTGTAATGCTTACCCCACATATATCATGCTACCATTTATTGATTTTCGTGCTATGTATTGTAGTAGCCGGATCTTTATTAGTTTAAAATGCACTACTCGTACTTCACGTCAATAATTAGATGTCCGCTACTACTGTGTTACACTTGCAACTACTATATTTACGGTAATATAATCACGTAAAATACTCACTAAAAGTTTTACTGTTATGGTAGTCGGCAGTCAGTACTTTATCGAAGTAAAGTAACATAGAGGCGAAGAGTGCGTTAATAATTTAGGTTGAGTATTTATATGCTTATAAAAACCCCTCTAGTGGACGCACTTCCAGTGAAAAGCTTATTTTCAAATCTAATTCTAAAAATTTTGAATATAACCGTTTCGAAATTCGTGAAATTTATTCTGTGCTACGTGCCGTATATCTAAATTCGCTTTCAACCTTCGCGTGTGCATACGTTTGGAAAATTGTCTGTTTTTAACCAATAATAAAATCCTCTGTCGTCACAAACTCCGCTTAAACTATATTTATCTCTGTCTTATGCATGTCTGCTGTCTCGTTTAAAACCCCACTTGAGTTACAGAAAATCGATATTGATGACATCTCATCTCAACTCCACGTGTATACGGTACCTGCATTTTCTATCCCAACGCTTTTATATCTGTCTCTATCTGTTGTATATAACCGATCGTGCATTTCCCTCGCTCTTTAAGATGTTTGTTAACCTTGTTGTTTATACCAACTGACGGTTGAAAATGTTTTCTCTGAAATCCAATCTTAACACACGCTTGACTTCTTCGAATGTAACCTTTTAAAACGCAGGTGTTTGTGTTAATTATCGAACGTTTGAACATCACAACTTATTGGACTTTATATTTCTTCGTATCTGTATAAAACGAAATACATTTGCCTTGGAATTATTGATTTTCTCACACAGTACGCTCCCTTATGCTTATACGTGTTGAATTCAATTAACTTATGGTTAATTATGCGTATCTTTGAACTTTTATTTGCCCTTGAGCTCTCTTCCTTCATGTATTTTTAACCATCTAATTATTAATTATAAAAATATGTTAATACTCGTCCGTTCTCCTTAAATAAATTAAATTAATTTTGCCCGTAAATAAGTTGTTTCTTTTTATATACAGGGTTGTTTAAATTTTGTTGTTTTGCAGTGCTTTCACCCTTTGAATCCACAACATAATCCCCCTATTTCAAATCCAAGAAAACTCGCCAACGTTTTCTTGAATTTAAATATACTAATTCCTACCACCTAATCTTACATGCTATTTCTAAACACATATCTACTCACGTAACACTACCTATACCTATTTATCCAACCTATCACTACTTATCTACCTATTTCTACCTATTTCTATCTATCTTTAATTATTTCTATCTATGTACACCTATCTTTATTTATAACTAACTATTCACATCTATCACTACCTTCTAACTAACTATTTCTATCTATTACTAACTCTTCACCCTCTATTTCTGTCTATTTCCCTTTTTACCTCACTTTTATATTTTTCTACTTATTTTCACTTTTACTTAAGTTTCTTCTACTTATGTCCCACTTATTTTTGACCTTACCTACTACTATCATTATCTATTTATTATACTAACTATACACCTAATTCTGTATCTACATTTAACTATCTTCCCATATTTATCCTATACCTAATTCTACTTTTTTATATACACCTATCTCTATCTTTAATTGTCTTCCCTTATTTATCCTATTCCTACTTCTACTTTTCTATATACACCTCTTTCTATCTCTATCTATTTAAATTCTACCCTACTGTTCACCTATCTCTATATTTTTTATCTATTAAGTCATCTCTTTATTTAAATCGGACTCTTTTCTTAATCCTCCATGTCTTTCTTCTAACAATCCTAACACACTTCATCCCTATTTTCCCTCCTTGTATCCATATACTTATTATCCCTGTTACTTCACATAAAATAAAATCATCCCTATTGTCCTGACTTTTAAATATTTCTTCTTCAGCCCCTATACTTGTCTGTTTCTCATTTCCTATTATTTCCTTTTCTGCAGACAAACCAAACGATACCACCTCAACATCTTTTTCCTTTCCCTCTAAAGAAAACTGTTCATCTCTTCTAGACTCTTTATGTACTATATTCACCCCGTAAAAATCTCCTAAATTCAAATTACCAAAGTTATCTTTGCCACTTAACTCACCTATGCCTGCTTTTACCTCTTGTGTGTAACATACCACTGTTTTCGCTTCTCCTCTTATTAATTATGACTCTTTATTCCCTAAAAATGCTGCACTTGACTCTACCTCTACTTGTTTAGGCTCTTCGCTCACTACCAATTGTACCTCTTCTAACTTTTCCTCGTTATATTCACCTGTGTCGATTTCCTTCGCCTCTTCCTCAGCTACCTCTATACTATTAATAGATAACCCCACGTCATCCTCTGTGACATCATAACTTGCCTTCCAGGGCAATATCCTATCCCCAATCCTAACTACTTTTCTTTCCATATCTATTACAACTCCTAACTTCATCATACAATCGACCCCTAATATTCCTTTAAACTTTAACCCAGGTACAATTATAAATTCTTGTTCACAGCTTACTGAACCTAACTCTACTTTCAAAATAACTACACTATTCACAACAGCAAATCGCTTTTTATTCGGCGCAATCAAGTGACATTTTTTATTAGCATTATCCTGTCAGACACTTTATCCTTAATTTCATTGACGAATTCCTCCGATACTAAACTCGCCTCAGCTCCTGAATCTAATAACGCTCCTAAATTTTTTTCAACAACTTTAATAACAATTATAGGCAAACAAAATTTTTCTGTTACTTCTGGTTCAACTTCTTTCTCTATCTTTAAAAATTTCTTCGGATGTTCATACTTGTACACAGTGATGTCTAGTGGTTTGTCCTTGTCTGAAAATCCTGTCCCGGTCTGGTCTCCCTACTCGGTCCAGGTCTCGCTACTACCTTAGCAAATGTCCGTGATGTGTCTACCCGGTTAGTGTTATCATTTTCCCTATTGTTAGTCGTTGGTGTCCCTCGTATGTCTGGTGAACTGTTTTGTCTTGTCACCCCCTGTCTAGGTGCAGGTTCCCTACCTACACTGTTGCTCCTGAAAAACATCCGTCTAGGTTACCAATTTTGTCTAATATATCCAAAATTTGTCCCCCGTCTTGTGTAATTGTACCTTCTGTTATCGAATCGTACCGCGTTCACAAGGTCGTCCACTGCTTACATCATCATACCTTTGCAGGTACTCCAAAAACATCTCCCTGTCCACAATGTTTTGCAACGCTACATGTTACCTAACCTCAACCTCGAAATGTCGTGATAGATACTTGATTATCTGTCTGTCCGTCAATGGTGGATTTAACTGTTTTGCTATGCTATACTTCCGTATAGCATATTGCTCCCTACTTCTTGCAAACTCCCCTTTGAATTTTTCGGTAATTAGGTCGTCTCGTACCTGGTCTTGTCGATAGTCACTCCAATAATGTTTTAGAAATCGGTCCTCAAAGTTATTGTACGTGTCAATTTCTTGTCCTATTAAGTTATACCAAGTTTCAGCATTGTCCTTCAGCAACTCTTTGACAATGTTAAGTTTGGCCTGTTCGTCATACAAATTACAAACCAAACCTCTAATGTTATTAATAAATATCTGAGGATTTACCCTACTATCCCCATAAAATTTCCTTAGTTGCTCCAGCGACATATTCTCTGTTACGAATCTGGGACCATCCCCCAACAAAGTCGCTACGTTTTGTTTAATACCGGTCAGTTCTTTCTCTATCCTATCTAACTGATCCCTACATGAGGCCGTTACCTCAGTCATTTTAACGTTAATTTCGTCCTCACAGAAAATCCTCACTTCTGTCCGTAATTGTCTCATTTCCTCACTTAAACCTCTAATGTCACGCTCTTTTTTATCTACCCTATTTTCTACTTCCCCCATTTTTACGGTTAAACTATTTTGGAATTCGGAAAATTCTTTCGTCGAATTATCTATTTTCTAAGTAATTTGCTTAAACTTTCGATTCGATTCGTCTCTAACCCCGCTTAAGGTCTCACTCATCTGATCAAATTTCCTGTTAGATTCTTCCCTACTAATCTCATTTCCTCTAGCATTCTCATCATCAGTTCATTTCCTTGTTCCCCTGATTCCGTCATCGACTGATCCCTACTACCTCCAGCTTCCTCCATTTTTCCTGCTTTATCAAATAAGGCACTATCGGCTTCCAATTTCCACTCCTTGACTTCTTAACCACTCCTTTCTCTGCATACGTTCAAATCACTCCCACACACACTCAAAATTATTTCTGAATTTCTACAAGACAGACTCTCTCTCTCAGATCGCCAGTTTCCCGGAATAAAATTCAAATTATATTTGGAACTCAAGCCTCACGTTCGGGTCGTCATAAAATGGCCGTGGAACCTCAGAACGAAGCTGGGACAAAGCTTTAACATCGGACCTTCACCTTCTTCATTCGAGCCCTACGAATTGGGCGTCATAAAATTGCCGTGGAAGTCGGGACAGTCTCTAGATTCACTATTAAAGTTCGCGCCCCTCAAGGTCAACATATAATTTTCAAAATTTCAAAAAATAATTCCTTACCCTTTTATTTCGCCTTCCAACTCCTTCAGCTACCCTGGCTAACTCAGCTGTGCCTCTTCTCAAATACCTAAATTTACAACCATACCTCTTTCACACTCGCACACCATTCAATAAAATCACCAAATAATACAACAACCATACAACCTTTTATGTACAGCTATTAACAGATAAATTATATTCACAAGTGTTAAAACACTTTGATACACTAATTATAAAATTCAAAATATGGTATGTTTTTAAAGTCCTTGATTTTTCTAATTATTTTCAAACAAATTCAATGAGATATAAGTAGATGGGCCCCGCATGTTACCCTAGATTGACTGCACACTAGAGTATGGTGAGCTTATAATAACCCAGTTTAGTTTGTATATGCCTTTTACACCTTGCACAAGTTAAAACAAAATTTACAGACCCGTTTACACTTTACAATTCAATTTATATCCCGAATAAAATTTTGGATGTTTTAAATACACCCCTTTTCAATATTTAACCTCAATAAATTGTCCAGTACATGTATCTTTTTCAATAAGTTTCTACAACCATAAATAAGCCCCAAAAAAGTCAACCACACAGCACAAAACTTCACAAATGTTTTTCAAACAACAGAAATTTCAAATAAATTACCTGGAGAATTCTTCAGGCTTCCTTTCCTTCGAAAATGATTGCCAGAACACCTCGGCTTCGTTTTTATTCACCGTGCTACTTAACGGAACCACAGGCCTTCCCCATCTGAACCTCTGCGAGCCAAGCGCCTCGAGAACAATAGCAAATTTGAGTAAACAAATTTCAAAGGCAAAATAAAATTTGAGCAAACAAACTTCAGGCCCAATAGCAAATTTGGGCAAACAAATTTCACGCCCCCCCGTTGGGCGCCAGTGAAACGTATTTTTAAAGTTGGATGGGCGCCAGTGAAACGTAATTTTATAAATGGGCGCCAGTAGACAAAAAACTTCCGCTTCCTTCACAGAGAATCGAAAAAAGGGCCATCTTCCGACATAGCTGGGGGTCTATTCCTGGGTAGAGCAATAAGAAGTGGGGGGTAAGTTGAATTTTGTTTTCAAACAAAAACTAAACAAAGTTAAATAGGCGCCACCAAGTCCTGAGATAATCACGATAAGAGCAAAGCACAATTCTAAGGGCGGACGTGGAAACCCAAAGATAAAACGATCGCCTTCGTTAACAAAAACCTGTCTTATAAAAATAAGACGCAGCTCCTGTAAAAAATTACAAAGATTAAATTAAAAAAATGTATATCCAATATGATATTCGTACAAAATTATTACCCAAAAATTCTACCTTTATGTTATCAGATTTGATCACATCTGACCAAAATAAAAATCTCAAAGTTTAATTAATTGTTTACTGAAGTGATAAACTTTCTTTTAAAAATTCATAACTTTTTAACATGTAAAAATTCTCAACAATAATGTTTATAACAAAATCAAAATTTTGTCTTTTTAAAGCAAAAGACTGCTCTCTAAACATAAGCTTGTTTTAAATATTTAATCAAAAAAAATTTGTAAACACGATGCATTGAACTATCATTTCTATACTGGACAGATCTTATCAGGTAGATTACAGTTTTATAATTATTACGCAGCGTGTATTTAAATTTTGCAATGAAGTGAAATAAACTTCCATGTACATAACAAATTAAAAGTAAACAAAAGTTCACTGCTATTACTTATCAAGTACTTTTTGTATTAAGTATATAAATTTTCATAACCTCAAAATTTTGTATGAACACTAATGCAAACACTTTGCAATTGTCACTAAACAAATTAAAATTTTTATACTAAGTTTTTATAGTTTATATGTGAATAAAAGCTAATTTCAAGATTGAAGAACGTTTAATTTAAATTTTAGGAAAGCTACACGAAGCATCTGCTTTCACGGCAAATATCTTTAAAATGTTACTACATCACAAAAAAAATATAACGTTGAAAATATACTTCGAAATTTATCTGAAGTTCGAATGTAAACAAAGCCTACAAATATATAAACCTAACCTAACAAAATTTCTTTCTGCGGTTTGTAAAACCAGTTTAACAATAATCGAAAGTGAAACAGGTCATATGGTCATAAACATGACAGCAAATTTCGTGTTTTTTATATGACCGTCTGTTTATCAAAGACTAACGACATTCTAAACACATGCAAAATTTCTTAAGTTTAATAAAATCTGATTTTCATAGACAAATCCCATCAGAAATTTCATCAGCTCCAAACAACGCAATAAACCATTTCAAACTTAGGAAGCCGTAACCATTTCTAGACGTAACAGAAATCACGACCACATGTCCGTTATCTCCCATCCTTGTACAGAACAATACAACTTACAAAACAAAATTCTCACTTGTACTTTTCTATGGTTTTTTGTAGGCGCGCTAAATAAATGAAACAAAATTAAATTAAGTTCGTAAAATGTATAAATTACAAACCGTTAGTAGAAGTTATTGATATTTATTCAAGTCTACCAAGACTTGAACCACTCACACAAATAATTTAATCGAAGGTCGCAAGCCTCTAGTCTGGAAAACATCTTGAGGAATTGATAGCTTGGCTGGGACTTACGAACAAACGAGAAACGAACGATAGCGACGATTCAAAGACTCGCCGTTAGAGGTGGGGAAATACGAACGCAACAAGATTGCTAGAGATGCTCGACAAAATAACTTTATGTCACACAGATATTTTACTACAAGGAGATTATTAAAACGAAGCGTTCCATTATGTACTATATGGAACATTAATAAAGAATAAGGTACGCTTGGCGCATTATACTTGTAATTCAATGCGAATAAATACTGAGCAAATTAAACATGCTTCAGCGCAACGTGATAACCTAAAGGACGAATATGAAAGCTACAAAGCAAATGGTGACCTGGTCTGTATAAAAAAAATAAAGACAAGGAATGCGTTTTAAATGACCCCACTATACGTGTAATCGTTATTGATTTACAATAGGTATTAAACACGCCATTCTCATTATTGGCATCGCTTATTGTAAGAGGTTTCTTTCAACATACAATTTAACAATAAATGATTCTTCTGTAAAAAGCTGTTCTAGATACTACATATGGCATAAAACATGGTAGATAAGGGCTTTGATCAAATAGCTTCCTGCGTTTATAAAGAAATTCAGTCACTTCGCATATGATTGGCATAATCGCAAAATTAGTCATGTTGCGAATTGCATGGCAATTTATTTGATAAAACAAGCTTTTTAGATAAAACAATTAGTTCAACTGATATAAAAAACCACCGACGCTGATACCGCCGTGTTCTGTTACTATTTTAAACACCAGTTCCTTACTCGCTAGAAAACACATGTTCGATTTTAAGACATTATGGATGCAAAAAACCTTTTGTCCTTGACCAAAATTCTTTAAATTACCGGAACTATCACTGCTATCCCTGTAATTGAAAAACATTATACATAAAACTTCCGAAATAAATAATGTCCCGAGATAATTATTATACTCCTTGTTTATCAGTAGGTGTTATTTCAGTATTATTTGCAAGGCCTTCGCGCACAGAGGCCTCGTCAGCTTGACAGATGATATCTTCTTGTATTACAATGACGTTTTGAAACGGGTCTCTCAAGACATGCCTAAGGTGTAACAACCCGATTTTTAATCGCTTTGTTGAGCATAAAATTGTATATTTCACGAACCGTGGTGGAATTATTATATGTACGGGTTACAAAGCCTGCATAGACCGTGGTGGAATAATCTCATACAAGCAAATGCTTCTATATTTTAAAAAGCTTTTGTTTTACATCTACGGTACCTGAGATCGCATAATATTTACAATACAATGTAGTGAGAGGGTTTAGTTTCTGGTATTTAAACATATGGTGCGGCCTATGGCCGCAGGACCGGACGAATTCATTGGGGTTTTTGCAGGAATGTGGTTGCAGATGTAAAGAAACAGCAATGATTCTTGTTTTTTTTTGGTGTGTGGTCTTTGGGTACAGACGTGTTTATGTGTGTGCTTAGAACACGTGAGTATTTATTTTGTTTGAAGGACATTTTTTTAATAATGCAAAGCAACCCCTTGCTATGAGTTTTATTTCGATTCTGCATCACTTTTTGTAGCGTCTTATTAATTTGTAGGGAAGGATTACTTTAATTCTACATAGACGCTACGACGGTGTGCTATTGCTTAGGGTTATTTAAAAGAAAATTCCTTTGCTTCAACTACCGGTCATTGGAACGTAATAAAGACGTGAACTAACCTTTGTTAATAGCTCAGTAAAGAAAGCTTTTTCGGATTTACGTGTCAAACTTTTGTAGTGTTGTAAAGGTTAATTATTATAGACCAGTTGATACTGTTTACTTTTGATAGCGGAAATGTATGTTCGTTCTACCTATAGTCGCTAAAGACGGGGTGCGGGAGCCGTGTTGCGAGCTATAGGCCGGTCTGTTTTTTTTGTGAATTATATTGACAGTAAATTACGTTCGCGTGTTCCGGAAATAATCATTGAAGAGAGCATACGGTATTAACCCATGGAATCCTTGATTTAATCTGTACATACGGATACCGTGTTGTAAAGACAGTAATGCATAGTTGTGTTTCACAGTGCTTTTGTTAATATAATTAAAGGTCTTAAGTTAATCATAGTTAGGCTAAAGATTAGGTATATGTGACGACGTGCACGTCCCTAGATATCAATTAGGTTAGATAGAATTACGTTTATGTTATGTCGGAATAGTGGGACCTGTAGGCCCTATTTCATTTCGAGTTCAAGACTGTTTATTTATTTGTGTATATATATGCTTTTCCTGACAGTCGATGGTATAATAAAATGTTATTGCTTTTTCTAAACTACGAGTTTATTTCATGATTACTTTTATTAGGTATCAGTGCCTTTCCGCTGATTGGCGCCCATGTTTATTATAAATTGTTAATATATGTATTGATGATTTTTATCCATATCGCATATTTGGTAAGTACAAGCAAGGTTTTAGTCATGAGTTTGAACCACGACCTACGCCGCTGAGTTTAGTCTGCCTGGCCTTAATTAACCGTCTTGACTGGTCTTTACAGACCCTCGACGGACGGTTGATTAGGTAATTATTACAAAGGTCAGAAACTTCTGGAACTATTATTTCAGTATCTTAGCAGATGTAATGCACTCTTCACAGCTTAAAAGCAATAAAATTAGCACAACTTTGACAGTTACTTTATATTTCTCAGAGCAATAATAATCTGCGGCAAATGAATAAATATAGAGCACACTGGTGTATAGGAAGATCTCCTATCGCGATTGATTCAGCACGTTATATGGAGCAACATATAACTCGAATACGCGCGCAAATGTGTTTATGTATGTGTGTGTATGTGCGTGCGAGCGTGTTTGTGTGTGCACGTGTGTGTGTAATGCTTTCGTATATGCGTATGTGAATGTGTGTGTGCGCGTGTGCATATGCACCTATATGCTCGCGAATGAGTGTGCAACTGTGGGTGTGATGTGTGTCCGCCCGTGTATCTGTGCGTTTGCGTGTGCACATGTGTTTGCTTGTGCGTGTGCTTGTGTGTACGTTGTAATATAATAATCAAGCTTTAAAATCAAACGTAAGTGCGTAATTTGGAAATAAAACAAGTGTGTACCCATAGAATAAAAGGTCGTGTAGTAAATACTTAAAATAAACGATTTTTCCAGGATTTGAAGTGAATGAACCTATTATGGCAACTGACTATTAGATGAAGCAAAAAATTCCTGATTGTTTTTTGCATGAAATAACTTTGAATAAGTTGCACATGCTTGAATAACTGTAGAACTAATACTACCACCATCTGAACATAAAATATAAATTTAGGACGTAAACAAAATAGTGGACTTGTAATAATTACCTAATCAACCGTCCGTCGAGGGCCTGTAAAGACCAGTCAAGACGGTTAATTAAGGCCAGGCAGACTAAACTCAGCGGCGTAGGTCGTGGTTCAAACTCTTAACTAAACCCTTGCTTGTACTTACCAAATATGCGATATGGATAAAAATCATCAATACATATATTAACAATTTATAATAAACATGGGCGCCAATCAGCGGAAAGGCACTGATACCTAATAAAAGTAATCATGAAATAAACTCGTAGTTTAGAAAAAGCAATAACATTTTATTATACCATCGACTGTCCGGAAAAGCATATATATATACACAAATAAATAACAGTCTTGAACTCGAAATGAAATAGGGCCTACAGGGCCCACTATTCCGGCATAAAATAAACGTAATTCTATCTAACCTAATTGATATCTAGGGACGTGCACGTCGTCACATATACCTAATCTTTAGCCTAACTATGATTAACTTAAGACCTTTAATTATATTAACAAAAGCACTGTGAAACACAACTATGCATTACTGTCTTTACAACACGGTATCCGTATGTACAAATTAAATCCGGAACACGCGAACGTAATTTACTGTCAATATAATTCACAAAAAAAAAACAGACCGGCCTATAGCTCGCAACACGGCTCCCGCACCCCGTCTTTAGCGACTATAGGTAGAACGAACATACATTTCCGCGATCAAAAGTAAACAGTATCAACTGGTCTATAATAATTAACCTTTACAACACTACAAAAGTTTGATACGTAAATCCGAAAAAGCTTTCTTTACTGAGCTATTAACAAAGGTTAGTTCACGTCTTTATTACGTTCCAAAGACCGGTAGTTGAAGCAAAGGAATTTTCTTTTAAATAACCCTAAGCAATAGCACACCGTCGTAGCGTCTATGTAGAATTAAAGTAATCCTTCCCTACAAATTAATAAGACGCTACAAAAAGTGATGCCGAATCGAAATAAAACTCATAGCAAAGGGTTGCTTTGCATTATTAAAAATGTCCTTCAAACAAAATAAATACTCACGTGTTCTCAGCACACACATAAACACGTCTGTACCCAAAGACCACACACCAAAAAACCAAGAATCATTGCTGTTTCTTTACATCTGCAACCACATTCCTGCAAAACCCCAATGAATTGTCCGGTCCTGGGCCATAGGCCGCACCATATGTTTAAATACCAGAAACTAAACCCTCTCACTACATTGTATTGTAAATATTATGCGATCTCAGGTACCGTAGATGTAAAACGAAAGCTTTTAAAATATAGAAGCATTTGCTTGTATGAGATTATTCCACCACGGTCTATGCAGGCTTTGTAACCCGTACATATAATAATTCCACCACGGTTCGTAAAATATACAATTTTATGCTCAACAAAGCGATTAAAAATCGGGTTGTTACAGACTAGTAAAACACAAAAATGTAACTGTAACACTTCTTAAGCTCTATATAAATTTAAAGCTCGTATTTACATACAAAAATGCGACCTGAATATGAGCATGCTTACAAACCATCCAAATATCACTTGCAGACATTTGAAAAAGCACTTTCTTTTTATAAAACAAAAATCTAGAAATTTAAGGAAACGCCATACCTTCTAACATGTTTACCTTATCTATTAGACTTTATAAAAGCATGAATGGTCAAAACAGATTGTCACATAAGTATTGTATTTCTACGTAACTTTAAAGATTGTACTATCCATACCTACCTATAATAGCATCTTCCAACCGATATGTTTCATATGACACATGTCGCATTTTCGTTATAAACGCATAATTCTTAACGGCTTCCACGTTTTTGTGTATTAGTTTCACAAACGATTTACTAAAATCATTTAGACAGCTTTGTAAAAGGATAAATTGATTTGGATAAAACACCTCAAAGTAGTCCATTTGTTGCACTCGTTTCAAAGCATATGAGACCACATTAATTTCATAACGCATGGGATAATCTGAAAAGAAATAAAAATGTAGGTTAATCAATATAACATGCTCATGCAGCACTATTTCACGACAATATATATATATATATATATATATATATATATATATATATATTACTCATATTTAGACCAGGGTAGAAAATTAATTAATTACATCAAATAATTTTAATCACCGTGTATAAGGAATTTTATTAGATAATACGCTTTATTAAAAAACCGTGGAGCATAAAAATTCATTCGTTTCATTAAAAATAAGGGATTTAAATTATTTACAAGACGCTTTCTATAAAAAGAAGCAGAATTAAAATGCTCAACGTGTAATTTAATTATTCCAAGTAAAGAAACAAATGGAAATTACGTGCAAAATTTATATTAATTAATTCAAGTTTAAGTAACGAGTATTAAACAAAATGTACAAATAATAATTGAATATTTAATTAGGATTCACTAAAAATTAAAGGGTTTTATTTTAATTGGAGTTAATTGAACCATTAGTAACATATAATATGCATAAAAGCTTGTAAAAAACCCAATAAAATTCAAATCGTAGAAGTGTTATTTAGAAGTAGTACGATTGAACACCTGCGTTTATTTAAAAGTCTCGTTCTGCTTAAATTCTGCAGATAACAAATGGTTACAGAGAATGTTGGAGAAACCGTCGCTTAATATTCACGGGAGATGCTAATAAAGTGGGTTATTTAACAGTTCACGTGGATTGTACAAAACCGATAATAAAGAATATCGATTTGTACCACTCAGAACAGGGTAGATAGAGACGGATAATATGCGCAAAACAGAGACACGGATAATTAAAGGCGTGGGTTGCAACGTCACTGGGTTGCGATTGGTTGAAAATAAGAGGTAGACATGAGAGGTGTAAAAATAACATTTCTATACAAAATTAATTTGTTCTCAGACGTTGCGTGCCGTGTGGAAAATTTCTGAGATTTAACTGGTGCGAGTGCAAATTTAATAAGAACCGCGTGCCGGGCGGTCGAGATGGGAACAGAGTATGCGAAATTCTAGGAAATGTCCGTTTGCGGGACAAAAGCGACGGACAGGCTAGCTATTATATATACCCGTGTTAATATGAGTTTCTCTCTCTTAGTTTTTCGATTTGATTGAATACTTTAAACAGTTTGCTCGTATATTTTGGTGATTATTGAATACTTTAAAACAGTTTGCTCTTTACGTGCTATGATGAAAGTTATTTAGTGCATTTAGAAAAGAAGATACAAGGTAATAACGTCTAGTTATATTTACGAGTATCACTGTACCAATTATTCAAATTTGTAACGATAAATGAATAAACAAAAGTAGGCAGTTTTGGCGTATAGCGTGAAAGAAGTATGAATTTCTTTGCTATTTTCGGGGTGTTAATAATTAAATGGTATTCGTAATCGTGATTGGATCCACAAAACAAGATGTTGATATACTTAGATGAGTCCTGAGAAGCCCTGAAACAATTGTAGATGAATGGTGGTGTAGAAAATTTTAAAAGCGTTTAGAATCAGAAGCCGTAAACATAACCCAGTTGGAATGGTGTGATTAACAAAGGACGATGTACATTGGAGCCATGAGTGCATTAACCTTCAGGTAACTTATGCTTTGTTGTTCGATTTTGATGTTTTGGTGTGTTGAATAACTTTATAATTTGTTTACTTAAAATGGACAGTAGTGAATTTGCACAAACAACAAAATTTTAATTTTAAGGTGTAATTTTCTTGTTTAAGTAGAAAGGAGTATTTAGTATTTATGTTCTTGAGTATGATGAAAATTTGGGTATGTCTTTGAGCTCAATTAGACGAACCTGTTTAAACACTACCCATTTCGTCACCCCAACCATTTTAAGATTTGGTCTGTTTGTTTCACAAATTAAAATATGTATATTAAATTGGAATTTTATATATTACCTAATCTGACAAACTCAGATTTGAAATCAATCTGCAAATTATGATTTGTGCCGATCTTTAATTTTGTTTGTTTATAAGCTAACTGTCAGCCATTGCAGAGATAAACTCATGTATCACATAGCACCACCAAACCCACTGCTTTGCACCATGCGAGTACCCTTCCCAATTTTAAGATTTTCATGATTTGAGCGTTCTGAATTTTTAGTCATGCGACCAGCCCAATTGTCACCAGATTACTGATACAACCCGAATCTGCAAACAGATTTGAAAACGGACCACGCCCCGCAAACACATCATCCCTCCAAAGACAACATTTCTCCACACCCCACGAGACCACCGTTTCATCAATCAACAAGAATTTTGCACCCAAATCTCTTTAAATCTTTGATAGCGCCATCTCAGGGACTCACCATTTTAAGATTTCACCTGTAGCGACTTTGATCGTTCCATACATTTATACATGCCTGTTAGTCAGACTTAGACCCGTCAAACAGATTTCATGACCCTCCACCATATTTTCTGCTCATATTCAAAAAAACCATTCTTAAAACTTTTATTACAGACATTTCAACACCAGTCTTTTAACCTCACATCGGTCATACTTATTAACATTTATCAGATACCGACAGCACCCGATTTATGTCGCTAACCATACTCTCCAAATTACACAGACGTTATAACCATTTTAACAGCGAGATCGTTTCCGCCATAACGCCAGAGTTCTTGCGTTCAGCCACTTTCACGACACCGAACAACGTTTTTCGCCCAGCCATTATCACGGCGCGTGACCACACGAATTAACGCCACATCATTATCAAATCGCAGTACGCGGTAGCGGCATGCCTGGCGAGCTTTTCAGAACGTTACCACACCGTTGCAGCGCCCGCTGGCGGAGCCGAACGTTGTCAGCCAGCCGTCGCATGCCACCGCACGGTTATCCATGTTCCACACGACGGTGACTGGTACCACGATGCCACATTTGCCTGGCGCTTGCAGAGCCGAACGCCTGCAACCTCAGATTCGAACAAATCCGCACCAGCGTTAACGCACCAGCACCGATCGCACGAAACCGAGAAGATACCAATCGAGATCAGCGATCACTGATGCACACCAGTCACCACCAGCGTCCACGCGCAGCTGTCACGAATGCCAGTCAGAATGCACGTCGCCAGTCAACATCGCGCGCACATGCAGTGTGCAGCGTCGCAGAGTGTGCACAATCAAAACACTAAAACATTAACAGGAAACAATCACAATTTCACGTCAATTTTATGCCATATTTCGAACCGAGCCATAATACCCCATTTACGACCGTGGTTGACCAGATCGAACACCACACTCGCCCGTGCGAACCAGACACAACGCGTTCATCCGTTACATCGTAATCGTCACCATAGCCGATCATTTTACTTTATATCGCACGTTTTCGTTCGATTCATTCACATACAGCGGTCGGTCGCACGTACGATTTTCAGAACCGGCATGATATCGTTCAAACAGATCGACCCGTCAACACCGTAACCAGTCAATCATCTCATCGTTCAACTTGCCATGCTTTTACCAAACACACGGCCGAGATTTAAACCGACATCTCGACACATAGCCAGCGTCCGACAACTCAGCAGCTCACATTTTTCGTTGCCACCAACGTAGCATCATTCCACTTTGATATCGTTGAACACTTGTCAGCGCCACATGTTATTTAAACATTCACGCCACCGCTTGTCGATCATTGCCGCGAGTTTTGATTCATCGGCCCACGCACACCGACTCTTCGCACACATCCACGAACTCATTGTTAAACAACACGTGTGGATCGCACAGATGTAACACACATTGTCTGCCGTCTGGCTTAGTCCACACGTTATTAAACCACCACAATCGCCCACTCATTGCATCGACTGGCAGCGCATGGAAACTATTAGCACCGCCGCGTGCACTCGCTGCCGCCCTCACATTTTATTACCAAGATCCCACACAGACCTCCAGACCCGGCGCATCGCCGCTCACAGATTATGATCAACATCGTCAACATGCACCCCTGACCATCAGCATTGCTCATTATGTTTGGCATCAACTATTACAGACCTCAGTTTAAACAGATTTAACAGAGACCCACCAGTTGCGCTTAAAACGACCATCTTCTTTAACATCCATTTACCTCGTTACGCAATGACTACTGTTAACTGCGCCAAACTGCGCACACGTGATAACACGGCCGCTCAGAGCGATTTTGAGCATATGGAATTCAAACCAGAACTATTCAAAATCCACACAACATCTGTCCATTTCATTACGCCACGTTGTATTAGCGAGTCTTGTCATCTCCTCGACAACCAGTTGCGTGCGTATGCAACGATGACATTCGGCACAGCACGACACCAACAGACTGATGCTGATCACCATCTGCGCCCCCGTGCATGCCCAGCAGCATGCGCACCGCATGCCAGCCCGCATACCCTCCTCAGCGCATCGTTGCCTTAACGCCCTCACAGCCTTTATAACAAAGAACACGATATATACAACGTTTATTCGACACACTGTGCCACGTTACACATGAATATTTAAACTTATTATACACAGAAGACAGTCCTTTATGCAGCTTAGTGGTTTAATTTACTTTATCTGCAGCTTGTAAACGATATCGTCTTCATCTCTTTCATCAATCAGCCTGACAGACCGTTCAGCCGAAGTTGTGCCCCATGGTGTCACTCATATTTGCCGATCAGACCGATCCTTCTCGCACCAGCCACCCATGGCCCCGCACAGTTCACGCCAGCTGATCGACTTCCCCGGCTTGAGTGAAACTCACACCCCGTGTCAGACATCCGTCACTTTGGGAACACATGGGTTGTCAGACCGAACGATCCGAAAGGTTCCAGCAACACGTTTACAACCTCTGCAGTGCACGCCGCATTTGTCCCCGCATTATTCGTCATTTGATAACACGTTTTAGAATAACCTCAGGATCATCCTTTCGCCACCAGAAAGAGTCTTCAACTGCTGTAGACACCGACGTGATATGTCCATCACAAAAAATCATTCATCACCTCATTTCTTAAGATCATGTTCACCGCATCGCAGCCGTAGTCAGCCAGACCATTTTGCATCATTTCAGCCGTTTTCCCTCCATCAGCGGGCATACGCCACACAGCCACAACGGAGCACGTCAGCACGTATTCTGTCAATCCCCGAATGACCATTTCTCAGAATTGGCGCAGATTCAGGCAACATCGCGCACGCATTGCGTAAGATTTTATTTTATCTTCTGTTCCACCTTCCACCATCAACACTTACGGCAACAGTTCCTTCCGAACTCCGTCATCTCACTTTCCTTCCTCATCGTTACCGCACAGTCAATTCACACCCATCACAGCAGCAGTCAGCTGTCCGACAGCACATTTGGCAGTCCGAATACGAGTACTGGCGCCTTTAGCATATCCATCCATCCGAGCCAAACGTCTTTGCATACCGCCGCACGATAGCTTCCACCGCACAGTTAGCTCGCCCACGCGTAACAGCCTGGTCAACAGTTTCAACGCACAACGCAAAACGCAGGCGATCGCCGTTGTCAGCACAATTGCCAATAAATCCCACCTGCACATTCCAGCCATTGCAGTTTACCAAATCAACTCATCTCAGCGTTGTCAACGCAGACAGTCATCTCGTGCAAAATCTGTCATCAGCAACCGTCAAAGAAATACTCGACTCGTTCATATTCAGGTTTCCACACAGTTCAATCTCATGCATTGCCCGCCAGGCGAATATAGACCGATGTCGACACTTTCCTCGACATTCAGTCACGCACCAGTGAGCATGCCAGCGAACAACGAACCGAGATCACGCACCATAAACTTTGCCAGATCCTTCCTGCAGCGTCGGCGCGTCAGCGTCGTTAACCAACATGACACAATGTTGTTCGACGCCGTCGCTCGACTCAATACCCAACAGATTGCCGCGTCAGTCAGTCAACCAACGCCTGCTCACTGTCGCGAACACCTGTTCGTCGCTGTCACATCGAATACACGCCATCACGTCGAGTGAGCCAGTCAGCTGCAGTTTGCCGAGCTATTGCCGACGTCGACATCACACCACATCGACAGGAAATCCAGCGACGCCCATTATGACATAACCACACATTGCCACATGAGACCGCATGTCGAATATGACCGACATCCACAGCGACCATCGACCACTGACGACAACGACACATGACCACAGACCATTACCATGACCAGCTTCCATTATCCAGTGACCAGGTTAAGCCAGCGCCGCGGCGCTGGCCTAACCTATTAAATTTTCCTTTATCTAACCTAGGTCCACACTGTTTTTTAATGGAAAACTCAAAAAACAACAAAAGCAATTAGTGTTAATGGGTTTTTAATGAGAAACTCATTAAAAAGCAAGGTCATATGGTCATGTGGTCATGTCATGGTCATGTGGTCATATGGTCATGTGGTCATATGGTCATATGGTCATGTGGTCATGTGGTCATTGGTCGTGTGGTCATATGGTCATGGTCATGTGGTCATATGGTCATGTGGTCATGTGGTCATATGGTCATGTGGTCATGTGGTCATATGGTCATGTGGTTATGTGAGCAGGATTAAATTTGCATTCGATATATCCGGATATGTGTGATGCGACCCTGTCGGTTTAGGTCGGATAACAAACAGTTCGACTATTTTCGGCAATATACGCCCCACTCTGTAGGATACATAAGGAACAATTTTCGTATTCAATTTAGTATTTGACGGTAGCTAGAACGGTAAACATGAGCGTCTCCAAGGTGATTAACGTTTCTCAACTTCTTGGGAATAAAGTGAAACCGACAAATGAGCGATTTGGATTATGGCTGTTGGCAGAAAATATGTGCAACAATAATCTGGTGACAGATATTGGTAATATTTGTTATGTCGAAGGCGAAAAGATGCTGACTGGCGGACTACACACACCAATTACAGAACCATTTTGTGACAATATAATGTTGGTTAAAATTTATGACCTTTCTGACACCGAACAAGCATCTGCAAACAAACGGATGTTTATCCTAAAAAGAAATTTGTGGTGCATTTAACAGCTATCTACGAAGAAAGTTCAACTGATTTGTTTTCGCTAGGCATGGTGTTAAAGCTAAGCTTCCGTTTTCTCTGGAAAGCAGTAACAAGATAGGCCAGAGAGTAAAAGAAATTATCGGAAAAGAAGACATCGAATGCATTAATAAAAATTCAAAAATCCTATATGTGTTCCATACAAAGTGGAACTAGCAGATGTTGTTGGAAACTTTATTGGAGGAACTACCAGATATATTAGACGAAATCGAAAAAGATTATTTCTATCTTTTGACATGGATGTAACCCAAGATTTTGCAGGCATATTTAGCAAGATGGAGATGTAATTATTTAACTACAAACCATAACTTTTGCTATAAGGGCGAATACGAAGAAAAGTGTAATATTATAGTTGACAACGATAAACTGCGGGATTGATTGTTTAACATGGCTAACAACCAATGCAAGAATTAAGATTTACAACAAATTTGTGTGCCAGATAACAAGTCCTGGTGTTAATAAACAACTTGGCAATCATATACTAGATTTTACGTTGTCCAGATGTACGTTTAAGGAAACATTTGCGTCTACTTTGGCCAAAGAACATGGTATTACGCGATTGGAAGCGACAATATACAACTGTGCAATTGGAAGCTATGTCAGTGCGGAACGGTATAAAACCCTTAAAAGACTGTTTAACCTTATTGGAAGATAGTGTTATACTTCCTAAAGGCGCCAATGTACTCGGTACCACTTACCAAAATGTGGAGTAAGCTATCGGACAAGCTACAAAATAGCTGCTGTTTAGTGTATAGTAACCTGCTACAGTACGTGTATTGGGGGAATGGCAATACAAAGAAATTGACGGGCTTGCAAATTAAGTTGTCCAAAACCAGAGAAAGGAAAAAGTTGATAAAGTATGTGCTTTCGGCTTTTAGTTTTAACTATTTACCTGTAAATTATTTGGAGATAGTAGAGGAAGATGTCCAAGATAAAATAAAAATCTTACACAAGTGCTACATTAAAGCAGGTAGTACATATTTTACACAATCTGCAACACCATATTCTACAATTCCAAAAGAAATAGTAATTTCGGACTTGGGATTGATAGATACGCCTAACATTCTGTCCAGAGGTTGTACGACAACGCGTAAATATTGGTAGTAAACTCTATCCGTTTACGCTAAAGGAAATTGCCCCATTATGTATACCATACGCTGTAAGTGGAAGGAAAAGACAACTGGAATTAGAGGAAATGGATGCAAAAGGCGAAAATTGACTACATGGAAAACACTGCGACAATACGCGATCAATACAAAGATGTGTTAGACAAAGAACATCTTATTAGAGAAAATGAGGAAGAATTAAAAGATTATTTTATGTCGATGGACTGACTTAGATACATCTGGTTTGTACAAGTTGTATGCATTTGCGGTTAGTAAGAAAGACTCTTTAGTTATGTAGGCGTTCTTGCAGAAAAGGATGGTACTAAATCCGTATACTTTTTAAAAGGTTATTCTAAAACGTATTTATCAAAATGGCAGATAACAAAGACGAACTAAGGAATGCGGGTTTCGTAATCTTTGCGTACACCACACGCAAAGGGGGTCCGTTAAACATTGTATATTTGCCTAGTAAAGAACCTTTCGGATCATTTAAAACCGAGGGTCTTACAACCTATAACAACCATATATTCCCAAAAGTGGTGAATATGCAACTACAACGGTGTGTGGGAGAAAAGGATTTCCAATACCGACAAGAAGAAGTCGATCAAGCTTAACAAGATACGTATGCAGGATATAGTGGGAAAGCTGCGATTAAAAGATTGTCACAAGCTGCAAGAATTACACGAAGGAATGGATCTGGTTGTCGGCGTGGAATCAAAGACTTTAAATATAGAGGCAAACTTCGGTACATTTTACAATTCGAAAACCTAGACGGTCTCTATGTATCAAACTATTGGTTAGAAAAGGAGATAGAGGACTTGGGTATCGATTTAAATTTTAAGCTGCGAATAAAATTAGATAAAATTAAAGCCACTCCAAACAAACATAAAGAAAGGACTGTCTTCTGTGTATAACTTTGTATTAAAATTAAGTTTAAATGACCCCATGCTTGGCATTAAATATTTTTAAATTTGTTATGTATAATGTCAGAATAAACATTTTATAATAGTATATAACATTGTTCTTTATTTATAAAAGGCTGTGACGTTACCCCGAAATAGCAGTCGCACAGAGAGGGATGCGCATGGGCAGCACGCATGGGCAGGGTGTACGCGCAGGGGTGCGCATGGGTGGGTGCATGCGCAGGGTGCTCATGGGCTGGGATGTGTCATGTACACGAGGGAAGCGGATGTTAACAGTCACCAAGCATCCAAACCTTTATTTGATGGTATCGAGTACTTGCCTGCGTATGTATCCGGAGTAAAAGAATACGATTTGCGCAGCTTTATTAATAAAATTAGTTTATCGAGGAAGATGACAAAAGGTACATCATTCCTAATAGTACAACAATCTACGCATGGGGACGTAAAGATATAAGATAGTTGTTTATATTTGTATATATTATTGTATATATTAGTTTTAAGATTCCATAATTTTTAAGTTCTTCTCCCACCTTCCAAATCCTTCCGGCTTCTATCCTGGTTGACAGAGTATACGTGTTATCTCCACGTGGTATTCGCGGACGCGGCGGTTTTAGATTTCGGGCGACGGTTGGTTAAAGTATATGTCTTGGTTAGCAAAAAAGGTTTTAAAGATGGAGTTAAATAAAGATGGGCAAAAATTAGTCTTTAAACGCATAACTTTGTATGGGTGGTCCTATTTAAAATCTGTTTACAGATTTGGGGTCCCTAGAAAAATTTAATATTAGTTGATACCAGCAAAATATATTTATCTTAAAAGAGTGACTACCCTGTATAATAAATACAATATAACACTTGTCAAAAAAAGTTGTAGGAAAATTAAAGACGTATTTAATGGGGGTCCAGTATTAGAATTTGTTGGTAGTAGGGCTAAGTCCTACTGTAATGTAGGCGAGAAAGATACGATTAAAAAGATTAAAGGGGATCTCGAATTGTAGTTATAAAACCGAGGGTCTTACAACCTATAACGAGCATATACCTCAAAAGGGGTAGGTATGCAACTACGCAGCAGTGCGCGGGAGAATAAGAATTCTCCAATAAGAAATTAAAGTTTCCATGTACGTAGCACCAGTCATTGGGTAATGGTCGAAATGTTAAACCTATAAAGGCGATTATTAATTGTGGTTTAGAAAATAGTAGTTTTCGTGACTAAATAAAATAGCTTAGACTGGTTAATGTATATGGTTACATACTCGTAGACATCCACAAACATCTGTTTACGTCCACAATGGTGATACCGGTGGTTTTGTTTAACAAATAGTAAGAAAGATACGTCAGGTGTTAGTGCGTGGAAGCCCATAGGATCGTTGGATTCAAAAGAACGGTGCGTATAGTGGTTCTCCGTTAGAATAATCGAAAGTGGTTAATCGGTCGTATTAGATGTTTAAATAAGCGAAAGTGTAAATGCCTACATAAACAAAAATTTAATTAACCGACAAAAGTGCGCGATGTGCTACACTTATAAATAAAGTATGGAATGGTGCTTTAGCGGCCCTAGCAGTAAAAGGGTGACTGACTTTTCCAAGCAACTACAAGAATAGCAGTAGCGCAGAGAAGGGGTATGCATGTATTATACAGTTGCTGCAAAATATGTTAGTTTACGCGTAGCTCGGATGTGTAATTGATCACGACTTAAAGATCCTCGGAGGTTTAAAAATTCTCAGCCCATTGTCGTTCGAAAATGTTTGGAAATTATCAAAACGGTAGCGGTTGAAGTTTAATGGATGATTGACTGAGTTTTTCTACCTTTACGAGGGAATTGGAAGTTGACAGACATCGAGCATCTAATTCTCTATTTGTACGATATCGAGTACTTACCGGTTCTAGAAATCATTACGTGCGATTGACCGCTATGCGAAAGTGTAAAAGCACAGAAGCATAATTATCAGACGAAAAAGTGCGCGATGTGCTATAGAACGTATAAAAAATGGTGCTTTGCATCGGTCCTAACAGTAAAAGGAGAGTGACTTTTTCTAGCAATTACAAGAATAGCAGTAGCGCGGCGAAGGGGTATGCATGTATTATACAGCGCATTGTTAGTATCCGAGCTCGAACGTGAACAAATTAAATTTTAATCTATAATTAACCACGATCGTAAAATGGGAAATTAATGGTTAATTTAAATACTGCTACATATACTTTCGCTTGGTGATTCATTTAGAAAATATTCAAGCCTACCATTTCCTAAAGTATGACGTAGAAGTTATTTAAAATTAAATTGTTGTAAGTATCCTGTAAACAAGTTGGTATTTTCTTAGTAATGGTTTAAAGTGTTTTTGGTTATAGTAGCACTGCATCTTCTACAGCACGACTTGCACACAATTTGTGTGCGTGTGCTATCACCCTTTGGATTTTTAATATGCACGCGATCCGTATAACATGGAAGACGTTTTCGATGTTTCTACTAACGGCATTCGCACCATCGACAAAGCGAACCAGGGCGCATGCATTGGCGCTAAATGTATTGGACGAGCAGCGAGGATTATGACGTCATTTAGTTCCTCGCTGAATCCTCAACTTCGTTCGGGTTTCTTCGGAAACCTTCGGTTTGCATTCTATAGGGTACATAAAGCATGTGCGCAAGAATAATCTCTTTAGTTATAAGTTAGTTCGCTTACAAGTCAAGTCTTATAGTGCGGATTTTGTTTTGTACTAAAATGGTATCTGCAAACGTTTTAAATGCAACTTTGCGGTGCTACTTA
Organism: Platerodrilus igneus; assembly: GCA_036346225.1. NCBI lineage: Eukaryota > Metazoa > Arthropoda > Insecta > Coleoptera > Lycidae > Platerodrilus > Platerodrilus igneus. Next base: position 166,491 of record JARFIW010001641.1, on the reverse strand, counting down.
TACCTGGAAAAATGCTCTCAAACGGCACCAGAACAAATGTCGTGGTGCAACATCGTCCAAGGTTGCCGTCCGCAGCAAAGTACTTAAACTGTGGGACTTGCGGTTTCGCTTTTACGAGAATGGACAACTTACTGCGACACAAGGAAAACAGCACGGTATGTCATTAAGCCTTAAACGTTCAGCTCCGCCAGCTGTTAAAGGACCTTGTACGAAACAACCACGAATTATGTGTAAAGTATGCGATTTCGAAATGGAAAAGAATACATATGCCGCACACTTGAGAAGCAACAGACATAAAATGCATCAGTTACCGCTACTAGCGACGATGGTGTAGAAATGGTTAGTACAGCGTTTAACAACCGTATGGCTAGCTATCGCATAAAGAACGCCAGTCTCGACGATGGAGTGCCCGAGTTTCTTTGGAAGCAGAAAGAGCGATTTATTCGATTAATAAATGAAAAAAGAATACAACATACAGCAGTAAAAGTCTATTGCGAACTCTACGGCGTTTACACCAAAATGGGGAAGAGAAGTCCGATGTGAAATCCTTTAACACAAAAAATGTGGTTATAACGTCTTCTAGTAATTTGGAGAATATGTACGAGGTCTTAAGCGAGACCATAAGAACAAAATCAGAGGAATTTGAAACATGCGGGTTCGGTTGGTCTTTGGAAAAAGTGCTCTATTTAGAAATAAATATTAATAAGTATGAGCCGATATGAGAAGTTCTAGGTTCAAAATAAAAAATTGTGAATATGTATTTAGAAATGTGGTTTACAAAATTTAAACTGTATTAGTAAAAATTGTCTGTAATAAAAGTTTTAAGAATGGGCTTTAGATTTTCTTTAGATATGAGCTGCAGGAAAGTTATAATTTGGAGGGTGTGTAAATGGTAAGGGTGGTCCTGTTTTAAATCTGTTTACAGATTCGGATTCTACATAAAATTCTAGACTAACAAGATGTATTGCATGTATAAAAATTTATAAGAACGATCAAAAGTCGCTACAGGTAAGAAATCTTAAAATCAGGGTAGGTCCCTGGGGGATGGCGCTATCTAAAAAATTTAAAGAGATTTGGGTAGCTTAAAAAAATTTATAAGAACGCTCAAAAGTCACTACAGGTAAGAAATCTTAAAAATGGGGTAGCTGTCTTGGGGATGATGCTATCTGAAAAATTCCTAGAGATTCGGGTAGCTGAGAAAAATCTAATGTTAATTGATACCAAACAAGGTAGGTTTATCTCGTGGGTGGAAATGTGGAGAAAGATTTATCTCGCAGAGGGTATATGTGTAACTTTGCAGGGCGTGGTCCGATTTCAAATCTGTTTGCAGATTTGGATTCTATATAAAATTTTAGGCTAACAAGATGTATCGCATGACTAAAAAAATTTATAAGAACGCTCAAAAGTCGCTACATGTAAGAAATCTTAAAATTGGGGTAGCACCCTTGGGGGTGATGATATCTGAAAAATTCCTAAAGATTCGGGTAGCTGAGAAAGTTCTAATATTAATTGATACCAAACAAGATAGGTTTATCTCGAAAGATGCATTGGTTAGTCGAAGAAAACTATTTGGTTCAGATAAAAAGATAAAAATGGCTAGTCGAAGAAAACTTTTGGTTCAGATGTGTGGGAAATGAGGATTTGGGAGCAAATGAGGACGGAAAGAGTCGTTCCTCCTCATTTGCTCCTTATGGGGATTTACATGTAAATGAGGGAGCAAATGAGGATTTGGGAGCAAATGAGGGTTTTGGGAGCAAATGAGGTCACAGGATCCTTGATTTTACCCTACTTATATATATTTATATATATATATATATATATATATATATATATATATATATATATATATGTATAAGCAATAGTTGATTTTAGCAAATTATTTGTTTTAAAACAAAATAGTATTAAGATATATAAATAAACACCCACTTTACGAAAAATGAAAAGCGAGTGTTTAACTATACAAATATTTGCATAGCGATAAATAAAAGATTTTGATTGCTCCATAAAGAGTGTAAACATTCATCGATTAGTTTCAGTCTTTTTGGGCATCACCTGGAAGAAATGGTAGCAAAGTTGTAATACTTAATACAGACGCCTTATGGAAAGTACAGCATCACCTAGCTCACAATGTCTGTCTTTGTGTCGTTTCACCTGACATCGCAGGTATTCAGCAACAGTCGTCACAGAGGAGATCCGGCTCAACTCTTTTTACTTTGTATTAATTTAAGACTCATTAAACCTATATTTCTTTTAAATTAAAACTTTTAGCTATGGAAAGAGGCAGTTGAGCCGGATCCCTTTCGTGCCGACTGTTGCTAAAACCTGCGGTGTCAGGTGAAACGACACAAAGACACAAATTGTAAGCTAGGTGATGCTGCACTTCCCATAAGGTGTCTGTACACACACACGCCCCGCCGTTGACTTGCAGTCAGGAGTTTCAATCGACAAGTACAGTATTTAGATAAGTATGATTAGAACTAATATTCTAATTTGGGGATTTCTAATCCGCATACTACATATCATGTGCTAAATTTAAAACTAGAATCAGGGAATATTAATTTATTATATTTATATCCGTGTGGATATCATTATTAATTTTTTATTGAAGAGGATGAATTAATATATAACTGAGGTAATTATAAGAAATTTGTAAGGTTCGAGCAAGTGCTTAAAGTGATACGAAGGGGATTTCATTTTAAATTTGTATCACGAGTTGATAAATCATATTGATAATGCATGCTATTACTAGATTAACTATATAAGCATTACATGGAAATACATTATAATAGAGATCGTTACATATAATTAGTTTATTTGTGAAAGATTATTTTTCATAAAGTCTAGTGCACTTGAATGGTGGTTATGTCGTTATATTCAGTTGTCCAGGATATTGGCTAATCTAGGCCTTGAGATAAGCTTCACAGAACATCGGGATTACTATTAAACTTTATTTGATAATAGAACGTTTTCTTGCAACGGGTAAGTTTGCTGGATTCATTCCATACTCTGTGGTGGCATGGTAAGTTTAATTCAACGTATACTTGGTATGAACAGTAAAATGACGCTATTGAGTCTCATGCTCCTATCCATAAATATTTTAGCGTAATAAATAGCATTATAACCTAACAATCTATCTCTCCTATTTTTACTCTTTTCCATATATTTTGTTCATCCCCTACCATTTCTAGATCATCTTTATTCTTAACTTGTCTGTCCAATAAATTAGAAGCACGTTTATTTTTCAGCAGTCGCCACAGAGGAGATCCGGCTCAACTCTTTTTACTTTGTATTAATTTAAGACTCATTAAACCTACATTTTTTTTAAATTAAAACTTTTAGTTATGGAGAGATGCAGCTGAGCCGGATCCCTTTCGTGCTGATTGTTGCTAAAATCTGCGGTGTCAGATGAAACGACACAAAGACACAAATTGTGAGCTAGGTGATGCTGCACTTCCCATAAGGTGTCTGTACACACACACCCACACACCCACACACAAACACACACGCACGCACACGCACACGCACACGCACACGCCCACACACACACACAAACACAAACACACACACACATTAATATATATATATATATATATATATATATATATATGTACGCGCCATATCTGTCCCCGTTCGGGGCATTCCCTCTCTCCGCGCGAGCGGGTCCGAATGGTTCGCACTAGTTAATAGGAGTCGGTCGTCGAGCCTCGTGATAGCCACAACTAGTAAAAATAAGCCTACTCTCTTCTTCTAATCCGGCATTGGCCTCTTCCTTTCATGTCTCCCTCCTTTTCTTCAGCCCTTGGCCAAAAGCGGTAGTTTACAGTGTTTAGTGCCTCTCAAGTGCCCAAGGAACTTTCGGTAAGTGTTTTTATACCTTTGTATGATTCTACCCTATAAACTGTTCTCAACCTCACCCCTTAATAATTACAGTCCACGCTCTATCTCGAAACCCCCTTGTTTACGGCTTTTTGCACTCAAGGTGGTTCTATTTGTATCCCGTTACGGAGTACGGGTATTCGATAACAAAAATTTGCTCCATCGACCGGATCTAGAACTACGTTTATATAGTTCTCTCTTTCTCGCCTCATCGATTCAAAGACATACAAACGTAGGTCTTTATTAATTTACAAATTCGTAAATAATTTAGTACTTGATAATAGAAACTATTTGAAAGTGTTATCTGTACGTTTCAATTTGTTGTTAAATCGCACGTGCATTCTTTCGAGTTCAAGTTCATTGCAATTAGATTATTGTTACCATATTCCAATATCAAGATCATTGCACTCCATTCAGAATTTGTTTGTTTACAAACAAACCGTCCTTTAATACGTACGTTAGTTTACTTAACTATTGTTAATTTATTCATAAAGTTCCTAATTATGGCGGAAGGTGATATTTTAAAGAAAAAACTTGAAGACTATTTCGCGCGCTTAACCGAAATTGCCGATTATGTTCGTACCGCAACCCGTTTAGTTGCCGTAGAAGCGAGATATCTACGTATGCAAAGTATTGAACGACAACTAGATGTTGTCTACGATAAAATTTTAACCTATAATTCGGTTGTTGACGAAAAGGATGAGATTAAAACTCAAAGTTCTTCGTTAGGTAATTTGTTAGACGTTATTCGTACGCGGTATTTAGATATCAAACAAAATGCATCAAAATCGGTTGATGATACTTCAACTAATCCCTCTCAAACTTCTGTAAGTTATTTAAAACCTCTAAGTATAACCCCCTTTGATGGATGTGTAGAAAACTAGCAAAATTTCATTTCGCTTTACAAGAGTCTGGTTCATGAAAACGACCAAATTCCGCTAATTCGTAAGTATCACTATTTGCGTAGCTATCTTAAGGGTGAAGCTCTCGCCCTAATTTCGGATCTAGCCCTTGAGGCTGATTTATACCAACAAGCTTTTGATAAGCTAGAAGAACGCTATAACTCACCCCGTAAAATTACTAGCTATTATTTAAATAAAGTATTACAATTTAAATCATCTGGATCTCTCTCAAACTTCATCAATATTCATTTTAACGCTGTTAACACATTGAAGGCGGCGGATAAAGTCGAAGATTTGGCCGACTTTATACTATTTTCGTCGTGTTACCGTAATCTTGAGTTCAAAACGCAAAATGCTTTTGATCTAAAAGTAGGTTCCGAAGTTCCTACTTGTTCTCAGCTCTTCGATTTTTTATCGTTGCAAAGCAAAGCCTCTGAGCTTTATGACGATATGAAAAAAGATAGGGTTATTAAACCTAGTGCGCATCCTCGTTTCAAATCAAACTTCAATCAGTCCCTCTTAATGAAAGTTTGCAAAATTCCGCTACGGCTAAAGCTGTCCGAGTTTCATGCCCGTGCTGTGGTGAAGCTCATAAAATTTATGGTTGTTCAACATTTCATGCACTTAATATTGCCGATCGTTATTCCACTATTAAAACTTTAAATTTGTGCTTTAAATGCTTTGGTAATCATACTCGAGGTTGCAATTCTGAAGGTAAATGTAAAGTTTGCCATTCCTCATATCACCAATCTTTGTTGCATAAACCCCTACCCAACGAGGTGGTGCATAATTCGGAAAAATCCTCTACTGCAATAGCACCCGAAATTGATTCGGCTTGTAATGTTTCGAGTTCTCATGAAAGTTATACTGTGCTGTTGGCAACAGCGCAGGCTCTTATTTTAGATATAAACCAGGATCTACAACCCGTAAGGTGCGTTTTTGATTCTGGATCTCAAATAAACGCAATTACGAGTACATATGTTCAACGTTTGGGTCTTCAGCGTACTAGGGATTCCCGCCAAGTTAGTGGAATTTCCGACGCTTTAACAAAGTCCAAGGGGACCGTTTGTTGCAGTCTATTCTAAATATTTTCAAAATAGAATTCAATTCAAGGCTTCAATATTTCCTAAAATAACAGGAGATATACCGGGTAGTTCATTGCCCATTTCTGTTTATAATAAATTTAAAAATATGCAAATGGCTGATAAAAGTTTCCATCAGTCCTTGCTCGTAGAAATTCTTCTAGGTGCCGAGATATGTGCCGAAGTACTGTTTTCCGAACATTCCGCTATTATTCCTGGCCGCCCTTTGGCGATTCAAACCATGTTTGGTTACGTGCTGCTCGGTCAAGTTCCGTGTATTAACCCTACGGTTAATGCTACTTCACTTTTCATTCAATCGGATTCTATAGATAAAGAAATAAGAAATTTCTGGGAATTGGAAGAAATTAAAATTCCCACGGAAACCTCCCCAGAAGATGTGTTTTGTGAGACGCATTTTCTCGCAACCCACTCGCGTGACGATTCTGGTCGTTGCACGGTTGCTCTTCCTTTCAATCATAGTATTGAACCGCTTGGTAAAAATTGTCGGGCCGCTTATAATTGCTATTTAAATTTAGAAAGGCGTCTTTTACTCTCTCCTGAAAAGCTAAATGCTTATAATGGCTTTTTGCAGGAATATTTTGATTTTGGTCGTATGTCCGTTGCCGAAACCCCCTCCGATTATGTACTATCGCATCATGCAGTTTCTAAAATAACAAGTAGCACTACGAAGCTACACGTTGTTTTCAATGGTTCTGCTATTGATTCATTAGGAATTTCTCTTAATGACAGGTTATATTCTGGCCCTAAACTACAAGGAAATCTACCCGAAATAATATCCGCATTTCGTTGTCACAAAATTGCTGTTTGTGCGGACATCCAAAGGATGTACCGTCAGATTCTGGTTTGTTCCTCGGATCGTCAATTCCAGCACATTTTTTGGCGATCTACTTCTCAAGAAAATATTTGTGAATATGAACTCAAAACTCTCACGTATGGGTTAGCGCCCTCCGCATTTCTGGCTCAAAGAGTACTTCAGCAGTTAGTAATTGACGAGGGTAAATCTTACCCTATGGCCTCCGAAGCTATTATGCATCACACATACATGGACGATGTAATTTTTGGTGCATGTAGTCTCACAGAAGCGAGACAGCTACAGCACGAGCTTATTAAGCTTCTCTCTCTCGGATAATTTCATTTGCGTAAATGGTCAAGCAATGCCGTGGAATTGTTACAAGATTTTGAAAAATCGGAATTAGAAACTCTTATTACTTTCTCTGATCAAGTGAGCGGTATAAAAATATTAGGTTTAGTTTGGAATCCTTTATTAGACGTATTCACTTATAACGTAATTCCCTTTGGAGGCCCGTTTAATAAACGCGCCGTACTTTCTTATATGGCTCGTATATTCGACCCGTTAGGTTGGTTAACCCATTAGCGCTTTGTGTGTTCATATGGACACACCTTATGTCACATTAAACAATCGCTTACAAAACCGGATGCGGACATTCATTCGGTTTGTGGTCGTTTCTTAGGATTGAGAGAAGTTCAGTTGTGCTTTGTATGCGTTCAGGTAGAGATTATTTTCAAAAGAAAGTGGAATCTACAGTCGCAAATACAATGGACGGTCATTCACGTTTTGTAGTTGTTGAAGCAGCAGCCAGCGATATTCGTTTTACGTAAGTAGAAATGTATATGTGTAATTGTTTTTTGTATAAAACGATATTATATAACGGATGTATAAATTCTCTGAATAAAAAATATTTAGTACTAATATTTTCTTGTCTAACAATAGTGTGATCATATGAACACGCTAAGCATTAACAATATCTCCTAGCACCGGTAGCAAATTTATATCAATTCTTTTGTTTTCATCGGAATTACACTTCAGGATGCATTAGAAATACTAGAAAATGATGAACAAGAAATTGATAGTATATTTATTGAACCTCCTGATCCAGCATTGAATTCTGATGAAGATTCTGCAGAAGAAGATGAAGGCGGTTTAGTGGATAACTTATGTGGGCGACAGCTATCATCTCACGCAGAAATTGTTTATAAAGAGAGCATTGAATCTGGTGAAGATGTCGACGAAAATCCACCCAGACAATGTAAAAAATTTAAAAAAACTATTTATAAGTGGGAAAAAAAGGACATCTCAGAAAAGAGAACGTTTTTTCCCGAACCAAATTATCAACAATATGCTGGTAAAACTCCAGTGGAGCTCTTTGAGCTTTTTATAGATGATAAGTTCATGGAGTTAGTTCTTATTGAATCTGCTCGTTATGCCATGAGTAAAAACGAAAGAGATCCTGCTTTTACCGCTGAAGAAATACGCGTTTTTATTGGAATCCTATTTTTATCGGGGTATGTTACAGTTCCATCCAAAAGGTCGTATTGGGAATCTGCAGAAGACGTTCGCAATTCATTGGTTTTAAATGCTATGCGTCGTGCCAGATTTCTAGAGATCAACAGATTCATACATTTTGCAGATAATGCAATGATATCAAAAAATGACAAAATGTGGAAACTGCGGCCAATTATTAGTTTATTGCAGGAAAAGTGTTTGCAACATTTTAGTCCTGAAGAGCATTTGTCTTATGATGAATGCATGATTGCATACTACGGCAAGCATAGTTGCAAGCAATTTATAAAGGGTAAGCCGATTAGATTTGGCTACAAAGCCTGGTGCTTGAATACTGCTAACGGGTATTTAATAAATTTTGATATATATCAAGGCAAAAGTATTCAGAAAAATGAGGAATACGAAAATATTTATGGAAAAGCAGCTACACCATTGTTGCAAATGTTGGATGGACTCCTAATCATATTGCTTGTCTACCTCTAAAAATATATTTTGACAATCTGTTCACAGGTTTGCCCTTGTTAATAAATTTACAAGAAAGAGGCTATGGCGCAACAGGAACTGTTAGGGAAAATCGTGTTCCCAAGGAGTGCCTTCTCATTCCAAGCAAGGTTTTGAAGAAACAAGAAAGAGGAATCTTTGATTTCAAAAAAATTTGTGACAAAGACATTATCTTTTCAAGATGGGTTGACAACAGTGTGATTACTGTTGCATCCAATATACATAGTGTAAATCCTGTTTCCAAAGTTCAAAGATATTCTAGGATTGAAAAAGACTATAACCGTTTCGCAGCCATTGCTCATAGGATATTATAATAAGTATATGGGAGGCACGGATCTGATGGACCAGAATGTTGCTTGTCATCGAATTAGTTTTCGTGGAAAAAATGGTATTGGTCGATATTTACATGGTTGCTAGATGTTGCTGCTCAGAATGCTTGGTATTTATCAAGAAAATGTGGGGAATCTGTCTCAACTAGAATTCAAACGTGCAATTGTAATGACCTATCTAAAATCATTCAAAATCCACCAAAAGGTGGAGGCCGTCCATCATCTAGTGCCAATTCAAGCAGTGTAATGGTTGCCGATTACGTGAGATTTGATGGAAGGAGCATTTAGTTCAACAATGCGCACGAAGAAGATGCCAAGAGTGGAAATGCAAAAGTACTGTTAGAACTGAATGCAGTAAATGTAATGTAGGGCTGTGTATTTCTTGTTTTAAAGGTTTTCATGAAAAATAAAATTCTAGCTATGTAGATAGTGCTAAAAAACCAACATATATTCAATGCATTTATTTTTATACCTCAAACGCTTAGCGTGATCGTATGAACACACCCCTTATCTACAAATCTAAGGCAGATATCACTTTGAAATTTTGGAAAAATAACTGTCTAACCACTGTCTCCCTCGATGTGTAATTTCATCAAAATCGGACAATGCAAAAAATTCGGGCGTTAATGGGTTAACCCCGGTACTTTTCAAGAAAATATTTGTGAATATGAACTCAAAACTCTCACGTATGGGTTAGCGCCCTCCGCATTTCTGGCTCAAAGAGTACTTCAGCAATTAGTAATTGACGAGGGTAAATCTTACCCTATGGCTTCCGAAGCTATTATGCATCACACATACATGGACGATGTAATTTTTAGTGCCTGTAGTGTCACAGAAGCGAGACAGCTACAGCACGAGCTTATTAAGCTTCTCTCTCTCGGACAATTTCATTTGCGTAAATGGTCAAGCAATGCCGTGGAATTGTTACAAGATTTTGAAAAATCGGAATTAGAAACTCTTAGTACTTTCTCTGATCAAGTGAACGGTATAAAAATATTAGGTTTAGTTTGGAATCCTTTATTAGACGTATTCACTTATAACGTAATTCCTTTGAAGGCCCGTTTAATAAACGCGCCGTACTTTCTTATATGGCTCGTATATTCGACCCGTTAGGTTGGTTAGCCCCGGTAATTTTTATAGTCAAACACCTGTTACAACGGCTTTGGTTACAACAATTGGGTTGGGATGATGTCCCCGACCATAATTGGTGTTCTGAATGGCAAGATTTTTGTAACCAAGTTACAATATTATCGCAGCTAAAAATTCCTCGTCTTTTGTCTTAATTCACGGAAACCTACAGATTGTTAGGATTCTGTGATGCGAGCAAAAGGGGTTACGGCGCTTGCGTCTATTTACATATAATTTGTGGTGATTCAGTGAATTGCAACCTAATTCAAGCTAAGAGCAAGGTTGCTCCTCTAAAATATTTAAGTATCCTCCGCTTAGAACTTTCAGGTGCTCTTTTATTAGCGAAATCAATTCATTCAATTACTTTAAATAAATTTTCTTACCCAATTTTAGAAACGAAACTATTTTCTGATTCTCAAGTAGTACTAACCTGGCTACAGACTCCTTCATATTTGCTCAAGCCAATTGTAGGAAATCGAGTTAGCCAAATCCTGGAATACACTACTATTTCTCAGTGGCGTCATATTTGCGGGGAAAATAATCCCGCCGACGTGGCTTCAAGAGGTCGTTCTCCACTTCAACTATTGCACAACGAATTGTGGTGGCATGGTTCGTGCAATTTCAATTACGATTTTATCAACCTCAACAGCTCTTTCCCTCCTATAGGGGAAGTTCCCGAATTGAAACAAATTCCTGTCTCGCTAATCGCTACAGGACAAAATGAATTTGGTGATTTTATGGAGCGATTCTCTTGTTTATCTCATTTGCAATACAGCATAGCATATGTGAATCGGTTTATTCACAATTGTCGCCACCCCCGAGAAAAAATGTTAGGCCCCATTTCCGGCGAAGAATTCCGAAATGGTCTGATGACTTGTGTAAAGTTGACTCAACGTCAGTTTTTTACTTCAGAATTATTATTATATGAAAAAAATAAGGATCTTCCTCTCTCGTTTAGAAAGTTATCGCCCTTTATTGATTCCCAAGGCTTGTTTAGGGTGGGCGGTCGCTCGAAACATTCTCAGTTGCCCTATACTAGCAAGCATCCTCTATTATTGCCCAAACGGGCGAACTTATCTAAATTAATTTGCAAACATTATCACCTTTTATCGTAACATTCGGGCCCCTCTATGACACATTCTCTTATTCTTCGATCTTATTGGATTTTTGGTCTACGCTCTTTAGTTCGGCAAACTCTTTACCATTGTTTGTCCTGTTTTCGAATAAACACTAAGTCCCCTCAGCCAATATTGTCCGATCTGCCTCCTTCTCGTGTACAATTAACTCGCGCATTTACTCACGTCGGAATTGATTTTGCTGGCCCCTTTTTAACCAAAGCTTCGTTAAACCGAAATTCTTCTAATCGAAAATCTTATCTATGTGCCTTTGTTTGCATGTGCACAAGAGCTGTGCATTTAGAGCTGGTTTCTGAACTTTCTAGAAACGCCTTTATGGCATCCTTTAATCGTTTTGTTTCTCGTCGCGGCGCTCCTGATTCCATTTATTCAGACTGTGGCAAAAATTTTATTGGCTCCGCTCGCGTGCTAAAGGAAGCCAGTGAATTTTTGCGTCAAAATCATGAGGAAATATTTTCTGCAATGGCTGTTCTTCAAGTTAAGTGGCAATTTAACCCCCCATATGCACCTAATTTTGGTGGCATTTGGGAAGCTTGCGTAAAATCCGCAAAAGCCTTATTACTACGAACTATCGGTCATCAGGCCCTCACATTTGAGGAGCTCACAACTATATTTGCTCGTATCGAAGCCGTGTTGAATAGCCGACCTCTAGCTTTCTACTCCTTGGACGCTACTGATAGCTCTGATTACCTAACCCCTGGTCATTTTCTGATTGGGGGTCCAATTCTGAGTTTGCCAGAAATCACTCTTCCCGAGAGTATCAAATTACATTCACGTTGGCAACGCTTATGTCAAATCACTCATTCTTTCTGGCGCCGGTGGTCGAACGAATATTTACTTACACTCACGCAGCGGACAAAGTGGAACCGTTCCTTGGATAACGACTCGAAGGTGGGTCATATGGTTTTTCTCCTAGGAATAAATACCTCGCCTTTGTCATGGCCGCTAGGCCGTATCGAAAAGCTATTTCCGGGTCACGACGGAGTTACTTGTGTTGTTTCAGTAAAAACGTCTCGTGGTACCTTCGTTCGTACCGTGAATAAAATTCTTCCCCTTAGAAAAGTAATGCTTAAATTTTCGTTAAGATATTTTTAATTTTTTTTTCGATTTTAGTCACTCGTTTAGTTGTTTTCTTTCTCTTTGTTTTCTTCTCCCCCACCCGAGTATCGGCGGGTTAACCGTACTCTGCGGCTAGGAGGAAATGCCTAGCTCTAATTATATTTCGTTTTTTTTTGTAAAATTTTTCCTTAATTTTAGGTGGGCGGTATGTACGCGCCATATCTGTCCCCGTTCGGGGCATTCCCTCTCTCCGCGCGAGCGGGTTCGAATGGTTTGCGCTAGTTAATAGGAGTCGGTCGTCGAGCCTCGTGATAGCCACAACTAGTAAAAATAAGCCTGCTCTCTTCTTCTAATCCGGCATTGGCCTCTTCCTTTCCTGTCTCCCTCCTTTTCTTCAGCCCTTGGCCAAAAGCGGTAGTTTACAGTGTTTAGTGCCTCTCAAGTGCCCAAGGAACTTTCGGTAAGTATTTTTATACCTTTGTATGATTCTACTCCTATAAACTGTTCTCAACCTCACCTCTTAATAATTACAGTCCACGCTCTATCTCGGAACCCCTTGTTTACGGCTTTTTGCACTCAAGGCGGTTCTATTTGTATCCCGTTACGGAGTACGGGTATTCGATAACAATATATATATATATATATATATATATATATATATATATATATATAAATTAAGACCTAATAATCTTTTTGGGTTATACTTCGTCCAAATTTGAAGTTTACAATAATGTCATTTGTAAATAACTGACGTTTCTGGAAATATGTTTCCTTAAACTTAGTTCTAAAATTAGTGTAAAAAGTTTACATATTTGGAGATGATTAAAATTTACTTACATTGACTTGACCGTAAACTAATTAAAAATACTTATTTGTACAATTTGAATAAACACATTTAAGAATTAAACAATTTTTAAAAGCTTACTAGAAATAAAAATATTGATAATGTGAAAACAGTAATCATTAAAATTAATTTTTGAAAACAGTATACATAGTAAGTTAATTTATGTATGTACCTGTGGATTATCTTCGATTTATGTGTTGTTATCTGATCTAAATATTGATAGTAAAAGTCTATGTAGTGGAATGTGTAGTCGTATAAATCTATTACAGTTAGATTAAGACGTGCTGTTTGCTTGCTTAATTAAGCTAATTTTAGAACTAAGTCTAAGGGAACATATTTCCCAAAACGTCAGTTATTGAAAAATGACATTATTAGAAATTCAAATTTGGACGAAAGAAAACCCAAAAAAGATTATTTGGTCTTAATTTATACATTACAACGTCCAGAAATATACAACAAAAATATGTATATATATATATATATATATATCTATATGTATAAACATATATATGTATATATATATATATATATATATATATATTGCCGTGGAACTCTGCTTAGCTCTGGTACTCGCCAGAGTAAAAGAAAATATACTTTCAAAACTATAAGAATTTTTACAAAAAATTTCTTTCCCGGATCCCGGTTCATCAAATTAATTTCTTCAGCAGCTTCCCTGGCTAGCTCAGCTGTGCATCTTTTCGTATACCTAAATTTACTATCATTCTCTTTACCGTTCACACACCATTCAATAAAGTCACAAAATAATACAACAATCATACAATCTTTATTTACCACTATTTACAAAAAATAATTCATAGTTATGTACAGTTCGGTGTTCAAGTTACACCTCAATACATGCTATCTTTCTAAAATCCTTGTTTTAAAATTGAAATTTTACACACATTTAATGCAACAGGAGTAAATGGGCTCCAAATAATACCTTATTTTTGTTTATTAACACACACTGGAGTATGGTGAGCTCATGATAACCCAGTTTATTAATGTATGCTTTCTACTTTGCATACTATTACTACAAACTGAAAACAACTGATGTACTCTTAACAATTAAATTTAAATTCATCAAGCAATTCAATAAGCTTTACGTACACCTTTTGTTATATATTCAAAATACCATATTAATAGTCAGCTATACGTATTCCTTTCAATACGTAAAATAACGAAAAATAACCATCAAAGTTCACTGTCACACATCACAAATAATTTCAACAGTTTATAAAAAAACCAGCAAATTCAAATGCGTTACCTAGAAAAACTTGAAGATTCCATCTCCGTTGACGATGTATTATGTTTTAGAACCCCTTGGCCTAGTGGTTATGCGCGCTACTCACCAGATGTTTAAAGATGAACACAAGCTAAGCTGCGCTTCGTGCTACCCATCCAATATCAATTTCAATATCCAAATCCATGTATATTACACTTGTTTATTATCCCATTATTAATTTACGAGCTTTTTAAAGTATTCGTTGGACCTCAGTTAAATTTAAATTACTCGCCACTATTCGCGTTTCTAACTATAAGGCCACAAACAATCTAATACTATTCTACTGAATTTTACAAATTTTTAATACTCACAAGCCTTGTTAGTTGATTTTTATACGTCGTTAAGCGGTGCAAAATTAAAGAAAGCTCTATTAATTTTCGCAGAGTATTAATATCATAAAATCAGGCCACCCTTGGCTACACTTTACGCGAACTACCTAATTGCAAAATAACTTATCCGCAAATTTTGTGTAACCGTTTTAAACTTCATACAAACTATCACATCTACCTGCCGCGTGTTCCTCTGTTCTAAAACTATCTATTTCGACCAATGATACAGTTTAGTGACGTCTTAAAACTCCGCCTGTAATATTTCTATTCCCGTCTTATGCATATTTGACGTCGCATTCTAACCTTGCTTGAGTTGTAGAAAATCGATATCCCTGCCCGCGTTTTAAGTACTCCACGTAGATCGAATACTTGCCTACTACAGCGAATGCTTTTATGCCCGTTTCATTCTGTAACATATTATTAATTGTGCATCCTTTCTGCTGTTTAAGAAACTTTTGTTAGCGTTTATGCGAAGCCACCGACGGTTGAACAACATTTCCTTGAAGATCGCCTTGTTATGCCCACAAATAAGCGGAAGGTGACCTTTCCAAAATATGCAGGTGTGTTCAATTAATGATCGTTTAAAATAACATTTCTCGGAGCTAGCTTTTTCCGGTATTCTATATAACCGACGTCTGTCTGTTTGTTAAGAAAGCCTTTCGCCTTGGGATTATTGATTTTTCATGCTCTGATGCGTTTTCTAGCGTTATAACCCGTTGAATTAAACTAAATTAAATTATTTAATAATTTCTATTGGCTAATAAAACTGATTTTTTTATGAACCTATTGCCTTTTAATCCCTAATTATACAATTTTGTCAATACTTGTTAATTTAACGTATATAAATGGTTCCTCTTTCTATACAGGGTGTCTGAAATTGCATTGTTCACCACCAAATTTAACCCTTTAAATCCACTACAATATATATATATATATATATATATATATATAATTGCATAATTTGCTACAAGCATCAGAATGTAACTTCGACTAAGTTTTTTGTAATCAAGAAAACCTTAATTTTAACACACGAAATTGAGACTTTAGTTATTCAATTCAATCTAAGGACAAATAGAAACGCTTGTTACGTCCACCTTCCGACGGTGTATTAAATCGTACGCCCTTTTATTTAATTACTTATTCACATAGATTCTGCTGTTAATCCCCATACACCACCCTGTATATTAGACTTTCCTACAATAAGTACGCTTTACAACAATTTTATTTAAACCTATTTGCTGCAAAATATAAAGTTTCCCCTATAATTTAAATAATCGGTACTTTGTTTCAAGTATCCGTTGGCTTAATACATATTACTAGAAAGTGTGATTACTTCTTACAATACCCAATCTTAAAGACTTTTTGAAATAATACATCACGCTTATTCGATAAAGGTTGTTTCGAGTTTCATTTAACACCTGTGCATTTGATAACGATGGGATTAAATTTAATGCTTGCTATAAAACGAGTCCCTTATATTATTCTTTCTCCAGCTATACGACTCAGAATATTTGTCGTCTTTCGTTTATCTACAGAAATTTTCGTGCACACCGTTGTGCGGTAAGTGCTTTCACTTTTACAAGATGTAGTTATCTTCGTAAGTGATCTAATCGTTAATCGTACCTGTTAAAGCTTTCTCCGGTGGACATGACCGTCCATTGCATTGACTCCTGACTGACAGGTCAGTACTGAATGTGAAGTACATCTTTAATATTAAACGTTGGAAAAGTACTTTTACTATCGTATAAAGAGATACAAAACATCATCCCCAGCTGATTATTTCACTACGACAGTCGATGACTTCACCAGCAATAGCTTTGGGTTAGATTTTTTTGTTGTTCTTTTTCAAGTTTTGGGTATCGGAAAGGGATTCCACTTCTCTCCAGACCGGCGGAATACAGTGCTACCTATAAACCTATTATTTTCTTACATGCTTTGTTTTAGAGATATTATACGGTTTAGGTACAATGTTGTGACCTAGTCCTGCTTGAAGAATGCATTCTGATGGCCGAAGATTGCGTGTAATTGTGATCAATATGTGTAAATCTTTTGTTTTTTTCTCTATTAACAGTTAAACTATTTGAATAATAAAGCTTTAATAATGGTAAATATAGCAGGATCGTAAAAAGTCTATTCTAGATTTGATTTAAATTGTTCTTGTTAAATGCGCATATGAGATTTTGTCATTTAAATTACTTTATAGAGAATTTAGGAAGGTATCAATTATTTTTGTTTTCATTCTTTTTTTGATAATAATGTTCTTTTGTAACATATTTTCTAATTAGAAGTTTTTTTAGGCATTTTTTGTGAGTTATAGGTTAGTGTTTATTTTTATTTTGGGTTTTTCCTTTATATTTGTATTTGTAAGACCCCGCCTACTTGCCGGTTGAGCCCGGTCCTTCTTTCCGAGTCCTTTCCGCTTACGTCTAGGTACGTAGCAAGCGTGATATGAAGATGCAGAACTATAGTAGTAACTTATACTGCATTATAATGTGACGAGTGTTATTCGCTTATCAGTATAACTTAAAACAACATTTCTGAGTAATGTTATTTTAAATTAAATATGCAATCCTATTTGGGTATATTGGATCTTCAAACCAAATAAACATTTTTGTTGCCTTTAGTTTTTCTTGAGTTTTCTGTAACGATTTCTTTTTGGTTCATCCCATTGGTGTAATTTGGTCCGTCGAACCGGATAAAAAAAGCTTTTATTGTTGTTTTCCGGTTTTTTTTCAAATTTTCTGAAACGAATTATCTTTTGATTTGTCCTGTTGGTGTACTGCCTGGTCTGTTGCTTTTGCTTCCTATCCCCGCCTATTAATTTTGCTGGGGGGGATTAGTTACGTTGCATTCCTGTAGCTAAATAATTTGATTCACACTTAATTTAAAATTTCATACCAGTACTGTTCCCACGATTATTTTACATGTTCATTAGCAAGTCCGGCTCCATATCAATTTAAACGATTATCTGTCTAACATCCTGTATACTTTTAAATATTGAAGTTATGAAATTGAATGTTTTAAATCTATTCTATTTAGATAACTTAGAAATCTTGGATTTTATTATTTACAAGGTACGGAAATATATTATTCATCTTTAGCAATACGTGCATCTTTATATAAGTTTGAAAACGTGATTTGATTATCAAGACATTTGTTTTACTGAGAGGTTACAAATTATAACGTGTTTACTATTAGGTCGGTTACGAACATAAATTTTGAGCCATGAAAATTTCCTTTTCGTTACCTGTATACGACGTATTACTTCTTATGTTATATTTCTGTAATCCTACACTTACCCTATGATTCTGTAAGGTTGGTAGCAGATACTTCTTAGCTGGTAGACACGTTTTGTTTTGGAAGCGCTACAACTGGTTGTACAACGCAGACGCAAACGTGGAATTTTCTATTTTATCGACGATAGTTTGCTCTGCTATCCTCTTATCAGCAGGTGGTGTTTTGCAAATATCTTACATGTTGCTGTTTTATCAACAGAAAGTGTTTTAAAGGGAAAATACGATATTGTCAGATGGTTGAATATCTAAGCATGGATCTTTACAAGCTAAGTAACGCTGGGAATAAAAAGGATTAACTGTGCCTGTTTTCTGATGGCCTAAGGCGATACAAATAATGCGTTTGAATACGAGAGCGAGGTTTTTACTTTTGTGTAGGTTCCTTGCTTTTAAGAAGCCTGCTCTGTCTGTGTGTAAAATTAAAAAAATGCTACTCCTTTAAAGTATAATTTTATGGAATGTTTTAGTCATGACTTGGCGGTGTAAATTCTGTACGTGTACTGAATGCTGAATCTGAAAGCAAAATAACATTTGCAGGACATTCGTTTTAAATACAGGTAACAAAATTGGTTGTGTCTGTCCTGAAAGTGAATCACATTCTTAATATTGAACTTTGAAGTTTTAGCAGCTACAAAATGCTAAAACATTAAAATCATTTTTACTATCCTGTATTTATTGTTTTGGAATTTGACGTGTTGGTAGCTGTAGCTTTAAAGATAAGGAGATATAAAACGTCATTTCCAGTTGTTAAATTCTCTATAGCAGTCGATGACTTCACCAGCAATAAATTTGGGTTGGATTTTTCTTCTCTCTTAAGTTTTTTGGTATTGAAATAGACTACACCCAGCTCTAGACCGTCGGAATACAATATGGAGACCGCTGTTATTGATATTGATTATAGAGGTTCCTATTAACCCTTACTGCCTATAAAAATTTCTTTCTTATACGATTTTTTTAGTGAAAAGATACTGGTTAGGTATAATATTATCACCTGATCCTACCGAAGAAATGTATTTCTCTCTTCAAAGGATTCCTGTAATTGCGATAGATATGCAAGTAATTCTTTTTTCCTTTTAACTATTAAATTATTTTGATATCAAACAGTAGGATTGAAAGCAGGGCATTCTAGAGTTTATTTAGAATTTTCTTTTCTGTTTAATGTACATGTGTGAAATTACCATTTAAATTAGTCTTCATGGTATTTAAGAAGGTAGTAGTTATATTTTACGAAGCTTTTTACACTATGTAAATCCTTAGGATATTTTGAATAAATGTTATTATTTCCACGAGTTGGTTTTCTTTCTGTGACGTGCTTTTTAGTTTTTGGTTTGTAATAAAAAAATTTTTTACTTAAGGTTTCCTTTTTCTTTCTTTATAACCGACTTCACGCTACGACTTCTTAGCTAGTACGACATTCTTTGGATTTCCTTTGTTGCGGTACTCGGTGCGGACTGGCTTCGTTGCTTACATTACTTCTTTTTCCTTGTCCGTGCGAATTATCGTAACACGTCCTAGACAAACCTTCAACATTACCTTAACCCTATCCCAGGATATGCAGCCATTTCAAGGACATAAAAAGTTTTACTACTAACAGGACCGCGATGAGACCATATTGCAAATAGTGTTTGAGCGACCAAATAAATTGCTATTCCAATAAATTTAAAATGACATTAATATTACTTCAAGTTCGCACGTAAAAAATATCTTATTAAAAAGAAATTGCATCCTCCCTTTTTGTCAATCATAATCCACACCACACAAGAGCTAGTTATGCCTTCTTCCGTAGAACAACGTGTGTTCATTGTTAAAGAATATGTGCAGTCTCAATCCAATAAAGTTGTTCTTGACAGTTAGCATAAAAAGCTTCCTGAAATTGATGTTCCAAGAAAATCAATCATTCAAGGTCTACTGAAAAAGTGGCGTGTAGCAGGTGGTGCTGTAATTTAAGGGGAATAAGCAACCGAATGTACGTACATCTGAAGTCGTTGCAGACATAACAGCGCGAATTCAAAGAAACCCCAAGTCAACACGACGGTTATCACGCCAATGTGAAATTTCTCGCAGATCATGTCAACACGTCCTTAATGGCTTAGGAATGCAGTTTTCTCGCGTCGGTGTTGTGTAAGAAATAAAACCAACGTATAGAATTAAGCGCTTGGTTTCGTCTAATGGGGTTATGTTAATTCTCAAAGTACCCAACACTGGGTCGCTGAGAACTCACACGAGTTCCGGCAAAAGTCGTTACACAATTTAAAAGAGTGTGTATAGTGTGTTCTTTCTGGTGATAGAATAATCGTTTTAATATTCTTTAATGAAACTGTTAATACCAACGGTCACTTGTAGGTCTGTAATTGGCAAGAGTTTGTAGCCGCCTTGCCATCCAAACTTGCTATCATGTGACTTATTCCTGTGGGAATTTCTAACGACAAAAGCCTACCAAAATAATTCCAGAATATCTAAGGAATTAAAAAATTAACATAAAGGCAGCGCTTCCAACATCCCGCAACGTGTATTGAAAAACTGTTTTCAATAACATGCTTCGATATGCACAACTTTCTTTGGAGATTGGCTGAGAACATTTTGAACACAGGCGTTAAATTGATTTCTAGAACTTTCTTTTAATTAAACTAAAATGATGGTGTTCACATAGCATATTTAATGAAAACTTAATAAACAACTACAGATATAGACACACTGACGTCGTTTATTCATATTCTTTACGGAAATATGACATTGAATTATGGGGTCGGTTTTATGTGCGCTCCACTCTATTACACACATTTTTCACCAAATTCAAAGTTACTTGCGACTGCAATTCGCGTACACGTAATACAATACGCACAAAAATTAACCGACATCCTCAGATTATCCGAGTTTCCTAGTATTTCCAGGAACATCCTCGGATTTCCCTAGACTCCTCGCTACTCCCTGTCATTATGTAAACTATAAATTTCAGGAATGCTTATTTAAAGTTCTCCGTTATGCAATAGTAGAATTTTATATAAATAAATAAAAATTGATTACATTTATACGCATTAGTAACACATCTATGTTTTACACGCAGCTAATGGTTCAAGAACATCTCACTGAGAGGGAATTTAAGCAAGAAGCAGAGCGAATTATATTATATAATAATAGCATTGAAAAACCTCTATACTATATTAATAGAAGGTAAATCATTATAAAATTAGTTCATTTTAGGAACCTCATTCGACGTTACGGTTTATGTATTGAGAATGTGGTTATTAAATTTTATGATACACATTTCTCATTAAAATAACCCATGGAAAGCTGTTAGCATTTGTGAATTCAAACGAGATTTCTTATTCAAAATATTTTATATTTTCTAATTGCTTACCTTCGAATTCGGGAATAGGAGTCCCATCGGGCGTTTCAAATACAGCTGCAACAAAAGATATTGCTCAACAAACTGAAATATCACTCTTTATTAAAAAAATATAATAAACCAATAATAAAATAAAACTGCCGATAAAATAACACATGATAATGTTACACAAAAGTCATATACAGTAACATATATTCCATTTTACAAAAATTATTAATAACGATAAAAAAAAAATTAACACAACACTCCCATAATCTCGCTTTCATTACTTAAAAAACGGAAAGTTGTTGGTTAGTTTGTTCTTTTTAACCGCTGTTTTTCTTTCTTCCTTTTAAAATGAACGGATCGTTAATAATTAACTTGGCAGCAACAGAAAGCACCAACAAAACACTTCCTATGGTGTTATAAATATTAATGGTTACGGGTTGGGACCGTGTCATTTTATCAACTAAGGTCGACGTTCCGTAAGGGGCTTCATCAGGACAAGAAAAGAAAATAAATAACAAAAATAAATAATAACAATAAAGATAAGAATGATAAATTAAGTAAACAAGTTAAAGTGTATGTAAAGTTACTTCTGAACTAACAGACTCACCAGACCACTTAAGCCAAAAGGTGTCTTGCGGGAATTTTTCTGGATGCAATTGAGAAGTTTAGTCCTTTGGAAAGAATATGTAGTTCGTTTTCGGATAGGATATGTTCTGATCGGTTTATGACGGTGTTTGAAAACAGAGTTTTTGGATGAGATGTTTTTTCAGGGTGTAAAAGTTCGGTGGTTTTCTGGACAAGTATGAAATTCGATCAAACAGAGTACAGTCATTATAGCTAAACGTGGCGGATTATGTTAGATGGAGCTGAAGGAGTTGCTTAGAAATAGTGTCTATTTCTTTTTCAGTGTTGGAAATTCGTTCGCGAAACAGTGAGAGTTCTGCTCTGCGAAAAATTGTTCGGCTAGAATATGTTTTAATGTGATATTTTAGTTTAACAAAATTTGGAACTATGTCAGAATTATGGTACCGAAACAAAATGGTGAGTGTTTGACGTAATTTTGCTAATGAGTGTCTAAAGTTACTGACACTTTTTGTTTTGTTTACAAGATCCTCCCTGTAAAGGTTTTTGTAATATTGTCGGAGGTTTTCACAGCTGGAGTCATTATAAATATTTATGGTTCCGGGTTGGAACAGTGCCATTTTATAAACTAAATTCGACGAAGCAGGCCATACCATTAACTTTGACAAGACGAAACTAATTGCCAGAATTCCATATTTCTACAATAGAAAAGTCAAAGAATCGACAGAAATCACTGAAAACTCTAACAATCTAAACAAAAACGATGAGTACTGCCTTTCCCTCATTTGGAAAATAAGCCTATGTTCATGAAAGCAGAACCGTGTCGTTCAATGATCCGCTACGACACTTCTCTGCATTCATGGTCACTAATGCATCAAGTTCTCACCCTGTATAAACTACCACTTTCGCTACTTTCACCAGTTACTTTGCCACAAAACACCAGTAGATGCTTATGGGCAATCCAACTGCAGCATTTGCTCCAGCATACTCATTTGCTCCTTCATCTGGACCAAAATTACATGTAAATTCCCATAAAGAGGAAATGTGGAGATGAATCTCATCCTTGCTCCCTCCTCGTGGACCTCCTTGTGGGATTTTTTACTCCAACCATCCCTACCCTAAAAAAACGGTAACCCCTAAAATTTTCGAGATACCCCTCGGTGCCTATAGGCACCGCACCCGCGAGATAAATCTATATTGTTTAATATCAATTAATATTAGATTTTTCTCAGCTACCTGAATTTCTAGAAATTTTTTTGATAGCATCACCCTCCAGGGAACTACCCCAATTTTAAGATTTTTTTACCGCTAACATTCTGAACCAAATAGCTTTCTTCGACTAGCCATTGCATCTTTCAAGGTAAACCTATCTTGTTTAGTATCAATTAATATTAGATTTTTCTCAGTTATTCAAATTTCTAAGAATTTTTTAGATTGCATCATCCCCCAGGGAGCTACCCTCATTTTAAGATTTTTATAGATAGCGATTTTTACCCGTTCTTATAAATTTCTTTAGCCATGTGACACATCAAATTAGTCTAAAATTTTACGCGGAATCCGAATCTGCAAAAAGATTTAATATAGGGCCACCCCTTACAAAGTTACCCGTATACCATCTGCGAGATAAATCTTTCTCCACATTTCCACCCACAAGATAAATGTACCTTGTTTGGTATTAATTAATATTAAATTTTCTCAGCTACCTAATTTTCTAGAAATTTTTTAGATAGCATCACCCCCCAGGGAGCTACCTTCATTTTAAGATTTTTTTACAGACAGCGATTTCAGACCGTCCTTATAAATTTTTTAGCCACGCGATACATCACATTAGTCTAGAATTTTAAGTACAATCCGAATCTGTACACAGATTTAAAATAGGACCACCCCATACCGTTTTACACATATACCATATGCGAGATAAATCTTTCTCCACATTTCCACCCACGAGATAAATATATTTTGTTTGGTATCAATTAATATTAGATTTTTCTCAGGTACCCAAATCTCTATAAATTTTTTAGATTGCATCATTCCCCAGAGAGCTACCCTCATTTTAATATTTTTTACTAGCAACGATTTCTGACCGTCCTTATAAATTTTTTAGTCATACAATACATCAAATTAGTCTAGAATTTTATGCAGAATCCGAATCTGTAAATACATTTAAAATCGCACCACCCCTTGCCATTTTACAAACACACCCTCTAAATTATAACTTTCCTGTAGCTCATACCTAAAAGAAAATCTAAAAACCGTTCTTAAAACTTTTTATTACAGACAATTTTTACTAATACAGTTTAAATTTTGTAAACCACATTTTTAAATATATATTCACAATTTTTATTCTTAACCTAGGACTCCGCATATCGGCTGATACTTATTAATATTTATTTCTAAATAGAGCACCTTTTCCAAAGACCAACCGGAGCCACGTGTTTCAAATTCCTCTGATTTTGTTCTCATGGTTTCGCTTAAGACCTCGTACATATTTTGCAGATTACTAGAAGATGTTATAACCATATTTTTTGTGTTAAAGGATTTCACATCGGTAGTCTCTTCTCCCATTTTTGTGTAGAGGCCGCAGAGTTCGCAATAGACTTTTATTGCTTTATGTTGTGTTCTTTTTTCATTAAATAATCGAATAAACCGCTCTTCCAGCTTTCAAAGAAACTCGGACACTCCATCGTCGACACTGGCGTTCTTTATGCGATAGCTAGCCATACGGTTGTTAAACGCTGTGCTAACCATTTC
The DNA here is from genome assembly GCA_036346225.1 of Platerodrilus igneus. NCBI lineage: Eukaryota > Metazoa > Arthropoda > Insecta > Coleoptera > Lycidae > Platerodrilus > Platerodrilus igneus. The sequence continues at coordinate 141,740 of JARFIW010001641.1, read as the reverse complement.
TACACCATCGTTGCCAGTAACGGTACTGTTGCATTTTTATGTCTGTTGCTTCTCAAGTGTGCGGCATACGTAGTCTTTTCCATTTCGAAATCGCATACTTAACACATAATTCGTGGTTGTTTCGTACAAGCCTCTTTAACAGTGGGCGGAGCTGAACGTTTACAGCTTAATGACATACCGTGCTGTTTTTCCTTGTGCCGTTGTAAGTTATCCATTCTTGTAAAAGCGATACCGCAAGTCCCACAATTTAAGTACGTTGCTGCTGACGGATGTATAAGCTTAACCGTGGACGATGTTATACCACAACATTTGTTCTGGTGTCGTTTGAGAGCATTTTTCCAGGTATATGAACTACCGCAAGAGTTGCATTTAAAAACGTTTGCAGGTACCATTTTAGTACAAAACAAAATCTGCACTATAGGACTTTGGTAAAACTTGTAAGCTAACTAACTTATAACTAAAAAGTTTATTCTTGCGTACCTGCTTTATGTTCCATATAGAATGCAAACCGAAGATTTCCGAAGACAGCCCAACAATATTAAGGATTCAGCGGGGAACTAAATAACGTCATCTTTTGCCAATCCTTGCTACTCGTCCAGTACATTTAGCACCAATGCACGCACCCGGTTCGCATCGTCTATGCTGCCGAATGCAGTTAGTAGAAACACAGAAAACGTCTTCCATGTTATACGGATCAAGAATCGCATCGCGTGTATATTAAAAATCCAAAAGGGTGGTAGCACACGCACACAAATTGGTTGCAAGTCTTGCGGTGGAAGATGCAGTGCTACTATAAACAAAAACCTAATAAAACACTTTAAACCTTTACTAAGGGAATACCAAACTTGTTGTCTATAAAATACTTACTAATAAAGCAATTTAATCTTAAATAACTTCTACGTCATAATTTCGGAAATGGCAGGTTTGAATATTTTCTTTGGAAACAATCGAAGATTGCCGAACACACTCGAAGAGTGCACAAGCGCGGTCACTAAACCAATTAGCATTAATACCAATTATTCTGTACTTTCGTAGGTTGCTCATTTCCTAGAACTAAATCTTCCGCATAACGATCGGTAGCACGTAATTATTTCTAGAACCGGCAAGTACTCGATATCGCTAAAATAGAGAATTAGATGCTCAATGACTGTCAACTTCCGATTCCCTCGTAAAAGGTAGAAAAAACTCGGTCAATCATCCATCTAACTTATGCTTTGACTCGCTCCCGTTCTGATAATTTCCAAACATTTTTCAAACGACAATGGTCTCAGAATTTTTAAACCTCCGTAAACTAGCATACTTTATAGTAACAGTGCACTGTATAATACATGCATTCCCCTTCTCTGCGCCACTACTATTCAAATTTCACCATTGAGATATTATATTTACAAAGATCGGAGGGTGAAAGCGGTCTTATATACATCGCTGAAATGTGCAAATCTCAAGTTAATAATCTTCAGCATTACTTATTAAACAACATAACGGAAAGAATCAGAAATGTTACTCCTTTGAATGTTAGTACTCAAAATTATTTATATACAAAATCTATAATCAAGAATTAATTAATCGATGGAAAGAAAAATCTTTACATGGAAAATTTGCACAACAGTTGTTTGCAAATGATGTGGATAACAAGTTATCTATCAGCTTTCTTAAAAATGGCTTCTTACACGCAGCAATAGAAGGTTTTAAGATCTTTACTCAAGATAAAGTATATAAGACTCGAAATTATATGAAAAACATTTTTAAAAACGACATTTTGCTGATGAAACTATAGAATACATTACATCGGAATGTTCCACATTGACACAGATTGATTACTTAAAACGTCATAATAAAATAGCGGGAATTTTACATCAGTATCTGGCGTTGAAATACGATCTTTTAAAAACATTCACTCCCTATTATAAATACAATCTAGACGCAGTTTTAGAAAACGAGCACTTTAGACTGTATTAGATTAAAACAATGTACACTGACAAAACTGTAACACATAACCGCACCGATTTACTATTTATAAATAAAATTGAGCAATCGGCTATTATAATAGATACAGCAATTCTACATTAACACAACTTGGTAAAAACTGAACAAGAAAAAAATTAAATAATATAGAAATCTATCAATCGAACTACAGCGTATTTAGAAGACAGTCTATGAAAATGGATCCAATTATTATGTCGGTAAATGGCCTTGTGAGAAAAATTTTTAATCAATTTATGATATCAAAAAATTTTCCCATGGGATTATTTACATCTATGCAAAAAACTGTAATTTTACATACTTGTAATATAGTAAGAAAATTTGCAACCGTTGTTTAAATTGTACTGTTTCCCTACAGTTCATTATCAAAACCGATAATGTTATGGAATACAATATTACAACGATAAGCATTATTCATTATTGTGAAAAAAATAGAAATAATAATAATAATAATAATAATAATTTCAATTTTTTAATTTTTCAATTTTTTAATTTTTTAATTTTTTAATTTTTCAATTTTTCAATTTTTAGTTTTTCAATTTTTCAATTTTTCAATTTTTCAATTTTTCAATTGTTCAATTTTTCAATTTTTCAATTTTTCAATTTTTCAATTTTTCAATTTTTCAATTTTTCAATTATTCAATTTTTCAATTTTTCAATTTTTCAATTTTTTAATTTTTTAATTTTTAAAATTTTCAATTCTGCAATTTTTTAATTTTTTAATTTTTTAATTTTTTAATTTTTTAATTTTTTAATTTTTTAATTTTTTAATTTTTAAATTTTTCAATTCTGCAATTTTTCAATTTTTCTATTTTTCAATTTTTTAATTTTTCTATTTGTCAATTTTCCAATTTTTCAATTTTTTATTTTTTCAATTTTTCTATTTGTCAATTTTTCAATTTCGAAATTTGTCAATTTTTCAATTTTTCAATTTTTCAATTTTTTTAGTTTTCATTTTTTCAATTTTTCAATTTTTCAATTTTTCAATTTTTCAATTTTTTAATTTTTAAATTTTTCAATTCTGAAATTTTTCAATTTTTCTATTTTTCAATTTTTTAATTTTTCTATTTGTCAATTTTCCAATTTTTCAATTTTTTATTTTTTCAATTTTTCTATTTGTCAATTTTTCAATTTCGAAATTTGTCAATTTTTCAATTTTTCAATTTTTCAATTTTTTTAGTTTTCATTTTTTCAATTTTTCAATTTTTCAATTTTTCAATTTTTCAATTTTTCAATTTTTCAATTTTTCAATTTTTCAATTTTTCAATTTTTCAATTTTTCAATTTTTCAATTTTTCAATTTTTCAATTTTTCGATTTTTCAATTTTGCAATTTTTTCAATTTTTTCAATTTTTCAATTTTTCAATTTTTCAATTTTTCAATTTTGCAATTTTCAATTTTTCAATTTCTCAATTTTTCAATTTTCAATTTTCAATTTTCAAATTTTTAATTTTCAATTTTCAATTTTTCAATTTTTCAATTTTTTCAATTTTTAAATTTCTCAATTTCTCAATTTTTCAATTTTTCAATTTTTCAATTTTTCAATTTTCAATTTTTTAATTTTTCAATTTTTCAATTTTTCAATTTTTCAATTTTTCAATTTTTCAGTATTTTAATTTTCAATTTTTCAATTTTTCAATTTTTCAATTTTTCAATTTTTAAATTTTTCAATTTTTCAATTTTTCAATTTTTCAATTTTCAATTTTTCAAGTTTTCAATTTTTCAATTTTTCAATTTTTCAATTTTTCAATTTTTCAATTTTTCAATTTTTAAATTTTCAATTTTCAATTTTCAATTTTCAATTTTCAATTTTCAATTTTCAATTTTCAATTTTCAATTTTCAATTTTCAATTTTCAATTTTCAATTTTCAATTTTCAATTTTCAATTTTCAATTTTCAATTTTCAATTTTCAATTTTCAATTTTCAAATTTCAATTTTCAATTTTCAATTTTTAATTTTTCAATTTTTCAATTTTCAATTTTCAAATTTTCCAATTTTTCAATTTTTCAATTTTTTCAATTTTTCAGTTTTCAATTTTACAATATTTCAATTTTTCAATTTTTCAATTTTTCAATTTTTCAATTTTTCAATTTTTTCAATTTTTCAATTTTTCAATTTTTCAATTTTTTTCAATTTTTCAATTTTTCAATTTTTCAATTTTTCAATTTTTCAATTTTTCAATTTTTCAATTTTTCAATTTTTCAGTTTTTTAATTTTTCAATTTTTCATTTTTTCAATTTTTCAATTTTTTCAATTTTTCAATTTTTCAATTTTTCAATTTTTCAATTTTTCAATTTTTCAATTTTTCAATTTTTCAATTTATCAATTTTCAATTTATTTATTTACAACTTTGTTCTCTGTCCACCACAATTAACTCCTTGAGTTGCTTGACATGTTGTTTAAACTATATATACCTTTGTTTTAATTTATAATATTTCAAAAGTATATAAAATAAATAATTAATAATACATAATATATTTCTTATACTAACTAAATATTACCTTTTTTTTTCTTAATCTTCTTTGGGAATTAAACCACTCATAGTTTTTATTTTTTATTTTTTATTTTGACAACGATCGTAGGTCATGAATCAAAACGTAGATAAAGATGATTTTAAAAACTATGAGTAGTTTAATTCTCAAAGAAGATTAAGAAAAATGCTAAACAAACCACAACAAACATACAGGAGTTTTAAATATTAGTTAGTAAACGAATGGTCTTCTCGTGCAATACATTATAATTTTAGAACTTTCTGTGTATAAGCTTTTTTCTGACTCAACTCTCTTTCTATTACAATTTTACACATGTAATCGCTCCGCATTTATGTGTTATTTTTTTATTCATTTGGCATGGAATTTTACAATTACCGTTTTTTATTATTATTTTTATTAAAGAAACTTCAGGAATTTTAATTTTAAAAATTTAATTAGCTGATGAAAACTTTTTTTTAAATATAGTGGTTTATTCCATTATACTGTATAAATACACCTTTACTTCTTATTTTAAAGTTTATATATTACCTAAATTTTTACATTGATCTGGAAGACTATTCATTAAAGTAGGCACAAGATGTGCTAATGTCCTTTTCCCACTAACATCTACAAAAATATGGTGTTGGGTGGACACAAGCTGTGACGATTTATATTCCGAATAACACCTGGGAATACGAACTTGTTCAATGCTTGATAGGGCATTCAACCAATTTAGTCATTTCTCATAAAAGGCGTCCGTTAACTGGTCGTCCCAATTTAAATTTGTGCACTAGCTCTTTTGCAAAGGTATTTTTATTTACACCAAAAATGAGGCCAGTAAACCTGATGGTCGTATATGGTCATTAAAGTTTGTAATACTTTGCATTTGGTAGGCCGGCGTCCTCCAGAGAGTAGTGTTTATTAAGAAGGTTATACGATAAACGATACGTAGATGTGTCATCCATTGTTCACCACCACATTCCTAAAGCTGTCGATGTAATATCTGCAGGAGATGATCCGAAACACTTCAGATTAGATTTGTGCGATTCACCTAAAGCATGTAAAACCAGTTGAAAGTTCGAATGCCATTTGCGTATTACAAAACTTTTTTGCTAATGAATAAATCTCACTGTTTTTGACAAATCAATCGCTTCCTCTGGAGTATTAGAGTTGTCCAACATGTAATCCACGTAGTGGTTCTTCAGTATGAATTTAACCGCTCTTGGATATTGATGAGAAAATCGACAAACATTCAAGTTTTTTACGAATTGAGCCGTACTAGGAGAGCAAGTTGCGCCAAACGTCATGACTTGAGTGACGTAGATATCGGCTTCTAAGTTCGAGTTCTCTCGTCACAAGAACCTTTGAGCATGTTGATCCTCTTCGTTAATCAACACCTGGTAAAACATTTAGGTAATATCGCCGGTTACAGCAATAGGATGTTCGCGAAATTTGTCTATCATCTAACAAGGGGTTAGTAATTCGGGTTCCTTTAATAGGGCAGAATTTAAGCATGTTCCGTCAACTGTAGCAGCAGCATCTCACACGGTTCTAAGTGGGCCTGGTGTATTTAGATTTGTTAATGAAGATATTGGTAAATACCAAATGCGATTGTGGTAAAGGTTTCGTTATTCTTCGCTTTGTTTACGAATGTAACCCTTTGTTGTATGTTCACTTATAGTTTTATTTAGGTTTATAGCTAATAGTGGATTTTGCACCATCTGTCGTTCAATGCATTTTAATCGCTGCAGGGCCATATTATAATTGTTAGGTAGCTTGCTGTGGTCATACTTCCAAGTCATACTTTCAATATTTCCCGCGCTCGCCTATCTTCGCTTAATTCAATAGTTTTAGTGGATGCCTCAACGCCAAGACTATCCAATAAAAAGTAACTTTTTACTTCTTGACTTAAAGTATCAATTGATTTGCATCCACACTGTTGGTAAGTATGGTGTTGAAGGACTATGTTTCGTATTTGAATTTCATTACTTTCATAAGGTCCATGTAATATCCAACCTACTACGTTTTTGTGGCAACTGGTTGCTTCTAGTTCCCCTCACAAACTTCACGAGGTAGTCCCAAAGTCCAATTATCATTTCCGATAAGAATCTTTGGTAGCGCGCCATAATAAGATTTAACCGAAATGTCGTTCAAATGGGTATGACTTTGTTTTATCAATTCAGCGTTTATTGTTTGTCTAGGTAATTGAAAGTGATGAACTGCTCTTGCGTTTGATATTTTATAAAGAGGAGCGTACTGGTAATTACCCGAAACCTTTAGAGATACGATCCTTGAATCGGCTTCATCTCTCACGGTGTTTCCCGTCTATTTTAGTCACAGACGCTCAGGAATACCTTGTATTTGAAGTTCATCTGCAAGAGTTCGCTCAATCAGCGTTATCGACGTTATCTTCGGCCAAGAAGGCGAAAGTTGATATCTTGATATTCTTGTTATAAACAACTAGAGGTACAATACGAAACAAATTAGTTTTTTGAGATTGATGGTAGTCATTGCAACTTAATTGCGGCTCAGTTGGAGCTACTTCTGCGGCAACTTTATCCGATTTAACTTCCCGGTTGTCTTTGTCGTTATGCAGCAATTTATGGTGTTTAACCGTACAACGTTCGTTACATATGTTAGTTTAGACAAACAACGAAATTGATTATAATTATTTATGGTTCCGGGTTGGGACCGTATCATTTTATAAATTAAGGTCGACGTTTCGCCCACTTTTGTAAGGGGCTTCATCAGGACAATAAAATAATAAAGAGAAGAGTTACTCCTGAACTAGCAGACTCACTAGCCCATTCATAACCAAAAGGTGTCTTGTGGCGAAGTAACTCTTTACACTTTAATTTGTCTATTTAATATTATCATTCTTATCTTAAAAAAAATTATTTTATTGTCCTGATGAAGCCCCTTACAAAAGTGGGCGAAACGTCGACCTTCATTTATAAAATGACACGGTCCCAACCAGGAACCATAAATAATTATAATGACTCCGGCCGTGAAAGCCTCCGACAATACAACGAAATTGATTGTGAGGTTGTAGACAATTCCTGCACGATTTGTTGAGCTTTACCACATTCCAACGTTCAGAGTGGCACATATTTTTAAATTTATAACAATCAAAGATTTTGTGGTCAGATCCTTTGCATAATACGCAATTTTTAACGGCAGCAGATTTATTTGTACCTTTGTTATGCGGGACCGCGTTTAACTTTTCTTACTGGTAAAGCGACTTCATTTGCAGCTTTTGCAATATGAAATAACCAACTACTGAACGCATAGAGTGTCACAACAGACAACGCTAGTTTATGTAGGGCCCAATCTAACTTGATTGTTGTTGTTAACTTATCCACCAACTCCTCAGAAGCATCGGATTAGTTTCATGTGTTAAATAACCAGAGGCTTCAATCGTTGCGAAAAGGTTCTGCACTTTTATGGCGTAGTTTATGAGAGTGTCCAACTTATCAGACTTTGGTAGTGGATGATTCCGAACAGCTTGTACCAGCGAATGAATTATGATTTCCGGCCGACCGTACAAGATTCTTAATGTTTCTATAGCATTGGGTACGGTACTTTGTAAAAGTAATAGGCTTCTAATCGCTTCGGGTGCCTTGCCCTTCAAACACTTTTGTAACCTTAGTAAGTTTCCGCATTTGGAAAGCCGCAAGTTTTGATGGAGCTCCCAAACCTACTAATGAATAATGACCAGTCTTCTGGATGGTCGCTAAAATGTGGCAATTTGTTTGGTACTGCAAGTCGTGATTTCAGTTGTTCTGGAGTTGGCGATGCGCTTTCGATATACATGACGGTTTGAGGGAGTTCGTGCGCTGGTGCTACGCAAGGGGATGCTGGTAAATGAAATTGGAGTAGCTGTGCAGTTTTAGTGTAAGAGGGGTGCAGTGACAGAGATATTGAGCGGATATATGTATCATTTTTTGTATTATATTGTGTTGAACGCGCTAGCGCTAGTCGATCTGTCAAACTTGTACTTGTAACATCAGGGGTTGTTTGCTTTGGTACTTTTGGCACATCAGCCCACTTATAGCGAATCTCTAAATTCTCAAATGCTGGCAGTGATTCCAAAGTTACAGTTTGAGAATAACGTAGTATCCTGTATTTCCAACTACTAAAGTGCACGCCTGCCTGCGTTATTTGCGGCCTTTAAACACCTTTAAATCATTCTTCTACTTTGCTGTTACCATCTTCACTTTTGACTTCTTTATCAACATTTTCTTCGTCCATGGAATAGGCCTCAAGAATAGCGTACTTTTGTTGCAGATATTCCTGGTCACGTTGCTCTAAAACCTTGCGTAGCTTTTTAACTTTTGCAATTGCAACTGTTTCTCACGATTATGTAATTTCGACGAAAATGAAGAGGGTGAGCAAGAAGTGTGTGATTTCACATCGCATAAATCATTTGAAACGGTATTGTCGTTGAATGTGGATGAATTCGGAATGCTACGCTAATAGGGATCGACTCCAATTCGGAAACGTAAGTGCTTAATTGCTTTTCCGTTTTAATGTATAGTTGTTCCGCCTCACTGAACCGATTATGCAATATATAATGCGAATTCTTTTGAAGGTTAGCAAAGGTACTTATAATGTAGTCATTTGCCTTGAACTGTTCCCAAACATTTCTTATTGGTGGATTTGTCTTTGTACGTATTCATAAATTTTCGGCTACCTACTTTGCGACAATTTTTCTTTATACGATAAATTTCATTACATAACTGTTGTTGCAGTACACATAATTCTGCCACAGATTCCATTTTAATAAAATTGAAGATTTTGTAAGAATTGGAGATTTGAGAGTGCATGAAACGACTAGTACTGTTACCCAAACTACACTTCTACTTTATTATTTTGTTTTCTACAATCACTACATTACTTTAAAGCTCAAAAACAGTATAAAGTACAAACCTTAACAACTACTTCAACTAATATATAATTCGCTCTGTAATGAAAAATGTATGTTTTAAATTTCACGCCGCTCTTAGACGTTTGTGTTTTTATTTAACAAAGTCAAAAAATATAAAACCAATGCCTTTCTGAGTAACCCAGACTTGGTCAAATAAAAGCGCAAAATAAATATAAAACTCAAATTGTTCTAGCAATAACACATAAAATTCTTGCTCTCTCCAGGCAATTTCTCATTAATAAAAAGCAGGGAAAGTTGCTTTATGAAATTTCAAGGAAATAACTTATTTAAAATACTGTATATTTTCTAATTGCTTACCTCCGTGTTCGGTAAATATAGAATCCCCATCATACATTTCAAACAAAGCTTCTGCAACAGAAAGGTATTGCTAAAGAAATTGATATATCACCCGATATTAAAGAACTGGAATAAATTAATAATAAAATAAGACTGTTGATAGTATAATACATAATAATATTAAACAAAAGTACAATAACTTAAATAGCAGAAATTGCTAAAAAGAATAAGAGAGGAATGTTAACACACTTCCATAATTTCACTTGTATTACTTAAAAAAAAGAAGGTTGCTTGTTAGTTTGTTTGGTCTTTCATACCACGGTTTTCATTTCCTCTTTTTAAAACTAAGGTTGCTACAGTTTCCCACTTTAAAAATATAAAGTTCAGAAAATCTGTATGCTTTCGGCTAACTTGGAATTGGGACGGGGCTGAAGTTGCTTAGTTGAATATAAAAATATATAATTTTAAGTTGGACGCCAATATACCTAACAAGTATTAATTAATTTGGAAGGGCAGATACAGAAAACTCTTTCTTGTTTTTAAATTCTTATACTTTACCAATGTTCTTGGATACAATAAGGAATGTGGGTCTTATCTCAATCATATAGATGCAGTGCCCAACAAAAAAGGATTTGGAATATACAACTTTTAAATTACCAAGAGACGAAAATTGTTAACGTAGAAACACCTGTATTTTATTTTAGATAAATAAATAATTTTTATCATAATAACACTATAAAATTCATAATCAATAATATCGCATTACTCGACCAGAATTTTGAAATATTTTGCCAATTGAATTATGGTTTTTCAGATCTGGCATATTACTTACGTATTTACTCTCAAATTTTCCCAAAAAAATAAATTTGCTAAATTTTTAATTATATAATAGGAATATTGATTGGTTTTATACTTTTATACAAGACTAATTCGTTTCAAATTTTATGACAAAAAAATTTTTTTAAAAACCATCTAGTGCGGTCTCTCACAAATGACAAGGATCAACAAAAAAAAAGGTCTAAGGGTTACAAGTTTTAAACAGAACTTCACTTAAGCTACCTTTTTTGTAACAAAGTATCTGATTCCGATAAATTTAGATTTTGATTACCATGTCAACTTTACGAAATATAACATGAACTGAAATGAAGGAACTTTTAAATCTAGTTAGATTAACGGGTGTATCGATGCCTCAACCCTTAAAGGAAGTTGTTTAATACAACCAGTTGCTCTTAAACTCAGCAACAAAACAAATCACTTGGCCTTAACAGCGAGTGTGATGAACACCCTGATAAAAGTAATATGCCGTGTTGCAGGATTTCAACTAGGTAGAGTCATAAAGTTTATTAAGATTATTGTACCTTTTTGTCTAACGAATCATGCTGCCTTAGACCGACATCTGACGGAATCAACTGTATCACGTATCCCTCAATTTATTATTGCGTATCAACAACTAAACTTCAGGAATCTCGAAGGCGATACGAGCGACAAAACAATCAAAGCTATTCAAAAGAACGATTCGTCCCGGGAAATCCTCTTTACACGGAGCTATTTAAAAAAGAGATGTTTAACAAAACTAGGACGCACCATCAGCGGTGATTATAAAGTAACTCGGAAATCTTGAAATATTTAGGAATAATAAAGTATTTACCTACAACATCAAGTTAAACAGATATTTTATGCAATTATGTTTAAGTTTTGACAATAAAATTTAGAATTAATACAATACCCTTGAATCATATAATTTTTTTATTACAGTAAAGTATGTAGCTTAACCCTGCAATAAAATTAAAAGGAAATAACTGATTGTTTATTGTTTCCATCTGGGATTAAGTTTTCCATAAATATGAAACTAACAAAGCACTATCTATAAGCGTTTTTCCGAGTTAAATACTAAAAATTCACCGTTGATATAGATGTCACCATGTCATTTCTAGTTAATTTTAAAAAGCATTGGACCATTTGTAAAGTAGTTATTAACTAATTCAATCTGGTAACACAGGAATGTTGTTGTGCACACACATTTGCAATATCGTGGACTATAGAACTACCTAATGTAGCATTGTTATTATTTGTCAGCGCCCTCTAATTATGGTATTTACCTACGTATGGATATATATTGCAGAAAAGTACATAACTGAATCAATTGTAATAGTAATTATAATCATAAGCGTATTTTGTATTGTAATTTATTACAGAATACATGTGGGACGCTAAGCTATGGTATTCAAGAAAACGTCTTGTCATTAATTGTTATTAGCAAAAGATGTAGTCAGATGTGTTTAATTTAATTTATATAGTATGGGTGTTGAGGAACATGTCGATCTAAGTTACAAAGGTAAGCCACATTACACATTGAACATATTTTGCAGCACTAAAAATTAAAAATCATACACTATCTAAAGGAATGCTCCATATTTAAAAAACTGAAAATCTATCACTTAACTTGCTCACGCACGGTTCTTTTTCGTTAGGTTAAAATCTTGAGCGCAGTAGTGAAGATGCTCGAAGCGCTAAAACGTATCAACAAAGAACTTATTATCATCATCTTCCACAAATAAAAACTAATAACTAAAAATTGTGATAGATTCTCGCACCATTTCAGAAACTGTAAGCGCTTATACGAAAACATTTTGAACGCTGAATATCCGCTTCTTTGTTGAGGTAGAACTGAGTGTTAACCACTAAGTGTACCTCGCGATGGCGATTATTTTGCTTCTTCTGCCATGCATATGCACCAATGATTATCTCTGGAGAAATAACGGGTATCAACAAAGCACTATCTACGTGTGTTACGGTAATATCGATGAATTAGTACGTAAGGTATGTCCCTTAAGGGGTACGATGACATTAGATGCTCCGGAGATAGCTCGCAAGAGACTTGGTAGGTCGCAGGTCCGTTGGAATGGTGGGTGGACCACAAGGGACGGAAAATAGTCGCAATAGCTTGAAAGAAGAATAAGGGCGCCAGAAACTGGAGCAATAGTAACAACAACGAGTAATGTTCCACGTTCTCGGAAGGTCCCCAAGGTAACCCACTATACCGAAAAAATAATAATAATAACGACAGATCAATGCATTGCATATAATCAAATAAGTATGATCCCAAGTTATAACACACAGACATATACATTAAGGTACTCAGCAAACGGGTTCACGTAATGTAACCCAGTGGGACTACGGTAATACCCCTAAACACTGGTACTGAGATTAAATGATTCAAGTTCCACTATGTACAATAACTATCATTACAAGTGACTGACTGTTACATCTTTACACGAGCATGGCCAAATCCAGCCAACGATATTATCAATAAACAAGAACTATTACTATATACAGTGTGTCCCAAAAAGTTTTATACAAATGGAGAAAAAGTTTATCTTACATTTCACAAAAAAAAATATTCTTGATAAAAAGCTCTGCATGACCTGTAGATCCATAATTAAGTACAAAATTTTTGAAACACTGGCTGGAATACGGGGAAAATCAAAATCATGATTTGAAGTGATAGTAAAATACGCTCAAATTGTATTGGAGAGCAAAATGTTCATTGAAATTTTTATTAAACAGCAATAAATTATGCCCACTTTGTAGATAAAAATTAAAAGATATTCAATAACACATGAGCAATTGTTAAATTAATGCGCAGCACAAAACATCGTAAGATCCCGTTCATAATAAGCGCCTGATTTAATGTTACTCATCCTTTTTACACACGTTCTTGCTTGAGTGCTTTGAAATATCTAAAAACTGTCAACAAATGTCAATTGTTACATTAGTGTGTGTTTGCAATAATTAGAAATGCCAGTAAAATTAAGTATTAAAGATAAAATTGAAATTGTTCTCATTGTTGGAGAAAATTATAAAACATGTAGGGCGGCACCAGAAATCTTTAGTAATCGACACCCCGATAAAAAATACATTTCACAATGGTCAGATATGTAATAAATAATTTCACAAGTTCTCAAAGTGTTGAAAATAAATTTAAAAAGAAACATCGGCCATGGGTTCGAAATAAAAAAATTGAAACTGCTATGATGCTATCGGTTGTGCAAAATCCAAAATATTCACTTCGAAGAAGGTCCAATTTACTGAATGTAAGTAAAAATACAGTTGCACGATTTTTAAAGTCAAATACATTTAAACCATACAAACCCCAATTTACCCATACTCTAAAAGAAGGAGATATTGTACGAAGGTTTGAATTTTGTGCTCGTATGTAAGGAAAATTGGAAAATAACAGATTTATGACACGACAAGTGCTGTTCTCTGACGAAGCAACGTTTACGTCTAATGGTACAGTAAGTTTGCAAAATTGTCAATGTTAATCCCAATTTCCATGTCCAAACCAGAGATCAATATTCATTTAAAACTAATGTATAGTGTGGCATTTACAAAGACAGAATTGTTGGACCATTCTTTTTTGAAATAACATGAATGGAGAAAATATCTACAATTTTAAATAATCAGTTGTCAGACTTTCTTGATGAACTACCGCTAGATGAACGAGAAAAAATATGGTACCAGCAGGATGGAGCACCATATCACTGTAAGAGAACTATTAGGATTTTTCGTCCATACTTTTAACGGTAAAGTGATCAGAAAGGACTTGGAGTTTCTTTGGCCAAAGGTCGCCAGACATAACCCCTCTAGACTTCTTTCTGTGGGGCTACTTAAAAGAAAAAGTATACCTTCAGAGGCCATTTCAAGATGTTGATCATCTTGAAAGAATCATTAAAGATACATGTGAAGCTATAACTCCAGATGTGGTTAGAAATGTCATAAATGAATTTAGTCAACGAAAAATCACCTGTTTAGAAAGGAACGGTAGATACATTGAAGTTCCGTAGTATTTAAGTAATTTTACATGTTCTTAATAGAATTTATTAGTTGTGATTTTTCATTGTTGATAAATTGATAGGAGGTTTATCATGTCTTATTCCTTTATTCAATAAATAATCTAGTTAATAATATCTTGTAATTTTTTTCTGGGAAAATCACAAATTTACAAAGTGGACATAATTTAATGCTATTTAATAAAAATTTAAATAAACATTTTGCTCTCCAATACAATTTGAGTGTATTTTACTATCACTTTAAATCATAATTTTGATTTTTCCCTGTATTCCAGCCAATGTTTTAAAAATGTTGTACTTAATTATGGATCTACAAGTCATGCAGAGCTTTTTATCAAGAATAATTTTTTTTGTGAAATGTAAGATAAACTTTTTCTCCATTTGTATAAAACTTTTTGGGACACACTGTATATATCAGGGCTAGCATCCACACACACAGTAATTATATGGCCACACAACCGCTGTATATTATTCAGTAACTTTGTTGCCCCTTTTGTCTATAGGCAAACTACTCGTGTATAGATTCATACGTTATTTATTTTACTAAATAATTTTGCATTAAACGTTAAAGATTTCAACTTCAAATAATATGTGATACTCTACTAATTAAAACAGTAAAACATAAAGATTGCAATTTTAGTAAATAATTAAAATAGGAAAAATAAGAATAATTGAAATTTAGTAACAACGAGCCAAACGACTCAAGGCAGTTTATATTATACAGTATACTGGCATACAACCTCAATGGACTAGGCCTACTGCACTGGATGTAACAGCAACTTCCACTCGCACCATCCATGGGTCGGCAGACGAACTTCGTCGAAATAGGAATCCTGGGGTACAGTACGTGAAGTTACATTCACAACAACATAGAACGTATAACAAAGGAATCTAATCTATAACCCAAGTGTAAGACAGGACGAAAGAAATCAGCAACAAACGGTACGACACCAGTACAAGGAAGCACAAGCACCCTGCAGATTCATAACACAATTAGATTCGAAACACGATTAGACAGAACAGAAAGTACAAAACTACTTACCACCAGAGGTGGGAATAAGGATAATCCAGGTGCTCTTCACACTTTCCATAACTTAATTACATATTCTAGTTGACAGAAGGTAATCAAATCCGCTAAAGCGTAATTACTATTCCATATTAAACACAAAATGGCATCAGTAAATATCAACCCAGAATGCTTGCAAAAATCCGCAATAAGAGAGTTTCAAGTACAACCTTCTTTAAACGATGATGGCACCAATACTAATAATTATCCACATGAATTCAATGCATATTTAAATATTGAAGTGATAGCAAAGTTTACTTTATCAAACAACTTTTTACAGTATTAATGCAGAAAGCATTGGTTCTATCAATTCCAAGGTATCAATATAATTAAGGTTACAACCAACAAGTTAAATGAAACGAAAGGGATATACGAATCTGAAGAATATTAAAGCAAGATAACTGCATGTGCAGCATAAAATTACAGAAATTAGCATGTGCCAGGGCGAGACGTTTTACGTGCACTTTAATATAGTCATACATTGTTTAATAAAATTAGTTTGTTCATAAAATAAATCTAGGCGTGTATACATCAGAACACTCTAAAACACTGAATATAATAATAAAACACGGTAAAGTAACGTTGAATAAAATGGATTGATAATTGAAGATCCATAATAAGGCATTGGATAAAGCGGGTAAGACATAATTCTCTGAACGCTTTGGTATTTAAATTAGCAACGTTAGAGGGATTGATTGTTTAATGTAGAGTACATGATGTATATTAGATATGCTGCGAATGCAAAGGATTCAAAAGATTTTTCTAAATATCACCGAAAACTCGCTTCCATCACACCTATTTAAGATATACTGAGAAAACTAGGTTTTTAAAATTTTTATACGTGCTTGTTTAAATTGAATTCTGTCAACATTCTCATTACGGTGCACAAGGTACGCTATTCGAGTTTGTGTGTACGCGCGTGAGTGTATCACAGTGTGTACACGAGGGTGCGTGTGCTAAGAGGCGTGTGTGTGCGCATGTGCGCGGGTATATGCGTGTGCGTGAGCGCGCGTTTGCGTGTACGTGTGTGCGCGTTTGCGTGTACGTGTGCGTGCGCGCGTGCGCGTGTAGGTGCAAGCTCGCGTGCGAGTTTACGCGCACACACACGTGTGCGTACACGCTCGCACACAAGCACGCGCGTGCGCGAGCGTGTGCGTGTGCCAGTATGTGTGGGTGTACATGTGTATGTCTGCATGTACGTGTTCGGCAATTTGGGTGAATTTGTGCGAATGCATGTGCACGTGTGCTCGTACATGCTACTGTCGTGCGCATACCCGTGTGTGTGTGAGTGTAAGTGTACGTGAAAGTTTGCATTAGCGTAGGCGCGAGGACGTGTTTATGCATGAGCAAATGCGTCTGCGTGTGAGTGTGCGTGTGCGTATGATGTTGCGCATGCGGTACATGTGTGATGAGTGTGGATATCTGTGAGTGTGTTTGCGTGTTTGTTTGCGTGCGTGCGTGTTCGTGAGAGAGCGTGTGTGGGTGTACGTGCATACGTGCGTTTGTTGTCGTGCGCTTTAATACGTGCGTGCGTGTGTGTGCGCGCGCATGTGTATACGTGTAGTAGCAAATTTTTTCAGTCATCTGGTATTTGACCGAAAGCTATGTTTGTCAAATAAATGCGTATGTTTTTCGAAAGCAATTCCAATTAATTGTTATACATTTGATTCGAACTTCGTAATCTTGGTATTAATTATTAGCGTGGTGTGATTTTCGAGCTTAGATTGTTAGCAAGACGGTTGTAAAGTTGTTACTTATTACTTAGAAGTATATTGGACAGTGAACTCTGATTTTATATTGCCTATTCAAAGGAAGTATTACAACATTAAGATTAATAATTATACGCAATATTTCTACCTTACACGTTTCGTATGCTAGTGGAAGTGGTTTTATTCTTTTTTAATTTAAACAGTCAAAATTTAGAGAACTAATTAGAAATTATTAACTCTTGGCGGCAGTATGGTCTACCTGACAGTCGCGAAGTGGTCGTAGTGGGTTTCTTCCTGTTTCATGTGTTTATTTCACTATTTGTTTGGTCATCGGTAAGAAGAAAACTTTTAATTCTTTTCGGTGACATTCTAAACTTTAACACAACCATTTGTGACTTACACAACCCTTTCAAACTTTATAATCTTTTAAAACCGATAGAACATCCATCCAATATATTATACATCCTTTTCTCGAAAGCTATTTTTTATTAATTTATATTACTTTTGGTACAGTTCTGTCTGTTGGAGCTTTTATATTCCTTTTAAAACAGTATGTAATCTTTGAATTTACACAATTTTTGTACAACTTCCGCACAAAATTCTTAGTACAACTTTTACAATCATTCACAACCCTACGAGCATCAATTTTATATATATTGGAATATCTTTGTCATAAATTACGTTGTGGTTCGTGTTTTGTACAAGTAAATGGATTGAGGACGCTTTTTTTCGAATTTATTAATTAAATAGTATAGAAAAGTTCTTTTCCGCAAATCGTTCAAAAATGTTGACATTTTTGATAAAATTTTTAAAGAAAAGTTGAATATTTCCAAGTGTGTAGTCATTGCCAAGCAACGACAAATCACTGTAAGAAAATATTCATTACTGTACTGTACAGAAATACTATGTTTATACATATGGACTATAAAAAAGGCTGAGAACATGCTTTCATAGTAAGTTCTATTTAAACACATTATGTAAATATAGAAAACACTAACTTCAGAATGTATTTGATTCTGAAGTAAGTTGTGTGTGATATTTTCAGGTATTTCACAATTAGTACAATTATAGAATTTGTATTGTTACTTTCAAAAGCGCCTGGTGATAGGAATAGATACCAAATAGATTATATTTTAGTTAAACAAAAATTTAGAAACCAAATTAAAAACTGTCGTAGTTATCTAGGGGCTGACATAGATAGCAAACATAACTTAGTTAAAATGAAATGTAATATAAAATTGAAAAAAATTGAGAAAAGCTAAAAGAGAGGGATATGATCTAGATAAGCTTAGTGATAGTGAGGTAAAAGAGGAATATTAACAAGTATTAGATAATAAGATCAAAGAGATAGCTATAGGAGGGAACGTAGAAAATACATGAAAAGAAATAGAAACGGCTGTACATGATACAGAAACACAGACTATAGGTAAGAAAAAAATAGAAACGAGAAAACCCTGGGTAACAAAAAAGATATTAGATTTAATAAAGAATAGAAGAAAGCTTAAACCTTTCAGAGAATTGGATAGTGAAAGTAAGCTAAAATATAATACAGTTAGAAATAAGATAGTACATGAGTGTAGAAAAGGTAAAAATAGATGGTTGGAGGAGAATTGTAAGGAAATGCAAGATGATTTGAGAGTAGATAAGACATGCAGGGCTTACAGGGCGGTTAAAATGTTTTTCGGGGAAGATAGGAAAAAATATAATAGTGTTAAAGATGAGAATAATGTGCTTCTAATAAATAAAGTTGAGGTAGCAGATAGATGGATAAGATATTTAGAAGATTTATATAAGGGTGGCAATATGGATGAGTTAGAGAACGAGCAAGAAGAGGATGTAGAAATAGGGTTCTCAATATTAAGAGAGGAATTTGATAGAGCTGTTAGGGATCTTAAACTAAATAAAGCGCCGAGGATAGACGATATACCCGCAGAATTAATAAAATATGCAAGTCAGAAAACTTTAAACAGATTATACAAACTAGTAAAAGTAATATATGGCACAGGAGAAGTCCCAATAGATTTCGAAAAAATGTTATTATCCCAATCCCAAAACAGTCAGTAGCTAATAGGTGTTAGAATTTTAGAACGGTTAGCTTAAATTCACACGCTTCCGAAATACTAACAATAATAATTTAAAATAGAGTAGAAGCTTTGACTGAGAATTGTTTAAGCGAAGACCAATATAGTTTTCGTAAAGACAGTGGGACTAGAAAACCGACACTAATGATTAGAGTAATTATCGAAAAAAGATTACAAAAAAATAAAAAGACTCATTTCGCGTTTGTAGATTTAGAAAAACATTTGATAGGGTTAATTGGATTTAGTGGCGGACAAGCCCATCGGGACTCCGGGACTATTCCTGGTGGCCCGCTACGTATTGCGTCAGCTCCGCCGCGCTGAACAAAATTTCTTAATCTTTTAAATGGTTAATAAGATAAAGACACCAACTCACTTAGAAATTCTTTAAAATATTAGGAAACACGTTAGTACAGTTATATTCAAGTTTTATAATCCTTAATAGACCTGCTGGAATTGGCGTTAAATACTTGTTAGTTCGTTTTAGAGAAAGTTTTATACAATAACAACAAATAAATGTAAATACCTGATCAAACCTTTTGTCATCCTAGAAGCTGTAAATTTACAGCCTGGGTCTCTATTCTACATATTTCTTAAAAGCATTTGTCAATCTATATCACGGTCAGGCTAGTTTTAGTTGCTCGATAATCGCGTATTTTTGCAGTACACATGACTGTTCTATTCGATTTTGGTAACGCTAAAATTAGTGTCGTTTGTGTAAATGTACATTTTAAGACGACGAGTTGCGAGTTTAGTTTTATACCGTTGAAGTTGCAAAATTCTACGTTAAAAATAACTTTATTTCGGATTTTTGAAAATTATATAGTGCACCCTTCCTTTTTACGGGTAGGAATGGGTGTACAACAGAGTGTAAACAAAACTCTGGCGGGACTACCATCGACCGTTTATGGCTGCGGTAGATTGCCAAAGACTATATCTCAGGGGTTTAGGGAACAAAGTTAAATTTTACCCAGACAAGTTATAGGGATGCAATTTAGAACGTGACAAAAGAAAATACCTTAATCCAACTTATATATTGACGTTTAGTTAATAACATTAATAAAAAAATTCAATATATACCGTTATTTTCTTACAACCAAATTTTCATACGACAAAAACACTAAGTGTAGCTGATATATCTACACTCTCATAATTTTAAAATTTTGTATTAGACTCTACCAGATAAGAAATTAGAAAATTTAAAATTATTATTGTGCTTAGACACAGTTTCAAATTAACGTTCTAAATAAAAGAAAATCATAAATACACTTTGTTGTGTTTAACATTAGTTAAGGGATTTGAATTGAACATTTAAATTGAACATAACCTCAAAATCCACAAAAAAAGGTTTTATGAAAGTTTTTCTGTTTACAATTCATAAGGTTATATAGGAAAGCAAAGATAATATTAAATTAGTTAAGGTAGTCGGTAAATAAAGTTATGATTATATTTTACATGCATTATTTTTCTAGATAATTGAGATTTAAAATGTAACGCATGCACATCGTTCCACGACAAAAGTAAATAATATAAACTCATACCTGTATTGATGATATATAAAAGAAAACGTATACTTAAGCATCGAGCTTACAGCTTGTTCAGAACTATAGGATTTTCTTACGGTTTGTTGAGACGAACACCATCGTTGTTTATTTTGGTTGTTAACCGCAAGCTTCAAATTCGTAAGAGCCAAGTTTTTTTGTTCCACAACCATATGTTTTGTTAACGGAGCATTTAACTTATTTTAGAAGATAAATAACGGCAACATGAATTCTTGCACGATAAAAGATAATATTTGTAGGTAGTAAGATTAATACATAGTCTAGTATAGACAATTAAATTCTCAATCAGAGAATATTTTACCGGAGAATATATCACCTGAAGATACTTCACCAAGGAATATGCCACCGGTGGACTCTAGAAAATAAACGTGTTACAAAAATGAAGTATTGTAATACGCCACGAGAAACTTTCTAAAAGTTTTATCTTTAATCAGCTTACCATTCATAAATATTTTGAATGGGTTATTCAGGTAGATTTTCTCCATACGTATTTTGCTAGTATTTTAAAACGATATTTATGTATGTTAAGAAGAATAAAAAAAAGACGCCTTTTACATACCAGGTACGACATCATGGCCTTAGAAAGGACATCTTTATCAGGAAACGGCATGTGCATAAAAGAAATTCAGATTTCAAAAGCACGAGAATTTATTCTGGTTTTGAAGATAACCACACATTTTGAGAGAGGGACAAACAAGGAAACCATCCTAAATGACAAATTCATATATACACCAGTTGTGTACTTATGGACATTATTCAAAGGTTTATCAATTAGAAAATTACATCTAATTATAATTATTTATATTATTTATACAAAAGAAAGAATATTAAATTAAAACTAAAAATGGATGTATATATTGTATTATTTAATAATACTAAAGGAAAATGTTACACAAATCAAAACTAACTTGTGATTGTAAACGGTATTAATATAAAATTAAGATGAAAAATGCTTTTATAAGGAAGGAAGTGGAACCTCAATGTAACATGGCGAAGCAATGGTAAATTGACAAGTTACAATAGTGTCAGTATATTACTACAATGTCTACGGACAAAGTCACTAAACGAAAAGGTGGCGCTGAGCGCCTGAGAGACAAAAAACGTAAAAAATGGAACAAGAAGTCTTAAAATGTGGTAAATTAATTAAATTTTTGACTCGGTCAGAAGAACCAGAGCTAATGGAACCCACTCCAAGTACATCATCTTCAACATTTTCTGATATTCAGGTACTACATACAGATACACTAAATAAAACAGTCTCCTCCTCATCTGAAACTACTGAACTACAGAATGTGCAAATAACAGAGTCCAAACATTTTCATATCCTAATTAATGAAAGCAATCAAGATCAATCACAATCGCCTGGAAAGCCCGCTTTTAACTTATTTGTAAGACCAAAAGCTGATGGAATAGATTTATTTTTTCAAAGTTATCTCATGCAGCCGTATAATGATAACAAATTTTCGTTTTTAACACGGAAGGTGTTCTTTCATCGGAACAACACCAATCGTACTTGGCTTAATTTCGACTCCAACTCGTTAAAATTGTATTCTACAGCATGTTTGGCTTTTGCTAGAACATCCGACAAAATCACATTTATAAATGGCATAAGCATCTAAAAACATGTTCATCAACGTATAAATGAACATGAGCAAAGGAAAACCCATCAAAATGCTGCCGATCCCTCCTTTCTTAAAACTAAGGACAAAACTATTGTAGACGTATTATTTAAGAAACAAATTACTGTTCAACATTCCCAAGTGAAAAAAACGCTTAGTTTTGGAACGCATTATCGACACAATAAGGTTTATTGGCAAAAGAGGTTTAAGTTTTAGAGGCAAACAGTTCGAAGCAGCTTAAATTTTAGAAAATCCATGCTTAGACCACGGAAATTTTTTAATATTAATATTATTAGTCAGCAAGTACGACGTTGTATTACAGAAGTATTTAGCTGTACCAATTACTGCTAGTAAAGCAGCCCATGACAAGTCTGAACAGAAGTACTTGGTGTTAACTCAAAATACCGAACAAAAAAAAATTAGAAAACGTCAAAGTAGAGGAAATCTGTTAACTTTTCTCTCAAAGACCACTGTCAATCTCGTTATTAAAACCTTCTTATATGAAAACATTAATAGCAAGTGAGGTAAGAGGAGCAGGATTGTTTTCGGTACAAATAGATACTACACAAGACATTTCAGTAAAAGACCAGTGTTCAGTAATCATCCGATACGTTTTGAACGGTGAAACTAAGGAAAGAGTCTTAGGAGTGGTCACAGTTAGAGATTCTGCAAGAAAAAGGCTTATGAATTTGTTTTCAAAAGTTCTGGTGGACAACAACTTAGACATGAGTAGATGTATTGGTAATTCCGCTGATAGCGCTGCGAATATGAAAAGGGAATATAATGGTTTTACCGCATGGCT
This sequence comes from Platerodrilus igneus, assembly GCA_036346225.1. NCBI lineage: Eukaryota > Metazoa > Arthropoda > Insecta > Coleoptera > Lycidae > Platerodrilus > Platerodrilus igneus. The sequence continues at coordinate 118,373 of JARFIW010001641.1, read as the reverse complement.
TACTGAAAAATCTCCTAACCAATTATATGTGTGATGCTGTGCTCATATTTTAAATTTAGTATTGGGTGATGTCACAAAATCTCCTATTCCTTTGGCAACCTTTTTCTATACAATCAATTCCTTGGCAGTATCTTTTAAAAAGTCTTATCAACGAATGGATTTTTGGCGAGATTTTAACAAAGAAAAAAGAAATTTACGAAACCATCAGGTAATAGGTGAAACTCGTTGGTGGGCAAAATACACAGCCATTAATCGTGTTTAGGTACATTTTTGAATCCTAATAAGGATTCACTTTATGTGGATGTTATTATGTCCTTCTTTGAAATTGAAAGCACTGGAAAGTTTAATACAGGTGTAAGAGCAAAGGCCAAAAATTTGAGAGAATCTTTGCAAAAATTTGAAACAATTATGTTATCGCAAATCTATTTAAGAATATTTAATATAACAACTCCATTGTGAAAATATTTACAAACTAACGGACTTGATCTTCTGAAAGCACAGTAGCTTGTGGACTCGACACTTTTACAATTAAAACAAATCCAAAGAGACGTTAATAGAATAAAATCAACATCAGATTCATTTATAAACTGGGCACAAGGAGAACTTAATGCAAGAGGCGCAGATGACACAATTTATATTGAGCATACCTTTCCTAGCAAGAGGCTTAGAAAAGTGAAAAAGATGCCTGGAGAAAATTTTGACGACAATCCAGTTAATGATAGTGTTTGTAAGTTTACTGTAGATGTACATAATGTTATTTTAGATACTGTTATTGAAAGCATGACGGATCGTTTTTCAAAAAACAAGATGTACCAAGATTTAAATTTTTTGTCGCCTTCAAATTTTAATGATTTTATAAAAGACGATTGGCTCTTGCATGCACTAGAAACATTAAGTTTAAAGTTAACACCATTCAATAAGGATGCAAGGAAAGAAACGTTATGTGAAGAGCTACTAAATTTTGCGAATAGTTGTGACAATTTAAAGAAAACTATCGCCGAGGATTACGAACAATATTATCAAATTATCCATGATTTGGCAATATAACATAATTATAAAGTTACTACTTTAATATTATGTTTAAATTGTATAGTTTAAAGGGTCGTCAATAGAATTAATTACAAAAAATATCGTAAGTTAAACCGTAGAATAAATCGTAATATGAATGTTGTGCATATTGTCCAGTTTACGATACCATTGACGAGGACTCTAACAGAAATATCTTAAAGGGGTATGCGGAGGTCGCATTTCAACTTATAATTCTGAGAGACATGGTGTTCACATAATGATTGGAACACGACTGATCCTGTTTACGGAAAAGCCATCTATCTGGACTACGAGCGCCAAATAAGGCACGAGCAGATTGATTATACCAGAAATAACTAGTTATAAATACGTTTATTATAGTTAAACAACGTTTTGTATTTCAATAATTAATTTTGAAGGAAACTTTTTAATGCTTTTACAATTCTAAAGAAAAGGATTAACGAATGTTAATTTCGAACATTTGGATATGCAAACAAATTTTTTTTTTAAATTCAATTGGAAATTGTTGTTTTATTTGGTTCCAGGCTTAAATTATTTAGAAGAGATTTCTGCTGATATTAAAATTACGGTTTTGCTATCTTCAAATTTTGATCTGATTCAGCTACAATATAATTTTCTTCATCGACACCAAGCCACGTGCGGTCCTCATCTTAGTACGCTTGTTCTAAAGCTAAAGCAATTTTTGCTTCTAATTGAGTTAGGTGCTTATCAAGCTCAGACAATGTAATCTTACAGATATTTACTAATCTTTCCGCTTTTTGAGTAAATGGTGAATCTTTACCATTATACGAAATGCAATTTTCTAAAATCTGTTGTACATCATTTAAAAAATTCATGGCGGCTGTGGTATTTATGCCTGGATATTTTTTTTAGATTTTGTCTGCAAATCCATTGACGTTCCAACTACTGTATAGTAATCTTTCACTAACTTTGTGTTTACGGTTTTAGAAAAGGCCATGACTCCGACATTGCTTGCAATTTATAATTAAGTACATTATCCAAAATACATGTTAACGCAACTTGATCACTATCTAATATAAGATTGATTACTTTTTCCAGTCGTATTAGTCTATCCTCTTTTTCTTCTAATCTTTTGATACATTTATTTAACATTCGCTATGCGGTTACAGTTAGACTACTATTTTCACCGTTATAGCAAGCACAGTTTTTAAAAATTTGTTCCATATCAACCAAAAATTCTTCACGACTATGGTATTTCTTTTGGTGCAAGTTATCTCAAATTGTCTGTTAATCCAAGGGTTGTTGGTTAATATTTTGATAGTCTAAAACTAAATTCGCATTAACAGGAAATAAGAATGGTTGTAAGTCTGACATATCACGAAGTTCATTTAAGATTTCTTCAAGAATACTAGATAGTATAACAACTGAATCGGTTCTTCGTCTATTGGCAGGTCTATTATGTCTCTTCAGATAATCGCAATGTAGTTCAGAATTAGGCCGACACAGCTTTCTTGCATGCATTGTATCTCTAGGAACTTTCGAAACTAAGGTGCGTCGTTTCATTTATTCAGCGTGCATTTTGTAGAATAGAACACATGCTTCTGCTTTTACTAGTGTTTTAGGGGATATACTGCACACCTTGGAATCGTCATATTCATGCCATACGAATGAGTACGGGTGTCGGTAGTATGCGATGTAATGGCCTCTCAATGTAGTGCCACTGTGTTTCGATTACATACAGATTATAACGACAATTTCCTAGATTTGTTTCTGCAGCGTAGTGTAGCATATCTAGACCTTCTAATGGAAAATCTATAAGCGTAGATAGTTTTCTTTGATATGTACCTGTAGGTGAAAACCGTTTTAAGTGTATCACCAATATTTTAGTAAACCTCTGTATGGACAATGATTTGATGCATTTTCTTTTTTCTTTACACTTAAAGCATACTGGTTTTTCGTCATCATCCATTGTTCCAGGCCTAGCAAATGATCTAGACAAAGCTGTAACGTTAAGCAGCCAGTGTGCTTAGGTATAGCGAGTGATAGATCCCAAAAGACTTCGAAAGTTACAAAAAACAATGATTACAGTGTGTGCAACATACTGTTGATTTTAACTGTCCAGCAAAAATATCAACAATTTTGGAATTGTTACTTCTTAAATATTGCTGCCAGGATTCATTACTTTTGTAAGAGTCACTTAATTGTTCATTTAATTGGAGGTAACCTGATTAACGTCTTCGTGAATACTATCTAGCAAGTACCGCGTAAACTCTTGTGCGTCTTATAGATAGAAGCCGATAAAACTAGGTGCAAATAGATGAAAGTGTGATTTCAAGTTAATAGTATTTACCACTTTGTCGCAAGCATCTTCGGACCACAGATCTTTTATTACTTGTGCAAGAGCTTTAATTAAAACTCCTTTAATAGTTGAAGTGCTAGTATTGATATTCTTCGAAAACGCATTATTTTTAATATATTCAAGTAATGATTTTGTGTTTGAGAAGCACTCAACTATACAGTTTATATCGCTAGTATTACCAATATTTTCCAATCCTTTCTTGCCTAAATTTGTAATTGAATTTGAAAAATCATTTAAGTTCTTAAAGTAAGGATCGAGTTGTGATGCGTTAATTGTATCTTGGAGATGAGTAGATGTATTTGAAGAAAGACTTGATCTGTTAGAGCAATTAGGGTTTTTAAAATTTCTTCTATTGTAAAAGCGATCAGTGTTTTATTTTCTTCCGTGTCAACATCATCTAGCTGTTGCTTAAACACAGTGCAAGATGATCGAATGTTTTGGTTTTCTAAACTGTAACATTTTGAAGGCTGGTCAAAAATTTCACTCAAATCTTTGGAAAGTGGAATGGTTCCTAATATGGATGCAGAATTACCTCTTTGAATACCTATGCCAATTCTTTGTAATAAAAATAAAGTGGCTCTTTGATCAAAGGTATTTTTATAGATTCGTCTACCAATTTCTTTTATGAATTCCAATCATTGACTACCTAAAACTCCCAAGGTTTCAATTGAAACTGAGTAAAAGATATAAATGTCTGATAAAGAGGAATATTTTTTTATTTTTTATTTTTTCGCCAGCTTTTGCTCCTGCTCCAGTCTTATTTCAACAAGCAGTAACACGAGAATTAGCAAGTGTGTTGGTACATGTAAAATCCCACATTACTGCTTTACCATATTTCCAAGGAATTAAACTAATGCCATCAGGTCTTTTACCCCCTTTTCTAAATAAATAGGTATGCTTCAGAATAGAAGCAACATCTGCAGAGACTAAAGCTCGTTTAATTAAATCATTAACTGCTTTGTGCCTGGAATGTCTTCCCGCATTAAGTCTGCAACTTAATCCATGTATACCTAACTCATCTGCAACTGATCCACAAATGCACGAATGTAGTGTACACAGCCGAATACCAAGTCTGAGTCCTACAGCAATTCTAAACGAATGGGTATCTAATAATGTGCACAGCAATGGTATATCCCATTCTTTTTGGATGAGTTTGTTGATATTAATTTCATTTATATTTGTTGCAGACTTCCAAAGTTCTTCAGCTTGCAAAAAGAAATTATCAATAGATATACTGCAGGTGGCATTAGAAAAGATTGATCTAATTGTAGGTAAAGATGAATTAAAAAAGACAGGTAAGCAGGTAGTGAAAGTGAGGTTGAAAGACGGACACTTAATCCGCCTCTGTTTGTAGGAAGAGATGCTTGCGACCATTCGAAATGGCTCAGTTTAATATTTATCACTTCCTCAAAAGTGCTTCGTAATAGTTCGTCAAATATCTCAAGAGATTGTTTACAAGTCCAAGTTGGGCTACACCTGAGGATGTACATCAATTTAGGAATAGCAAAACAATTCTTAATTAGACAAAGTGAGATGATTTGGAATAGAAGATGACTTTAAACGAGAGCGATGGAGAATATTAATTTGATTTTTTTATTGATACTGTCTGGAATCGTTTCAGCACAAAGTGGTGCGCGATGTAGGGTCCAATTACTTTTATTTGGTATCTGAATATCTGGTGCGATCATGTTTAAGGGTAAAATGGTTCTGTTAAAATTGGCTGGAGGTGAACCTAACAGTTCATATTTATTAAAATTGAGTTCCAAACCAAACGGCTTAGCGATTGTAATGATCTTTTCGAGATTTTGGATTACGGAATGAATCTCATCACCAATACGTCCGTCATCTAAATACCAAATACTGAACTAACTGTGTTTAATGAGTTAACAAGGTTGTTTATTGCCAGACAGAAGATTGCCAGACCTAACGAATCGCCTTGTTGTATACCTCTTTCGGAATTATGTTATCACCAAAAAACAGAAATGAAGGATTTGCATAACATCGTTAAAGATTAGGCATTAAATTTGGACTGTGGTTGTAAATTCTATGTAAGAGAATATCTCTGTTAAGTGACTTGAAAGCGTTTTTAAAATCAAACTTAAGAAGAATGTTATCAGGATTATTAATTAAATATATACATGCAGCGAGTGCTACAATTTCACAAGCGCCGGAAGTCCCAAATCCAAACTGTTTGGGTCTGAAAAGATTTCCTAATTTTTTCTTTTTATTCCAGTAAGATAATTTACCTGCTGCAAGTCTTCGATAAAAAGTATCTACGGTTATTGGTCTAATACTGCCGTCCTTTTTCTAAAGCAAAGATAATTGGTACAAGGGCAAAAACTATATATTTTCCTTATAAAGTAAATCTCTAAAATTACTAAAAAAGTCTTCTTATAAAATATTTTAACTTAATAAATTGTAGAAATAAAATAATCGGAAATACTTGTGACAGATGCTTGACAAGTTTTTATTTTTATTTTTGTTTTCAACAATTAAATTTTAATGCTGGCTATATACATGGTGATAGATCAATGTTTATTAAATTTAATGTTTTCTAAACTACATACATTAATCACATAAAAATGCTTCAGTAGGTGGTATAGTTTAATTCGTTCATCACTATTTGTTCAGATCTTTATAACGTGCATGAAAATAAATAAGGATTTATAAATCGTACTACTTCAACGACTAGTACAAATAATTTCTAATTGTGCGACCGGCATACTACATGGATCGGTACTTACCGATAAAACGAAGACGCAGATTATTAAGTGCTTTAAGTTTTTCCTGTACTTCTGGTGCCGTTCCAATTGTTTTGATTTTGTTCATAATGTTATTGCAGTTCATTTCAAGGTTGAACATAATCACTAGGCGTCGGTTCGTTATACTCATCTTAGTAAATAGCTCTGTAAATTTCTTTATTTCATCAATTATTGTGGGTTCGTCTTTGAAGATATTCGTCATCTTGTTATTAAATACATCTAAAATAAAATAGATTAACTTATAGTTACACAGCAATAAGGAAAAGAATTGTAAGGGTATATTCCTTTGCGTCTCTATATTTTTTCAAGTATGTACTGTACAAAACTTAAAATAAGTACCTTATTATTTTTAATACGATTTAACACCTTTTATGTAAAATAGTTTAGATCCTTTAGTACAAAATGTCCCCTAATAACTGAAGTAAGTAAACTCATATAAACAAGAATTAACATTTTAAGTTGTTTTAAAATTTTTAGAACACAGAAAACGGCTTGTTGATTAATGTAGTAATAAAATAAGAATTAAAAAGAAAAAATGACAATCAGCATAATTAACGGCAAATCTTTTCAAAGACATTTGTATTTTTTATGTACGTAATGGGCGTTAGATTACATAAAAATTTGGTACGTAAATTTTTTTCTGTAAGTGAATAATTTAAATTCCTCCATAAAGTCGTATTTCGATTAAATTTGACCATTATAAGATGGTATATTGAATGTATCTATCTGATCAGCTACGTTTAACTACAAAGGAAGAAGAATTATTAAAATTATCTATGCTTATTTCTAAAAAATGCTTATATATATGTTGACGTGATAAGTAGATTACAAGAGGTCATTGAAACCAAAATCCCAAAAAAGAAAGTAGCGAAAGAAAATTTAAATCTCCGAATATTTATTGTTTTACGCTGTATAAAAACAGGCCGTGTGTGTGTGTGTAAATAAAATAAATTATTAAGAGAGCCATTAAAATTTGGGATATGTATGCGAGTATCCCTTATATTAAACAGCCGCATTATTACGATGCATATGCCCGTGTGTATAAAACTTTAAATTAAGAAATACTGTAAAAATGACTTTTCTGTCAGATATAAATTCATTCATTTTAATTTATTATAAAAATACTCCTCCCGTGTATAAAATATTTACTTTGTTTGCCGTAGCAACCAATCTTTTATAACAATTATTTAGATGTAAATCTTTCTGCATTTACAAATAACAATTAAAGCAATTAAAGTTTTAATTAATTAGTGAAGTTGACTTCCGTAAAACATTTCAATTTCCCTTATGAATTTTAAATAAAACAATATCTAGAATTTATTCATCTAGACGTATGTCATTCTATATCAGAAAATACTTTTAAATGCCATTTTATTAACGAACGCTCGATTCTAAGAGCACGATCATTAAAAAGTAATAAAAAGATACATAAGAACGCGGTTTAATAGCCTTACGTATTAGTGAAAAAGATCGCAAACCATTAATTTCGTGCGTTGGACAAAGCTAAACAACGTTTTGTAATGCTTGTAAATCACGCAGTTTGATGCTAATTAAACCTTTAAAGCTGCGAAATTGTCACAAAAATGACATCATTACGGTGTATTATGTTCCAAATGGAACAGGACAATTCTTGAATGGACATAATTTAATATATAAGCGGGAATAGAGATCTTTTATTCAATAATTCGCATCAACCAAGCAATATACAAAGATTCAAGATTAATAAATTCGCCATTCCTAATCCAAGTAATATATAACACTGAATAATTAATTCGCGTTTGATTATTTTGAAGCTAAGTAGTATGTATCGATTTTATTCGAAACAAATTAACATTCCGCATGAACCTTATAGGTTTAAATAGTTTCAAGCATGGAAGTTTGAAATATCTTTTGTTTTCTATAGATCGAAGACCCTTCAGTACAAAAAGCTACTCTAAGGTTAATTCATTAGTGATCAAATAGATGCACTTTGGTAACATATGTTCTAAATAGAAATTTTATATAATATGGGCGATCTTGTAAGCTGAGTTTTTAACGTCAATTTAAAAATGGAGCCGAATGTATTTATTAGCGTTAATTACGAGAATTAGATAAGCGCTATTAGATTTTGCAAGTATTAATTTTAGTTTCTTTTGTTCGTAACTGATATTTGAGTATTTTGTCATTTGAATTTAAGGTAGAATAAGTTCTCATTTTAATTTCATTTTGTGTAAGGATATTTACTAAAAAGTTTTAGGGTCAGAGTTCGAAACATTTTGGACTTTAAATAGACTATCTGCCAAGCGTAGGAGTAAACGACAGGTAAATTATCCAAAAGAAAAGAGATTCGAGTTCTGTAAATTTTAACAAAAATTAGGCGGGGAACATTTTAATAATTAAGTCAATAGGTACTTGTTACAAATAATTTTATGTTTGAAAAATATGCTGTAAACTGCTTTATATTCTTTTGTATAAAGGAAAATTGTTTTTGAATGTACAGATACTTTTTAAGATTGCTGTGTTTGATTTCATTTTGTAAATTCCATTACTTCCGTTGAGCCAGCCAGGCAAAAAAAAGTTAGAAACGTAAGTTAGTTAGTCATTTCAAATTTACAATTTGCTGTACCGTGTCAGAGCACTCTTTTAGCGCCTGCTGCAAAGAGAGAGTAACAGCAAATTTAGCGGCGTTTCAATTTGCGACTGTTGTCATATCACTAATTTAGTGACGCACCAACAAATATTTTGTCGAAACCACATGTGATAGCCTGCAATTCTTCGACAAACATGTGACGTCATCGGACTTTCCATATCTACGCTAGTTAAGGTTCGGGCCTTTGAAGCGATGTTTTTAAAAAACGTTTCCAAAACTTAACAAATTTATTTATTTTAAACAGAAATTAATGTGCAATTTTGACAAGTTGTTCTTTTCTTTAAACCAAAATAATTAATTAATTGTACTAATATTATGGTGAGTAGCCTAGGTAAACAACAATGCAAAAGCTGTAATACTCAGACTGACTGCCGGGCCTTGAGCTCCCGGGCTTTTTATAATAATCCTACCCATTCACATGGCTGTGAGAACTTGCAGATCTCATGTCTGCTTTACTCTTAATTCTACACTATATTACATTGTAACAATCTTATTTCTAGGTAATTGCGGTATGTTAACCGTCTGTGACCTGTCACCTGCAGTATCACTGTCGTCTCGGATACAAAGTTGCATATCCGTTCTCATGAACTGTTAATAACCTGTCTGGTTTATCCTTGTATTACATTGTTGCAATTGACTTATGATTTATTTAACAATTTCTAATAATTTCTATTATTCAATATATATATATATATATATATATATATATATATATATATATATATAGGTAAATTGGGGATACATAACTCGCTTACAAAGCTTGAGATTAATCTTCTTCTTCTGGATTAATTACAAATTAAATGCATAACTGCGTAATATATTGGATCATTATGGGGAACCATTAACATCAAGTAGTTGTACAATTTATTGAAGTAAATCAAAAGAAAAATCAATTCATATGATGGGCCAACCAAAGCACTTCAATTTATATTAAAGCAAGATTATTTATCGGTAAACTCGGAAATTTAGACATGATATCTGAACTGTAAATTCGTAACCTTGTCAATCATGAATTAATGAAATTAAAAATTAATAATTTGTACATTCGTGATATTAAAAATCGGTAATTTGAATGAGATTAAAAATTAATAATATCTGTGAGCTTAAAAAAAATCGATAATTTTTTGAGCGCTACAATAAGATTATTTACTCTACCATAATAATAAATTAATTTGCTTACCGTTATCAGAAACAAAATAAAAGACGTGTGTTTTCTAGCACCTGATCACATTGCCATGCCTATGGCGATTCGCAAGTCACTTGCTCGATCTAAATTCTGAGCCATGGTGCGTGTCATCAGAGTGAAAGCTCAAGCTTGACTGACCTTATTCGACGAGATGCGCACAAGGCACAAAAATCGTCTGACATTTAAAATATTATTCAAACAACCAACGTTAACGAATAAAGCCTAAGCTATTATTACTAAATAATATACGCCTCGTGATTGGGCTATACTGTACTGATCTGAACATTTAATAATAATGCAAAAATTAATTGTTTATTTAAATAAATAGTGCAGCGTATTTTATGATTAAATTTATAAACTTTTACAATTGTCAAAGAAATTGTTACATTATAAGTGAAAATAAATAATTAAAAATTTCAAGTACAAGTGCACGTTTAAATATACAAGTATAACAGAAATATGCCGTCGATGTAATACGTAAGTCCAAATTTTAATTAAGGTAAACATGATCTTCAACATTTATTAACTTAGGGCTCTTAGGAATCTAAGAAACCTACTAAAAAAAAGATGCGGAGAAATCAACTGAGAAAGTTACTAAGCGAATCAATAAACAATTTACGAAACAAATTCAATAACAAATCCAACGTAAAAGTCCAATACTACATGTAACAGATATTATAAAGGAGAAAACTCTGAATCAGGACGTTAAGCTGAAAGCAACCCAAGGTCACTAGTTAACACCATGTAGCGGCAGGTTAAAGGATTGGAATATACGCAGAGCTACACATTTTAGCGGTAACTGTTGCATTTTTATGTCTGTTGCTAAGAAAACAACACGAACGTAGAGGCTAAAAACAAAGAAATCTGTCGCGAAAATCAAGAAGACTCGAAAACTGCATATTAATCAAAATTAGGGATTACAGGCAGACAACAAATAAATTTAAAAAGTCAATTTAGTATTTAAAGTTTATTGTAAATATAATCCAGCTAAAATGCACAAAAGAATGCGGGAAGCTAGAGAGGCGCTGAGAAATGAAGAGGTGGGGATGGGATCCCAGGAAAGTGTAATCCTGCAAGATACACAGACTAAAATACGAAGAGAATATTTGAAAGGAGCCACAACAGGGAACAGCAGACCTCACATGAATCAATAATGATATCAATTTTATTAGAGTTAAATAAGAAAATAGATAAAAATAAAGAGGCCATGAAAAGCATGACAATACAAATTAATAAAAAGGGGAAACATTTGGCTAATGTGGGGGAAAGTTAGGCTCTGAAATAAATATTTTAACGTTGGTCTAAGGGAAACTAATCAAACGATCACGGAAATGAAATTACAGATGCAAAGTAAAGTTGTAAAGATAATGGAGGAAATTGATAACGTGAGGGACGAGGTTATGAGAGTTATATCAAACCAAGAGACATGTGAAAAGCAGACAAACAAGAGAATTACGGATTTAGGTGCAAAAGTGCAAGAAGTTGAGGGGAATTGTGAGATAGAATTTAGAACTGTAAATATGGAATTAGAAAATTTAAAAACGGACTTCGAGAACTTTAATAGGAATACGATGCAATATGCTAGGGAACCCATAAGTTTAATCCAACCAAACATATCACTAGATCAATATTCAAAATTTTATGGGGACAATACGCTAAATCCAAAATTATTTTTGAACAATGTTAAAATGTTAATACAGGGATCAACGGACGAGTAATACAAACTAAATTTAGTTAGATGAATGTTAAAACGAGGTGCAGAAATATGGTTTGGTTTAATAGCGGGTGAATTAGAAACTTTCCAGGAATTCTAACATAAATTTTTAAGGCACTTTTGGGGGGACAACCAACAGTATAAAGTAAGAGTTGACTTGATCATAGGTAAATATAATTATGATACATGAATAACCCGGGAATTGTATGCAATAAAAAATTTATAATTTCGAAACAACTACATGCTCCCTTAGAGGAGAAACAAATAATAAAATATTTGGGAGGGCATTTCAATGTGAAAGTGAGACAGTACATCGCACTTCAAAACTTCGTAGACCGGGATGTATTTCTGGAATATTTGCAGCGATATGATGGATTGGGACCAACTCGTAGGGTGGAAAGTAGAACCAGAAGCCAACCCGTAAATTTTGTGAGAACACAAAGAAAAGTAGAAATGGACAGAGTTAATTATCGACGGAATAATTACAACTATAAGGGAAATTTCAATAGAGGCAACTACAATAATTATAATAATGGTTTTAGACGTAATTGGAATACGGGTAACATGCCAAAGCGAGAAACGGAGCGGACCAACCATGATGGGAACAACAACCAGAATACGCATAGCCAAGAACACGTATAACAAATAACAGAGCCAAGGAGAACTAACCGAACATAAACTGAAATCACGAGTCAAGCAGGACCATCCACACCGACTAAAAATTTTTAAACACAGACAAACCAAGCAAGCCCTTAAAGATAAACATATACGAACATCAGCGCGAATTTATAAACGTGATGTGAAAAATAAATTAAACAAGAACTTATTGCCTATATTAACTTAAATGTGGAGAATAATGTAGTTAAAATACTCATTGATACAGGAGCGGAAGTGTCGCTCGTTGCGGAAGATTTTATTAAACGGGAAAAATTAATGGAGAAGACAATACTTGTAAGAAAGTGTAACTTGGTAGCACCAAACAGTAAGAAGTTTGCGAGCATAAATAGTATGGTATTTCTGAAGTGAAATTTGAGAATGAATTTATGGTTGTACCCGGATTGAAGATGGACGCTATACTTGGGATGGACATTATAGATAAGCTGGGGTTAAGAATAAATGCTGAAAGCAAGGAAATAAGATGCAAAGGGGAATATATTAAATGGCACGAAGAGGTGGACAAAAGTCGAAAATATATAAATCAATTTGAGGGTGAATTAGATAATGGGGGGAAATGCAGAAAAAGAAATTAAGTGTTCAGATGAAATAAAAGGTAGAGCTAATTCATTATTAGAAAAAAGAATCAGAGTTGATAGGGTCAGAATCCAGAATTGCTACAGGTAATGAACACAAGTTAGAGGTAGTGAACACAAAACCGTTTAACACAAAATTATATCCTATTCCAGCAGCATACAGTGATAGAGTGAGAGGAGAGATTGAACAAATGTTACGAGAGGGAGAAATTAGGTATGCATTTTGTTAATCCATTGGTCGTTGTCAAGAAAAGTGATAATAGCATCAGGCTATGTCTCGATGCGAGAAAAATGAATAAGGAACTAAACCGCATCTTGGCAATAATAGATAGCAAAAAAATCTTCACAAAAATAGATTTAGAAAATTAATTTTGGTCAATTTCACTAGCGCGAGAGTCGCGGAAATATACGAGTTCTTTTGTAGAAGGGCATATATACCAATTTAAAGTGATCCCTTTTAGTTTGTCTTCGAGTACGGCTGCATTAGTGAAGGTTATGCAAAGTATTTTAAGATTGTACGAGGAATTTTGCATCCACTATGTGGATGCTGTATTAATATTCAGCGATAGCGTTCAACAACACTTCATACATCCCAAAAGGATTTTGCTGGAGTTGAATATAGCAGAGTGTAAACTAAATCTAAAGAAGTGTGAATTCTTTCAAGAAAAGGTAAAATTCTTGGGATATCAGATCAGTGCTGAGGGCATATTTATAGACAAGGAATATCCTAAACCAAGAAACACATACGAGCTTAGAGACTTGAATCGGAAGCGATCAGGAGCAAGTCCATATAAATTTAATTTATTCATACAAAGGATAGGGATAATTGTACAAATTGTAAGAAAAATTAGGCATAGGTAAAAATAGGGGAGTAGAATAGGGACATAGGTATAAGATTAGTTAGGTATAAATAAAGGATTAAATAAGGAAATAGTTTTAATACAATTAAACAAAAATGTAAGAATTTTGGACCAATGAGGATTTTGACCACGTTGGGCGCCAAAATTAACATTGATGAAAAATTTTATATTTTATTTTGGGGGCAAAAATGCCATGATAATAGAGTTATTTAAAGGTATATAGGGCCAAAAGGATCGCACACTACATGTAAATAGTACTAAAAGTTAGAAAACTAAACAACTTATTTATAAAAAGTACGTAGTTTGTAAATTATCCAACCAGCACACATCTGACACTCTATAAGGATCACAGTTAACTTTAATTAATACAAGAAAGCTCATCCTTCAATAATACAACCATATTCAGTAAGATAAATAACTCTGTACGCGATCAAATTCATTTTAAACCGGAAAAGCATTTACAAATTCTAAATAAAAACGCATAAAGAGCATCGGAAGCTAGAAAATCATGATACAAATTCTGTTAAAATAAACAAGCAATAGTGCAAAAAAATAGCAAAGCACCCTCGCAATAAAAGATCTTTCAAAACAAACACATTTCAAAAACGCAGGATGTAGATAAACGCATTTCAATTTACGTCATTATAGAAATTTCGCATACGTGATTTTTTACATAGAGTAAATTGAAACCCGAAAGATTATCTTGACAAAAATAAAAGTCATATGCTTGTCTACGTGTGAGGTCGAATTGAAATTTCCTACAACAAAACAAAACAAGACAAGTGAAAGTACACGCACTATAAGGAATCCACTATATAGAACTTGAATGCTACTTGATCTATAACATCGTTGCAACAAGCTATTATTAAATTCGCACCGGAGAAAGCCTAAGGTGTGGACAATATCGCGCCTTAAACTGTGACCGAAGGATGCGGATAACCAATAATGTGAGATAGATACTTTGTTTTTTAAATACTACACAAATTTAATAAACAATCAGTCTTCCTTCAACAGGAGCACGTTTCATGGCAGTTCAAATTAAAAGTTACGTAAAGAAAAATTAAGTAAAAGAAAAATTAAATAATTATGTTTCGTGGAGGTCGTGATAGAAAAGTTTTGAAATTAAAATAATAGTGAAAATGTAAGAGAGAATTTTGCCTTTAACTTAAAAACGGCTCTAAGAAAAAATCTAAATTAGCACATCTAAATTGGTACATAAATCTAGATTAGTACATAAATCTAAATCTGCTAATAAATCCGAATTTAAATATACATCGATCTAAATTTGCATAAAAACATGGGTTTGCATCTACGTATCGGAGCACAAAACGGAGGATTGTTCTAGGCATTGAATGGATGTTTGGTCAAGCGGTAATATAAAATATACAAGTAAACTCAACTGAAAGCAATATCCAGGGGTACTGGTCAACAGCACGCAACAGCAGAACCAAGAATAAGAAAGAACAAAAAGGCACGGAAGGAAAACTACAGGTCGGAACATTATCTAATAGCATAAAGCATTATTTTTTTTATTAAACATTTACATTTTTTTTATTATACCAGAATATTTATGTAAAGAGTCATCAAAAATCTTTTATACGTGAAAATTTACGTAAAAGAAAAAGTCATTGAACGCTCAAGCGTATTTCCAATAGTATACAGTGACATTTTTGCTGACTTTAATCTGACTAAAGGTAGCTATAATTTTAGGGGAAAACAAATTGATATTATTATTAATTTGATTCATCAGTTTAATTCGTCAAATAGTAAATCATATTACCAAGCTGTAAAATGTATATATATTTCTGTCATCATACAAATCTTGGTCAATTTCGTTTGTATTATTCAAATAGGAAAGTGTTAGCTAAAAGGGGGGTAAATTCTTTGTTATCGTAACGTCGTAGAACCTGTGTGGGCTAGACTGAGATAGTGGGGAAATATTTAAATGTTAGGTTATGGTGGGCGTGATAGCGGTAGTACAAACTAATTTTAATCAACAATTTTAGCGGAAGTTCCAAATACATAAATAAAGCAAGTGCAAGACAAAAGTACTTACCAATTCAGCATCGACTGCAGAAGATCAACAGGAAACCACTCTTCGACTAGATTCAAAAAGGGCACCCTTAATCAATATAGCTATTGGTGGCGGCGGACGAGTTCGACAGGTGGCTGCTGATATTGGAACGGCGACACAAGTTTTAGTTATATATTGGAAACAACACCTTTTAAAGCAAAGTACGAAAAGCAACTAAATATGTAACTTAACTTTCAACATCTGCGAGTTATCAACTAGATAAATGAACTATATACAAATGTTAGCATTTCTATAATAAATAAAAGTACCTTGATGGCGTCAACAGGTTATTTATCGAGACAGCTGTGGCGAACAGCAGGAAACTGAACGTTAATTACATTCGCGTGCGGCGTTATGATAGCAATGTATATATATATATATATATATATATATATATATATATATAAATATATAAATGTTGTGTAACCTCACCATTATTCGGGAACTACGATTTTCGAATCGAGCCCCCAGCGTTGGGCCGTCATATAAATGCTGTGTAACGTACAAAAAGCCTCGCCAGTTTCCTGGAATAAAATCACAAAAAAAAATTATTTTGAACTCGAGCCTCACTTTTGGACGCTACGATTTGCTGTGATTCTCTTCTGATAATCGCCTCTGTCCTCTTTCCGCCTCGGCTGCTCCCCTAGATAACTTTCATCCTCATTCATAAAAAAAACAAACACATTCCTACCACAAACATCAACGTTAACTCTATTTACATCAATATTCACAATACATTAAAATTTCAAAATTAAAATTCAGCATAAATTTCAGTATCAGAAAGTTTCAAGACTAAATTTGTTATCATTTTAATGTGCATCTAGAATTAAAGTCCTTGTAGGATGCCTACTAATTAATTTAACAATATTTGCAGACCTGAGTCTGAGTACAAAGGGAGCATCTCCCACCCCTTTACGTTAATTAACCAGGTTCGTCTAATTGAGCTCAAAGACATACCCAAATTTTCATCATAATCAAGAACATAAATACTAAATACTCCTTTCTACTTAAACAAGAAAATTTCACGTTAAAATTAAAAATTTGTTGTTAGTACAAATTCACTACTGTCCATTTTAAGTAAACAAATTATAAAGTTATTCATCACACACCAAAACATCAAAAATCGAACAACAAAGCAAAAGTTACCTGAAGGTTAAGGCACTCGTGGCTCCAATGTACATCGTCCTTTGTTAATCACACCATTCCAACTGGGTTATGTTTAGGTCCTCGGATTACCGGTCGCTTTTAAAAATTTTCTCTACACCACCATTCATCTAAAATTGTTTCAGGGCTTTTCGGGAAGTCATCTATGTATATCTGAACTTGTTTTGTGGATCCAATCACGTTTACAAATACCATTTCATTATTAACACCCCCGAAAAATAGCAAAGAAATTCATACTTCTTTCACGCTGTACGTCAAAACTGCCGACTTTTGTTTATTCATTTCTCGTTACAAATTTGGATACTTGGTACAGTAATACTCGCAAATATAACTAAACTTTATTACCTTGTATCTTCTTTTCTAAATGCACTAAATAACTTTCATCGTAGCACATAAATAGCAAACTGTTTTAAAGTACTGAATCAAAATCTAAAATCTAAGAGCACTTTTTAAAGCATCCAATAATCAAAATCTAAGAGAGCGAAACTGTTTATATAATGGCTAGTCTGTTCGTCGCTTTTGTCCCCAAAACGGACAATTCCTAGAATTTCGCAATCTACGTTCCCTTTTCGATAGTCGGGCACGCGATTCTATTAACTTTGCACACGCGCCAGTTGAAAATCTCAGAAATTTTCACACGGCTCGCAACGCGTCCGAGAATAACTAATTAATTTTGTATCGAAATCGTTACGTTTACACCTCATATCTGCATCTGACTTTCAACCAATCGCAGCTCTCGTGACGTTGCTCAAAACACGCCTTTTACCATCTATGTCTCTGTCCCGCGCATATTATCCGTCTCTATATACCCTGTTCTGAGTGGTACAAATCGATACTCTTTACTATCAGTTATTTCAGTCCACGTGGACTGTTAAATAACCCACTTTATTAGCATTTCCCGTGAATATTAAGCGACGGTTTCTCCAACATTCTCTGTAACCATTTGTTATCTACAAGATTTAAGCAGAACGTGACTTTTAAAAATACGCAGGTGTTCAAACATAATACTTCTAAATAACACTTCTACGATTTGAATACTATTGGGTTTTTACACGCTTTTATGCATATTATATGTTACTAACGGTTCAATTAACTCCAATTAAAATAATAATGAATGGCGTTGACTTTTACCCTTTAATTTTTAGTGAATCCTAATTAAATATTAATTATTATTTGTACATTTTGTTCAATACCGGTTACTTAAAAATTGAGTTAATTAATATAAATTTTGCACGTAATTGCTATTTGATTCTTTACTTGGAATAATTAAACTACATTAAAATTGAGCATTTTAATTCTGCTTCTTTTTATATAAAGCGTCTAGTAAATAATTTAACTCCCTTATTTTTAATGAAACAAATGAATTTTTATGCTTCACGGTTTTAATAACGCGTACCTTTTCCGAAAGCTTCCTTCTACACGGTGATTCAAATTACTTGATGTGATTATTTAATTTTCTACCCTGGTCTAAATTTGAGTAATATATATTGCTGTGATAAGGGGTTGTTTAAGGGTGTACTTTATAGGAAAGGTCATTTAGAAATGAGAAATTACCATAGGCAGCAGAAAACTGCATTTATTTAGTGAAGAATTGAGAAATGGAGATAGTTTGTAGATAGTAAGCAGTCAACACCCTGTATATAAAGTATAAATAGTTTTAAACGACGCAGATAAACATAGGAAGACGCATAGTTGGCGCAGGAATGAGAAATACATGCATTAGGTGAATAGAAAATATTTAATACCCTGTAGATAAAGTTTTAGTGAATTTAGGTATAGCAAATAATAATATTTTTCAGTGGAAGCACGCGTATATTTATAAGTAAACGATAAAGTGTAATTAGACACGCATTCAAAAGAGTTCCAAACAATTAGATTAATGCGGAGATAGAAATATAACTTCAGGTAGCTAATATAAATGCGTACAAATACCTAACCATTTTTTGATAAGAAAGCAGATTAAAAATTGCGTGAACAACATGTAAATATGAAAATTAAAAGTCGAGTTGCATCAGTTGTTTATGGAAAAACCATTAGATCTATCAAAACACAGCATGTTGATAACAAAAGACAGCTGCAAGCAGGTTACAATTATTGGAAATCGTGGTGAATTACATCAGAAACTGCTTTGAATGTAATTATTTGATTGGTCAGAAATAAGCGACGAGTTCTAGACCATACCCACTGATGGAGTGGGAACGAAATAATATATTAGCAGGCACCGTGATAACGAAGTCAGTTTTGAACTCAACAAAGGCCGAAGTGCGCCGTTATGAAATAAAATAATACGTAAATTTTAAAAGTGAAAGAAAAAATAAGTGCCAAGATGAAAACTATGATTGCCGATTAAACGATTTCTATGTTTGGAAGAAGAATAATACAATTTTAAGTTTGACAATTTCTATGTCCGGGGGAAATAAACTACAATTTTGATGTCTGTGGGAACAGTAATACAATTTCGAAGTCTGGGGAAAATAAGCGACAATTTTGAAGTACGTCTGGGGGAAGGATAATACAATTTTAAGTTTGAGGAAATTGATTGATAAAAAGCAATAAGTCAGATATGAAACGACAATAAATTGGGGTAATCCTAAATTGGGGGAAGATAAATTTTACTCAAATGGAAACGTCGATGTGAAGAAATAGACTAGGTCAGATTTTTAGTTATAAGACATTTTGTTTTTCTATATATTTTTTATTTTGAATATTGAATTTGCTTAATATAATATGCTTGTGAAAAAGTCAACAAAAGAAGTTGCATAAGTATAAAGTGAGTAATATGATAACAGGTTTAGAATATTCTACACTTCGTTGATAAGGATAATAGGTTTTTTTTTTGGTGACTTTGGGTTTTGAGTAAATAGGATATGATGTTTAATAAATGAAATTTACAACATTAACTAATTGAAAAGTGTATTTCAAATAATTTACAAAAACCGTACATAATATATTGGTTTCATTATATAAAATCGAAATTAACTGAATTTTATAATTCCAAATAAATGCTAGCCGAGGTCATAAGATTTAAATAGTTCAGGGAGGAGCTACGAGTTGAATAAAGAATTGATAACAAGAAGGCGGTAACGTATCGAATTTTGCTATTGGCAGACAAGGTTGCTTCAAGATAAAACCCAGTTAAGTTTCTGGAGGGAATTGATAGCAATATTAATAAGACAGCCCAACGTCGGAGGAGATAATTACAATCTTGTTTATTCATAGTAAATATTAAAATGGTCGTCCAAATGATGGAGCGCGAATAATTTAGAGTACATAGCAAAATTAATAAGGCGCACAACGAAGGGGCATGATAATTTAGAGAGAGCATAGCAAATTAAATATGGTCGCCCAACGAAGGGGCTTGATAATTCCAGTAGCATAGCAATTAAAATGGCGCCCAACGTGGGCACGAATTAAAGCACGATTTTACCACAGTAAAATATAACCTGAGATTAAGAGGCACTAATTAAATTAAAATAAATTTTAAAATACGATTGCAAGATTTCAAATAAATTAATTAAACTAAACCGGAGATTTAAAGAGTTTCAATTAGCGGAAAAACAAGAAATTTGTACAGTAATTAAAGTTAGATAGATTTATTTAGTATTTAAAAGTTTAGCGTAAATATAATAATTGCAAAATGGAGAAAGGATCCCAAGAAAACATAACGTTGGAGAGAAGTTTGAGCGAAGAACCGGGAATTTCACAAGAAACCAAAATGTTGGAGATCTTAATGGCATTAAATTTTAAAATGGATAGAAGTGAAGAAGCCATAAAAATAGTTACGACAAAAATGGATGAATACAGCGAGAAATTGGGGAATGAAATCAAGATTCTTAGCAATGGTCTGAAAGAAACGAACCACACTATCGCTGAGATTAAGGCACAGATGAATACAAAAATTGGGAAAGTTTCTGAGGAAATAGAATGCGTATAGGACCATATTACTTTGGTTAAAACGAAACAAGAAAAGTACGAATGCGAGTCCAACGATAAAATTACGAATTTAAATATTAAATTAGGAAAAATTGAAGAAAATTGCGAAACGGAGTTCAGATCAATAAATCAAGAAATAAATAATTTAAAAAGTAATCCAATAAATTTTAATAGAGAACCAATAAGGCTAGTTCAAACAAATCTTTCAATTGAAGAGTTTACTAAATTTTACGGGGACGGAAAATTAAATCCGAAGATATTTCTGAAAAATTTTAAAATGTTGATACAAAGATCTACAGATGAATTACACAAATTAAATTTTATCAAAGTAATGCTAAGAGGGAATGCTGAAAAATGGTATAATTTAGTTGAGAATAAAATAGAAACATTTGAGCAGTTTGAAAGCAAATTTTTACGTCAATTCTGGAGTGACAATCAGCAAAATAGAATTCGGGATAACTTAAGTATGGGAAGATACGATTCGGCGAAAAGAATAACGCGAGAATTATATGCGATTGAGAAATTTATAGTAGCGAAGCAATTGGATCTTCCTTTAGAAGATAAAAATATTATAAGATATTTAGCAGGTCATTTTAACGCTGAAGTAAAGCGATATATAACGACGCAGAATATAGTGGATAGAGATACATTTATTGATTATTTGCAGAGATATGATAATTTGGAAACTGATTATGAAATGGAAAATAATGTTAGAGATCGACGCACGAATTTTATAAGGAATGATGAGACTCGGAATAATTATCGAAGGAACAATTATAATTATGATCGTGGAAGAAATTTTAATAGGGGGAACTATGGCAATTTTAATAATGATTTTAGGCAAAACAGGAATAATGGTCAGATACCAAGGCAGCGAATGGACAGAACGAATCATGAGGGAAATTATAATAATGGTAGAGTAATAAATAGGCAGGAAAATGATGATCGACGGACACAAGCTAGAAATATTAATAGTATGGAAATGAGGAATACGAATCGCACAGATACAGGAATAACGAGTCAGACAGGACCTTCAACGCGAAATCAGGATTTTTGAGTACGGACGAACCAAGGAAAATTCTACGAATTGACGGATACGGAAACCAGCGCGAGTTTATTAAACATGAAATGGATAATGAATTAGGATGATTTGAAAGGAACTTATTGCCAATAATTAATTTAAAGGTGGAAGATAAAATAGTTAAAGTGTTAATTGATACTGGAGCAGAAGCATCACTTGTTGCGGAAGAGTTTGTTAAACGAGAGAAATTGGGGGATAAAGCGATACCTATAGCGAGGTGTAATTTAGTAGCACCAAATAATAAGAGATTTAGTGTGATAAATGAAATGGTAATTCTGAGATGTGAAATGGGAGATAAAATATGGGAAAATGATTTTATGGTAGTACCTGGACTGAAGATAAATGTTATATTTGGGATGAATATGATAGATAAGTTGGGGTTGAAAATAAATGCGGAATGCAAAAAGATTGAGTGTAATGGGAAATATATTAGATGGTATGAAGAGGGGAATATTGAAATAGAAGACGACTGCGTAAATATTAATCAGTTTAGTGATGAAATAAATAATGGGGGTAATGAAAATGAAGATATTAAGTGTCCAGATGATTTAAGAAATAGGGTGAATATATTATTGAATAAGCATTCAGAATTAATTGGGTCGAAGTCGAGAATTGCCACAGGTTATGTGCACAAGTTGGAAATGATAAATAAGGAACCGTTAAGTTGTGTATAAATACAAGTGAAATTAATAAGCGAACGAAGCCGCAATATAATTGTCCACCAGCAATAGATAGAATATTAGAGAGAATAGGTAATAGGAAAATTTATAGTAGATTATATTTAAAAAGTTCATTTTGTTTGATTCCATTAGCGCGAGAATCAAGAAAGTATACGGGTTTTTCGGTAAAAGGAAAATTATTCCAATTTAGGGTGGTCCCGGTTGGTTTGTCCTCGAGTACGGATGCATTAGAGAATGTGCTGAAGAATATTTTGGGACCGTATGAGGAATTTAGTATCCACTATATGGATGAAATATTGATATTTAGTAATAGTGTAGAGGAACACTTAGTACAGTTAGATAGGATATTGTTAGAGCTGAATATAGCTAGTTTGATTTTGAATTTGGGAAAGTGTAAATTTTTTCAAAGTAGGGTTAGATTTTTAGGGTATAGGATAGTCAATAAGGATAGAATTAAGAAATACGAATTAAAAGGACCCCGATTTAAAAGGATGATTAAGAAATATAAATTAAAAGGACCCAGATTCAAGAGTGATAAGGGGGAAGTTAGAAATAAATGTAATTTAATTGACCCATGCAAAGAAACGTGAATAGATGAAAGGAAATGTAAAATAAACTTATGAATAGGTATACATAGAATAATAGAATAGGATTTGAACATAAGAATAGGTATAGGTATGAATAGTGTAGTATAATAGGACATAAGTATGAGATTAGATTAATGTAAATATGGGTTTAATAAAGCAAAAGTTAGATTTTAAAATGGATATAAAAATACAATAATTTCATACCAATGTGAGTTTAAGTTCACGTTGGGCGCCAAAAAGGACATTGTTATAAAATTTTATATTTTAATTTGGGGGAATTATGCTGTGATAAGGGGTTGTTTAAGGGTGTACTTTATAGGAAAGGTCATTTAGAAATGAGAAATTACCATAGGCAGCAGAAAACTGCATTTATTTAGTGAAGAATTGAGAAATGGAAATAGTTTGTAGATAGCAAGCAGTCAACACCCTGTATATAAAGTATAAATAGTTTTAAACGACGCAGATAAACATAGGAAGACGCATAGTTGGCGTAGGAATGAGAAATACATGCATTAGGTAAATAGAAAATATTTAATACCCTGTAGATAAAGTTTTAGTGAATTTAGGTATAGCAAATAATAATATTTTTCAGTGGAAGCACGCGTATATTTATAAGTAAACGATAAAGTGTAATTAGACACGCATTCAAAAGAGTTCCAAACAATTAGATTAATGCGGAGATAGAAATATAGCTTCAGGTAGCTAATATAAATGCGTACAAATACCTAACCATTTTTTTGATAAGAAAGCAGATTAAAAATTGCGTGAACAACATGTAAATATGAAAATTAAAAGTCGAGTTGCATCAGTTGTTTATGGAAAAGCAATTAGATCTATCAAAACACAGCATGTTGATAACGAAAGACAGCTGCAAGCAGGTTACAATTATTGGAAATCGTGGTGAATTACATCAGAAACTGCTTTGAATGTAATTATTTGATTGGTCAGAAATAAGCGACGAGTTCTAGACCATACCCACTGATGGAGTGGGAATGAAATAATATATTAGCAGGCACCGTGATAACGAAGTCAGTTTTGAACTCAACAAAAGCCGAAGTGCGCCGTTATGAAATAAAATAATACGTAAATTTTAAAAGTGAAAGAGAAAATATGTGCCAAGATTGAAACTATAATTGCCGATTAAACGATTTCTATGTCTGGGGGAAGAATAATACAATTTTAAGTTTGACAATTTCTATGTCCGGGGTAAACAAACCCCAATTTCTATGTCCGGGGCAAATAAACTACAATTTTGATGTCTGGCGGAGCAGTAATACAATTTCGAAGTCTGGGGAAAATAAGCGACAATTTTGAAGTACGTCTGGGGGAAGAATAATACAATTTTAAGTTTGAGGAAATTGATTGATAAAAAGCAATAAGTCAGTTATGAAACGACAATAAATTGGGGTAATCCTAAATTGGGGGAAGATAAATTTTACTCAAATGGAAGCGTCGATGTGAAGAAATAGACCAGGTCAGATTTTTAGTTATAAGACATTTTGTTTTTCGATATATTTTTTATTTTGAATATTGAATTTGCTTAATATAATATGCTTGTGAAAAAGTCAACAAAAGAAGTTGCATAAGTATAAAGTGAGTAATATGATAACAGGTTTAGAATATTCTACACTTCGTTGATAAGGATAATAGGTTTTTTTAGTGACTTTGGGTTTTGAGTAAATAGGATATGATGTTTAATAAATGAAATTTACAACATTAACTAATTGAAAAGTGTATTTTAAATAATTTATAAAAACTGTACATAATATATTGGTTTCATTATATAAAATCGAAATTAACTGAATTTTATAATTCCAAATAAATGCTAGCCGAGGTCATAAGATTTAAATAGTTCAAGGAGGAGCTACGAGCTGAATAGAGAATTGATAACAAGAAGGCGGTAACGTATCAAATTTTGCTATTGGCAGACAAGGTTGCTTCAAGATAAAACCCAGTTAAGTTTCTGGAGGGAATTGATAGCAATATTAATAAGACAGCCCAACGTCGGAGGAAATAATTACAATCTTGTTTATTCATAGTAAATATTAAAATGGTCGTCTAAATGATGGAGCGTGAATAATTTAGAGTTCATAGAAATATTAATAAGGCGCACAACGAAGGGGCATGATAATTTAGAGAGAGCATAGCAAATTAAATATGGTCGCCCAACGAAGGGGCTTGATAATTCCAGTAGCATAGCAATATATATATATATATAATGCTGTGATAAGGGGTTGTTTAAGGGTGTATTGTATAGCAAGGGCCGTATAGAAGCCATAAATTGCGATAGGAAGCAGAAAACCGCATTTAGTTAACAGAAAATTAAGTAATTTAGATATTATGTAAATAGTAAGCATTTAACAACCTGTATATAGAGCATAATTAGTTTTAAGCGACGCAAATAAACACATCTTACAATAAGAGGACGCATATTTAGCATAGAAATAGGTAATGTTTTTATTAGGTAAATAACATGTGTTTAACACTTGGTATATAGAGCTTTATTATTTTAAACAATAAAAGTGAGAATATCTTTTAGCAAAAGTACGCGCATTGAGAGGAAAAAATTGTACAGGTAATTAAACACGCATTAAAAAGGGTTCTAATTTGTTATAATATAATACGGAAATAAGAGATAAAACTTAACAAAGCCTTGTGTAAGTGCGTAGAAACAATCGACATTTTTGATAAGAAAATGCAGTTCAAAGATGCGCAAAATAAATAAACATACACGAAAATCGAAATTGAAGTTACATTATGTATTTTTGTATAATATGGAAAACGCAATATTTACACAAAACAACGTATAGTCTGATAACGAGGTCTCTATAAGCAAACAAACATTACCCAGAAAACCAGGTATATTACATCAGAAAACCACTTCAAGTGCAGGATATACAAAGACCTTATTGGTTAAGATAGCGAAAGACTTGTTGGAAACGCAACCCACATGCAAGTGGGATCAGCCTATATTTAACAAGCAAGCAATGATAACACAGTTCAGTTTTAACTCAAGAAGGCAAAGCTGCGCCACTTTGAATCAAAAAGTCACGCGCAATATTTAAATGTTTTATAAAATAGATAGTGACAAGTAAGTGCTACAAATATGAAGATTTCTGTTGCCGTTTAACGTGAGTAGAATTTGGAGTAATTTATTTAAACTAATAAGATAATAATAGTGCTCCGAGTGTTTATATATATAATAATTCGAATGTGATGCTAATAATTCAAATCCTAATTGGTGGAGAATAATTTCGAATGTGGTATAATAATTCTGAATGGATGAATAATTCGAGTATACGATATAATAATTTAAATGCATGAAAATAATTCTAATTGATGGTATAATATTTCAAATGAGTGGATAGATATTATAGTTGATGATAATTGGAATATGGGGATATTTTAAATAGATTAATGTAATACTTCAAAGCAGCGTCGACGATTTTGGTACAATTTTGAGTTGCGAGATTCAATGCAAATAAAACAAAGAAGTACGAAACAATTTATGGAAACCAAGAGGTTCAATGTAAAAAGTCAGTTCTAATTAGTTTTAAGATATTTTTTGTATTTTTGAATACTGAATTTACGTAATTTATATAAAAGTGTAACATTGCATACGTTAAAAGTACGTAATATTATAAAGTGGTTTAGAACGTTATAGGTTTTTTTGATAAAAAGGGTAGTTTTTGGTGACTTTAGATTGATTGCAAAGCATATAAATTTTGGGATAAATAATACTTATGATATTGATTGATTAAAGGGTGTATTTTGATAGTTTCAAAACTTGTACATAATATTTCTTTTTATTATATGAAATTAACTTCGTGTAATAATTCAAACAAGTAGGTAATCAGAAAGGAGTGGAGAAGAAAAAAATTGATCATCGTAACGTTGTGCAGTCTGTGTAGAATAATAAAAGCTAGCCGTGGCATAAAAATAGTAAAATTAGTGAGATTTAAATTTGATTGGAAAACACAGAGAGGTGGAGTTAAGTAGAAAACGTCCATTGACACCGAGTACGGCGTTATCATATCAATATATATATATATATATATATATATATATATATATATATATATTGTTGTGATAAGTCTTTTATGGTTCCTTTTTTTTGCCCCACGATTGGGTGTTACTATCTTTATTGGTGTGAATATCACTCTTTTTATAATCCTATGATTTCTTGAATTTGTTATTCCGTCGGTTAAATCCCAAAAAGTTCAGTTGGGTTTCTATTTATTATTCTTTAAAATCATATTTGTAAGATTCTTTAATAATATTTGTCTAGAACAATAAGATTCTGTATAAATGTACCTTGACATAATAAGAAGATGAACTGGCGTTATACTCAAACCAAATTTAAATTCATCATTAACTTTAGGTAGCGGTTTATTCGAAACATACCCTTTCAATCAAAAACTTAAGAATGTTTTAGATTTAACAGACATATACGTACCCACAATAAGTTCTCTCAGTAGTTCAGATGATAGGACTTTGTCAGGAATGGCAAAAAATTGGATAACTGCCCATTGATTCTCTAAATCCATGGTTTTTACCATCTTAATAAATTCGGATACTGTGGTTAAAAGTGTTTCGACATCTTGATGATTCTGTAAGGGATCTTCGCTCTCAATATTCTTCTCAGAATACTCTTTTAATTTGGTTATAACCATGGTCTGATAATCACGTAGCCTTCCTGAAACAATTCATTTATGCACCTGTTATTAAAAAGAAATGGCATTTCACTACATATCTATGTAAAATTAAGCTACAGGTAGTATGGCATTCCAAAAGGCATAGGAATGGAATAATTTAGAAAAACTCTAAAAAATTAGTTACCACTAGTATAAATTAGTCTTTATTTTTATTTAACACTCAAAATACTAAGAGCTGCAACAAAAATGATTTTCTGCTCATTTCAATGAACACTCATTACGTATATACGAAATATTATCCATTTCTTTACTTTAGTAATGTTGTGGATTAATATACTTATGTATTAATCTTCATGTTAGATCTTTTATAGTTAGTACTGTTTTTGTTTTAAAGAATTTTAATTGTATTAGTGTCTAGTACAAGGATTTGCTGTTTATAAAAGACGTATTAAGCATCGTTAAATCCGTTGGATTAAGTTGACAATGATAACGCCGTATTAAAAGTTGCTTCTAATAAAGAGCATGACAATACTTATTTACAATCGAAAATCGAGAATTTAAAGTTTATGTGCCGTGCATAAACAATCTCAATCGTTCAGTTCAAGTTCACGAGTTGGCATAGCGAGAGGATGAGATGGCTTTGAAGTAATTTATGCAACATACCCCACAAGGCACATGATGTTTGGCTTTTGATATTATTGCGAATTATTGATAAATTAGCCACTAAAGTGATGTAACTGACTTA
Source organism: Platerodrilus igneus (assembly GCA_036346225.1). NCBI lineage: Eukaryota > Metazoa > Arthropoda > Insecta > Coleoptera > Lycidae > Platerodrilus > Platerodrilus igneus. The sequence continues at coordinate 89,686 of JARFIW010001641.1, read as the reverse complement.
GTTAAAACCGAAGAACTTGGTATTTCTTAGTCGTACGGATGAGGCCAAATAGGTTTTGTGTTTCAATAATTCACAAATTGAAACGCCGTTTTTATGTTCAGTTATCTACTTTTATTTTTGCATATCAAATTATGGATTAGTTATGATGTTTGAAAAAAGTTATTCTCTATATAAATTAATCATACTATTTGATATCTGCAGCCTGCGCGAAGATGGTGTAAAGATATGTAATTCAAAACGGTATTTTCTTTTTATAGTTTGTACGAATGTCGTGGTAAGCCGTTGAACCTGTTGCTAAGAAAATAGCTATGTATGTCAATTCGGGGATGAGTGACATGCTTTAATATTTATGCAGTATTTGTTTGATAGGAACAAATTATTCCTCACAGATATTGTTACTGAAGTTATTATTGGAAAATTTTATTTGATATAGAGTAATATCCTTTTCTCTGCTTACTTCTAGGTATGTGACACTTATTGCTTTTGTTTGGCTAAGTGTATTGTAATTTTAAATTTATTACAAATTATGAGAATTCAGAGGAGATTTTTTGTGAAATAAAGTGTAAATTAATAAGTACAATTTTGTATAAGGAATCGATTTCTTCCTATAGTGTAAAAGATCTTCATTCCAGGTCAATTTTGTTATTGATTACAGTTTTTTTCCTATTAAAAGAACAGTTTAATATTAAATTCTTAAAAATGAAAATTTTCAGTGTCATCTAAATCGCGGAATGAATATTAAATTAACAATTTTTACTAATATCTTCGAACAGCAAGCAGAACTTCTTGTTGAAATATTATTGCCTAAGTACTGGTGTCAAATGTGTTATGCTTGGCAACAGAATATTCTAAGATTTCTATTTCGATAAAGCCCTTACTTTTCTAGTTTTACGGCATTATCCCTTTTATTTATTTTATTACAAGAGAAGCCTGTTTATGATTTGTACTACGGTGTTAATTGTATTTTTACTCTTATCTGTAATATATGTTAATAGGGAAACATTTATTTACATGGCATTTGAAGTAACTATTGTCATATATTTAAACAAATAAGAGAATAAGCAATATTTTTTTAATAATTTAAAATATTCAGATACCAAATATACGTATATTATAGTGTAATTAAAAGGGTCAATAGAATACATAAGGACATAAGGGAACTCATAGGGTTGAAAGCAATTGGATACAGTAAAATAAATTTATTTAGTTACAAGATTTTCAACAATTATTTTCTATCTTAAATAGTGGATAATAGGGTAATATCGATTTAGTTTAACGCGCGATTAATGTAGGAATAATTTATCTTAGTTAGATTTAGTTAGGGACTATGTATTATAGTATGTATGTAAATATAGAGAATAAGAATTAATAATTTGGGGTAAAATTAGAGCATATTAGATTGATAATGAAGTACTATGGAACAATTTTAAAGGCGTTGAGCATGTTAAAAATAACGATTTCTAGGTTTCACATGTAAAAACCTACACGTTTCAAATAACAAGAGGAGATATATATTTCTTAGTAGAGTTGCTACAAACAAATTTAATAGCTTATTGGAAAAAACAGCTGATGCAATTAAAGCAGCCACAGACGTAGACAAAACCACACAGAATTGGTGTAAACACAGTAAACTTTAGTTAAAATATTGATTTTTAATCTTAGATATAGAGTAGGAAGGAGCAATAAAAAGACTAAAATTGAATAAAAGGCAATGAGTACAAGAAAGAAACATAAAGTATATCCAGAAGAAGGGAATCGAAAATCGATAATTTCAAGGATAGCTGTAAACAAGCACAGGTCACTCAAAAAGGTGGGAAATGGAGCCAAGCGAGATGATTAGTATAAATTAAACGAGAAGGGCTACAAATTCAGGTGGTAGAGGCATATGTGTGCAATAAAGAGAAATATACAAGGAAAAAAAATTATGTTTGCTTAAAGATAAAGGCGTGTATTAAGCGAGGAGTAGAGGCTAATCCGGAGAATTTGAAACGACAGTTGACGGTTTTAAATGGATTAACACGTATTGTTGTGTTGTGTTATTAAAAATTACGAGAAATCGACGGTGGTTGGTGATTTTTGGGAAAAATAAAGTATCGGTTAAACAAGTATACGTGCTATTTTGTAAACAGAGGTGGGGGGGGGGGGGCAGTTGCATTATATAATCAGTAACAGAAAGGAGTCTCGCTTTCTTTTATTCCATCTGTGATAGAGTTAGTTTACTTCCAAATGAAATCTAATTAAATCTAATTAAATAAAGTTTATGTAAAAGCTGATAAAACGTTATTATTAAATAGTGAAGTTAAGATGTAAGTACAAAGATTTTTGTTTGCATGCACGAGAAGTAGTGGAATTTGAAAATTGTTTGAATTATGATAAAAGCAATGTTTGGGTAGTAGAATTTATTTGCAATAGAAAGAACGAAATCTGGAGATTGGATATTTTGATTGGAATTGATAAAAGATTAGTTCTTGGAGTAAAGGCATGTATGGTACACATGGGGATTCGACCATAGAATAAATGGATAGACGGAGGACCTACCAGCCGGCAACATCTAAAAGGGGCTAGTTGGTGGATCGCAGTACGAAGACAACTACAAGGTAGTGTTTGTGGTGTTTTGCTGGGTTTTATTATTACTTGATTTGATTTTTACTTGAACAAACATTTATACGTCTGTTAAAACGAAATTGATTTTGAGCATTATTCATTAATTTGCAGATAACCAAAAGTTGTAACGAGGTATAGAGGGCTTTTGATATTTGGTCGTGCAGAGAATTTATATGTTGCATGCATGAACAACTCTAACTTGGATTGCTTCATCTAACTTCTACTGTAACCAGATATACCACGAGGTTCTCTATCGTCATCCAAACTATAGCGGTGCTTCAAACTTCTTCTCTTCGAGAAAACGGCAAACCAACTCGAAGAGGATCAAGCAAACGAATTTAGAGTACGATGCAAAATCGAAATTGAAAAAAAATCACAAAATAAAACCAAATGTAAGTAGTAACGAAATAAAAGCAATTCCCAATCTACAAAATGATAACTCAATTGTAATTCTACCTGCTGACAAAGGCAGTGCAACAGTAATAATGAATAAAAACGATTACAACACAAAAATCAACGAATTGTTGAACAATGAAAATTACACCAGTTCAGAAACAGACCCAACAAAATCAATTAAAATAAAATATACAAAACTTTATATAAATTTAAAAATAAATTCAAAGACAAAGAAAGAAGCAAACTGGGCCCACATTATAGTAAACCACCTCACTTTTACGGTCTAGCAAAAATTTATAAAAAAAAACATTCCTTAAAGATTTATCGGCACTCATCTGCTCCAACTTCCAGTTTGATCCCTCTCTACCTATTCGCATTTCTTCTAACATTCTCATTATCAGCTCGTTTTCTTGCTCTCCCGATTCTGTCCTTGATTGATCCCTACTACCTCCTGCTTTTGCCATTTTCCTGATTTTTCAAATAACGCGCTAACGTCACTTCCAATTTCTACTCCTTCACTCCTAAGCCACTCCATTCTCTGCGTACGTTTAAATCATTTCTTCACACACTGAAAAATATTTACAGATTTACACTACACACAATCTCACTCAGCTCGCCAGTTTCCTGGAATAAAACTTTCAATTTTATCTGAAAATCGAGCCCTCACGTTCGGGTCGCCATAAAATTCTGTGGAGTTCTGTAGAAAAACCCTTTTTCTTCTCGCCCCACAAATCGGGCACCATAAAATTCTGTGGAAGACTTTTGAATTATGCTCCTATACCCCTGCTAAAGTTACCTAAATATTTTTCCTGGAAAACAAAAAAAAATATTCCAATCTCTGGAACGCCCTCTTTATTTCAGCACACCACGGCTAGCTCTAAAAGCTGCTTCTTTCTTGATACTTACCATCCTAAGGTCGCTCTTTCGCACATATACTTCCAAATAAAATTACCACTCAAATAATGCAACGAAACATATAACCTTTTATTCATACAAATTAAAATTTTCCATTACCAAGTAAATATTTACACATATACAGCTTCATAAAATATTATAATCACCATCATTAAATCCTTTTTAAAATTTCATGCCTTTAAATTATTTTGAAAGTTTTTTTTTTATATGAGTAGATGGGCCCGTCTCGACACCTTAAATTGACTTCTACTCTGGTCATCTCAGGCCCTAAATATATGTACAAGAAAAAAACATTAGACATAAAATTTACATTATTTCTAGATGCTCTTTGAAGTGCACTTTGTTACTTTAGAACATAACCCTAACTGAAACGAATCAAAGGTAAAACAATCTAGATGACTAATATTAAACAATTGGTGAAGCATTTAGTCACTACAGCTACACTACCAACTGTTAACAGCTTACCAACAAGAGGATAACGTGTTAACAATGAATTTTTAACAAAGGAAAACAATTTTATTACCTTGAACACCTGCACAGCTTCAGGATAACAGACTTGGTATAGAAAACAAACCCATTCCAGGTGTTCGTTTACTAGGCAGATGGTTAAGCAACCTTATCTTTTAAAAGAAAACGGTACACTTCGGTGCAGCTCGGGTGAAAACGTATTCACTGCAGGTGTGGAATTTATTTGTAGTGACTTTGTAACCTGAAGTTTTGAAGCAGCTGTGTGATTTTATAAAGCAAAATGTTAAAGTAAATGTTTGATGAAAACTAATTTGAAGTGGAAGGAAATCGAGCTTGTTAAACGATAGCTTTTAAGATTTGTTTAGAAATTTTTGGGCGTTTTAGATAAAAGTAGTACGACTTAATTCATGCAGAAAAAATTACTTGCAGTGTTTTGAATGTAACAAGTAGACGGATAGGAACGTCGATCGTATATCTTTAGCAAGTCCTCATGAGCAATTGCAATCAGATTCAACTTCCTCAGATTTGGAAGTAAATATGAAAAGGTACATACAGACAGAGCTTTATTTCACAATCCGCTCTCAGATTCACTCAAACATAACATAACCTTATCTGGCCCATACAGGTATAAGAGTGTTTATTTCCCGAAAAAATCGTCGAGATCTTCTAGCGGGGATTATTATTATAAAGACCTAAGAACGGAACAAACAGGAAAATTCCTGTGGTAGTGCTACTTATACGTTTCAAATGCAGCGCATTGTCAGCCATGCTGACCCTTAATAGTGACTTGTCGCCTTCAACATCTTGATGTGATGGAAATATCAGTGACACGTAGGGCTGGATCAACAAAATTAAGTTTAACAAAGAGTTCTGAACTCACTTTCAAACATGCATAACTTATTTGGCACGGAAAAAATTCTACTGCTAATACTTCAATTGGAGGAGAAAAAGAGAGGCTTAAATCAAACTCCGTTCGCATTTGTTATGTGATTTGTGAACTGGTGTACAATCATCCTTTTCAAAACTTCGTGAAATTACATCTGCTATCGGTCCAGAATGCGGAAATTTTCTGAACTTAATTAATTTGATTTCAAGATACAAGTTGCTTTAAGCATACATCTCGATTACAAATTGCAATACTAAATACCTAAGTCCCGATATTAAGAACCAAATCATATTCCTTTTTGCAAAGCGTGTTTTAGAAAAAGCATGCTTTAATTTTTTAATCTGTTTTGGATACAACCAGGACATTTTCAAAAAGGGCTAACTTAATATCATTGTTCGTTACGTGAATTCAAGCAACTACAAAACAAAAGTAAAAGAATCATTTTTGGGGTTTACTGAAATAAATGATTCAACATCTCCAAGTTTTTAAAAATGTTATTATTAGTGCATTGTCTTCTTTAAAATTGATATTGACAAATGTCGAGGTCAAGAATACGATGGCACTGTGAACGCTGGAGATCAAGCTCAAATTAAAAATCGGTGGATGATGCCAATATTATTCGAACTACAAATATTGTTATTAATGGTAAAACACTTACGGTTTTTGGATTTGATAACATGCCAATTTATTATGCCTAATTTGTCTTACTCTATTAGAAGTTTGAATTGCTGCGTTGATTGCGTTCATAATTTCGTGTCCTTTTACATTTTTTTTCAAGCTGTAGGAGCGAGCTTGATGATGCTTTTAATAATTAGTGTATCTCTAGTTATACGTTTCTTTAGTTTTTTTATTCTAAGATACTTGATAAATTCCAGAACTTATAAGAGTTTAAAGATTTATGCTACCTAGCAAGACAAATTACGCAGATGGAAAGTGCGCAAAAGGTATAAAACAAAGATTAGCACAAGAACACAAAGGATTTAGAAATGGCAAGGGAAAAAAGAAATATGTCAGAAGAGATGAAATGATGAAATACCTAACAAGGCATGGGGAAATAGTGCAGAATATAATAGAAGCAGAGAAAGGGAAAAAGAGGTGGTTTGAAGTAGACTTAGATTAGACTATTGCATACAGATAGGGAAAAATGTAGGCTGTGGGAATTTCAGGGAAATGTGTAGGTTAGCTTAGAATAAAAATCAATGAAGGTACGCGTCCAACCAGTTCTAGTACGGAAATCTAATGATGAAAAAAGTAATTGTATTTAATCTTGATGGTTATTGTAAACAACTACAGGTGTTGGTTTTGAAATATTCTTAATAAATATAGATTGTACTAAATGAGTAGAAAAGGTAGAAGAGATAAGATGATAAAATACATACTAAGGCACGAGGGAATAGTGCGGAATATATTAGAAGCAGAAATAGAAAAAAGAGAGGTAGTGGTATACCTATATTAGACCATTGCACACAAACAGCAAAAGATGTAGACTGCGAATTTCTGGGAAATGTCTATATATTAGCTTAGAATAGAAAACAATGAAAGTACGCGTTCAACTAGTTCTAGGAATGTAGAAGTAATGATGATGGTGATTGATAAGGTTTTTGCTTTTAGTGGTCTGCATTCACTCACAACAAACTTTTTTTACTTTTCGTTGCAGTTGCTACTACAAAAATGCTGTTTTACCACCTTAAGACTCATTCCCGGAATTTCGACTTTCTGAATCTAATTCAGCTAACTTCAAAATCAGCTGTTTGACGTTCAAAAAAACTTCTTTCTCTAGATTATGCAACAATGTGAGTAGGGTAGCTAAGCCGGTTTGGCAACAGAGATCCACAGCAAGATATGTATACGCCGATTCGAGAACAATATGAACAGCTAAGCCGCTTTGGGAAACAAAACGTGCAGCAAGATATGTATACGCCGCTTTGAGAACAAAATTGTCTTTGTGTGTAAATTTGTTGCGTCGGGGGGTCGTTAGGTCTTTGGGGTGTGCGTTCGGCGGGGTCGTTAGATTTTTGTCGTGGGGTGGTGCGCGTGCGCTGGGGTGGAGATATTTTCTTAGGAAATTTTTTAGCAGCGTTCCCGACGTTAAATATTAAATTTTAAAAAATGTTGTGTGTGTAGAAAATGGAGTTCACGTGTTGGTTCGTATTTTCTGGGGTAGGTTAAGCTAAAAATTAAAACGCCGCGGTGAAGAATTTTTAATATTAGGCAAACGCGTGCAAGTGGTAAAGAGTGTTTTAGCTCTCCTCATAAGCTGCGTTTTGTACGAAGTAGAAAATAAAATTAAGAAACTATACGAAATGTTATATGATGGAGGTCAAATTTTAAACGTCTGCAGGTAAAATCTTGTAAAAAGAAGTCGTTCACTTCTCGCAATTTCAATGTCACGATAAAATACTAAGAATTTGCATGCAGTCGAATATAACAACGTGTTTGGAATTATAAATCTCTGGTAATATATGTAAATCATGTCGACATTCGACTTTTAATATAATGTATTTAATTAACATAAGGTGTGTGTGTGTTTGCAAAAACATGTCAAGACAGGTATGCCGTATATTTCCTTATTGGTATGCAAATTATACCACCTTGCATCACGATTTATTTGACTTTTAAATAAAAAATTAATTTAATCTTATATCAAGGATGTCTTGCTTATATTTTAGCAATTTGAATATATTTAAATATTTAAATGTAATTATACATTTAATTTATGTGGCAATAAAAATTCTTTTACTTTTAGCGGTTTGGTGATTGAATGTAGATGACGCATTAGACATTGTATATATATATAACTCGTTTAATTTCACCATTATTTGAACCTGCGTTTTGAAGTGCTCAGTATACGTGCAGCGTTAGTATAAAAAGTAAGTTACATTTTTCTTTATTTGTAAAAAGAATATTTTACTTTATAATATTTGCAAGTTTGTAACAGCATTGCTGTTGTTTGTAGATGGATCAAGTAATACAAAACAATAATAAACAGTCCGTTGTAGGCCCTAGAAAAAGGCAAAGAGGTTAGCCGAATTGCCACTAAACGTTCCACAAAGAATCTACAGAGCAAGAATAGTACATTCCAAATATGGCGATTGTGTACTGATTGAGTTAGCGGACAATATTTCATTTCTACCACAACGCAACACGGAATTGTGGAGAAAAACATTGAGGAATTGGGTTCTGGAAAATACGCAATAACCGTATTAGAACTAATAGATATTAAAAGACCCAATCATCTTGTTTCCTACAGAATAGAACACATTTAGAAAAACGAAAAATAATTGGTATGTTTTATAATTATTGCTTGTTTTGAATAATGACTGAACATATTAATACTTTAAGTAGCGAAATTGTTTTTAAAGTTAATAACGCATGCAATATTTTATTTAAAAGTATACAATTAAAGAAGCTGAAATTTTGTTAAAATATATCAAACGATACTTAAGGTTATTTGTAAAGGCGGTTAGACATGGCGACTTAAATTTAGGTCAGTTAAGGCAAATTCAAACCAATATGGGATTGTTAAAAGCATCCAATCATCAATTAAAATTTTCATGTAGGAAGCGGCATTCAATCGGTTTCACAACCATCACGTTTGGGGTCAAATGGATTGATTTGGTTTCCGCTTTTGCAAGAAGAATTAGAACAGGCGTTATAATAAACATGCATCATAAGGACTTAATGGCATTTTTTAATGATTGCTTTAAGGTAATTAAAATTAAAATAAAAAATAGTTTAAAAAAATTAAATTTAATAAAAATTAATATTACACTTTGCGGAGAATTCATTAAAACATCTAATATTGATGAAAATAATATAACGGATTTTAAACATTTTAATACGAAAATGTGGCGATTGACGTAGCGACGGATTTAACATCATGGTTTCGTGATGATGTGGTTGATAAACTAAGAACAAAACTATCGGAGTTTCAGGAATCAAAATCAGGCTGGGCTTTGAAAAAAAATGGATCGATGGAAGTTAATATTAATAAATACGAAATGGGCAATGGACGTGTTTCATCTTTTATTCCGCTTCCAAAGCAAATTTCAAATAAATATGCATGCATCAACGTGAAAAATTCAGATGAGTGTTGCTTTTTTTGGGCAATTGTTTCAGCATTATTTCCCTCTAAAATAAGAAGTAATCTCACATCCTCATATCCACACTACAGATTAGTTTTGAATGTTGAAGGATTGGAAATGCCGATGTCGATTAAAAATATTTCAAAATTTGAAAATATGAATAAAATTTCCATAAATGTATACAGTTTAGAATTAAATTGCGCTAAAGAAAAATTGTTCTATAGTGTGGTGCCAACAAGGCTTACTATGCAGAAAGCTGAGAAGCATGTAAATTTACTCATAATTCAAAATCAATATTTTCCAAACGTAAACAATTATAATACACCAAGTGAGGATTTTGAAAATGTTGAAATAAAATACCATTATGTTTGGATAAAAAGTTTATCGCGGCTTATTGGCAGTCAACTAAATAAACATAATCATAAAAAATATATTTGCGATCGTTGTCTGAATTACTTTAACACCTTCGATAAATTAAATGATCACTCTAAATATTGCGAACAAGTAAATATCTGTAGAATTTCATATCCTAGGCATCGTCATGTTGAATTTAAGAATTATGTTTATAAGCAAAAGTACCTTTTATAATTTATTCCGATTTTGAGACTATTTTAAAACCTGTTAAAATCATAGTTATCAAAATATTCCAAGCACTTTAAAGTATCAACATCATAAAGCTTTTAGTGCTGGTTATTATTTAAAATGTGACTATGATGAATCGTTATCATTTTTAAAAATTATTTGGGGAAGATTGTATAGATTGGTTTGCAAACGAAATGGTGGAAGTTGCAAAATTTGTTCGAAGTAAATTCAAACATATTGAACCAATGATTGAACCTCATAATAACATTATTGCAACACATTGCTCTATATGTGAAAATGCATTTTCTGAAAACGCTATCATCGTTAGAGACCACTGCCACTTTACTGGCAACTTCAGAGGTTTTGCACACCAACATTGTAACCTCAACTTTAGAAATAGTTTTGTTGTACCGGTTGTGTTTCATAATATGAGTGGATACGATTCCCATTTCATGATACGAGAATTATCAAAAAAGGGTAATATTAGTTTATTGCCATTAAACAAAGAGAAATACATTTCATTTACTCTGAACGATCTAGATGCTGATGATGATGATGGTGATGCTAAGATAAAGTTTCGTTTCATTGATTCTTTGAGATTTTTAAATTCATCTTTAGACAGTTTAGTGGCCACATTGCAACCTTCAGATTTCAAATATTTATCGAAAGAATTTTCAAATGTCTGTTCAAATAAATTGAACTTATTAACAAGAAAAGGTGTATTTCCATACGACTACATTGATTCATTGTCTAAACTGAATGAATTTGAACTTCCAAAAATTGAAAACTTCTATAGCATGTTGACTGGTGAACATGTCACTGAGGATATGTATAACCATGCTCTAAAAGTTTGGAATGCATTTCAAATAAAAACATTTCGGAGTATGCCTTACTTTATATGAAAACCGATATAATGTTGTTAACGTGTGTTTTGAACAATTTCGCGAAAAGTCGTTTGCCACATATGGGCTCGATCCTGCTTGGTACTTCACCTTACCAGGGTATGCTTGGGAATTGCATGCTTAAGCATACAAAATATAAGTTAGAGTTGCTTATGGACATTGATAAAATTATGTTTATTGAAAACGCTATTAGAGGTGGTATTAGTCAGGTGAGCAACCGATATTCCGAAGCTAACAATAGATACATGCATAATTATGATGCATCTAAACAATCCAAATATCTTTTATATTTGGATGCTAACAATCTTTACGGGTGGGCAATGTCGCAAGCATTACCATACGGAGACTTTGAATGGGTTGACATTAATCTCGATATTATTTCAATTCCAGATGATGCTCCAGATGGATATATTTTGGAGGTTGATTTGGAGTATCCTGAATATTTACATGATTTACACCGCGATATGCCGTTTTGTGCAGAACATCAGATCCTCCAGGATCAAAATTGCCTAAATTAATGACCACCTTATCCAATAAAACTAAGTACATTTTACATTACAGGAATCTTAAACAGGCGTTGTTAAACGGACTTAAATTGACAAAAATCCATCGAGTTCTAAAATTTAAACAAAGTTGTTGGTTAAAACCCTATATTGATTTGAATACTGAGCTTCGGAAACTTGCAAAGAATGAGTTCGAGAAAATTTATTCAAATTAATGAACAATGCGGTATTTGGAAAAACAATGGAAAATATTCGAAAGCACCGTGTTGTAAAGCTAGTTAAACGTTGGGAGGGCCGTTATGGAGCAAAAATTGGATGGCAAGCCCCATGTTTCATAGTTACACAATTTTCGATGATGAGTTAATGGCTATTGAGCTAAACAAAACCGAATTAATCTTTAATAAACCATTATATGTTGGTATGTCCATATTAGATATTTCTAAAATTTGTATGTACAATTTTCACTACAATTTTATGCTTCCAATCATGAAGGTGGAAAATTGCAAGCTCATGTATAGCGATACCGATTCGTTTATTTATGAGTTAACTTGTGACGATGTATATAACGAACTTATTAAGTCAAATCTCTCAAAGTTTGACACTTCTGGGTATGATGTAAATAATCGCTATGGAATACCTCCGGTTAACAACAAAGCTTTGGGGCTCATGAAGGATGAAACAAACGGTGTAATAATAACACATTTTGCTGGGTTACGATCGAAAATGTATAGTTACAAGTTGGAATGCAATCCAAATGAGAAGGAAAATAAAACACGTAATCATGGTGTTATAAAAAATCCAAAGGTATCAAATATAATGTAGTAAAAATGAAATAACTTTTGAAGACTATGTTTCATGTTTAAAAGATTTTAAAGAAAAGAAACTTAAGCAAGCCACGTTCCGTTCCTACGCTCATGATGTATTTACAATAATTCAGGAAAAAATTGCATTAAGTCCATATGATGATAAACGTAGTCTAATACCACATTCACATGATACATTACCGTGGGGACATTATAGTATCGCGATGAAGGAATAAATATATTTTTTAGAAGTTTAAAACAAGCAATTATTAAGAAAAACTTACTAAATATTTTATTTGTTTTACAGATAACCGCTTCCCATTATAGTTAACAGTATGGATGTTGAACAATTAGTAGAAAATCAAAAAGAAATTGAAGTGCCTAGTTTACTGACAATTAGCATAAAACAATACTGAATCAAATTGGGTTAACCAACCAGAGTCATATTGGTATGTTAAAATCAATACTTCCAAAAACAGTATACAAAGACATAAAAAGAACCGTTATTGGAATGTTTAATAGTGCAGATATTTATGAAGTTAACCTCAAATTTCTTAAGTCTGTGCTACTACAAAATGATTTTGAAAAGCATGCGTCGAAGTATTTGGAGAAGTTGGTCAACTGCCACAACGATCCAACTAGAATCAATATAATGTATATAAAAGAACACATCAATCCAATAATGTATTCCAATTTTCTGGCAGAATACCTATACATATTTGAGGAAATTGGATGGGATCATTTTTGGCTACTGTTTTAACAACAGGTGAAGAGGACATACTTCATAAGTGGGATTTTACAAAACCTTTGTCTGAAGAGCAATACATGTGTTTAATGTATATTCCAACAAATCGCATGCCTCAATTTGCAGAGCGATACAATCGTGTAGTTGTACATTCTTGGGAAAAATTAAGTACTATCACAGCTTCTACTGAGAGTTATTCATGTTGCAAGGAATGTATGAGAGGTGTTAAGGGTGTAATTAAAAATACAAAATTTATGGTATTTGAAGATGCTTGTATAGTACCAGATCTTATATGGAACATGAGTTATTGGTGTTGCAGATGTGAAAGAATGCCTTTATTTCAAGTAATCGATGAGTCAGAATATTATACTCATATTGATTATATTACACAAGTTTAAATGTTGTATAATGGATTGCGGTTGTTGTATATGTAATAATAGAAATAAAAATGTTTTTCTCAATTTGTATATTATTGAACTGAATACACTATTTTAAATCATTCAAATCGCATAAAATTCTATCATAATAGTAAAAGATGCATTGCTTTAGACCAATACACAAACTGCATAAACTGCATAAATTATTAAAAGTCTCCAAAGTCTGAAACATGCAATATTCATCATTATTAGAATAATTTTTCACTAAATCTAAAACATTTCTATAGTATGCATAAAAGTTCATTTCTTTTAAGAGGTTTACTTGATCAACCACTATACATTGATTTGCTTCCAAAATCTGAACTACATCATTTTCACAAAGCATATATTCAACATCATGTTTAGTAAGTTTTAAAAACTTTTCATCATTGTATACGACTTGTTGTAACTTGCACGTGTCAATGATTGAATCATCGTCATTACCATTGCCATCCAATGGTTGTTGCATAGTAAATAAGTTAACTTTGTTATTAAGCAATTCCATAAGGTGATTCCACTCAACATCGCTTAAACTAATTTTATTGTTACCATCATCATCATTTAAGTAGCTATGTCGATTTAAATCAATTGCAGGTGTAAACTGTCGAGCTGGAGATAAACCTACTTTGATGTTATAGTATGAGAGTGGAAATGTGGTTTGTAGCAGTAAATAATGTTCACTTTTGCTAGCATGTTCAACTTTATCTAGATATTGATTGATTGCAGCATCATAATCAACATCTTCGGATGATGATGATACATCAAAATCATAATAATCACTTTCAACACTACTTTCTTCAACCATGATTGCAAAGACCTTTTGCGATACTGAAATCACGTGAGAAAAATGTTCATTATATTTTTGTGAAACCCCCACTTCCCCGCCATTACAAATTCGATTTTTTTATCCATGAATTGTGAGAATTATCAAACCCCAACCATTTTACAAATAGACGATCTCCTTTTTGGCGTAACACTTTTCAACAAGAAAAACATCAGGATGTGAGGTTTTCTGCAGTTCTTCTGCATAAAATTGCCCCAAAATCGGTTCACCTTTAGAATCTTGAAGTAGATAGGTAGCAGGATTGCCAACTACTATTTTAACAATTTTAAAGATTTCTGTGGAATAATTTGGCATGTAACCTTTAGGAAAATCAGACTTATATTTCGAAATTCGAACATGGTCGCCAACTTTAAATTTTATCACCCCCATTACTTTCAAGGCATTAAACTGTGGTAAATATGTGAATTCGGTGACATCTTTAGGCTTCATTTTAATTTTCGAATGTTTTTTGTTATTATACTGTTGAGTAATATTAGGCAATGCATCCAACCATTTACATTTACGTCTAAGGCTAAATTGTTTGAATAATTCATTCTTTAACGTTCTAATTACTCGTATAACTATGGCAGCTTTTTTGTACTGAATGTAGAGTAATGATTAATGTTATGCATCTTCATTAATTTTTCATATCTGCTGTTGTAAAATTCTTTACCATTATCGGTTTGTAAATTATCAGGCACACGACCTTCGTTAAAATGGATGTCATTGCCCGGCAAACATCAATTGCATTTTTGATTTTAAAGGACGTGTCCATAGATATTTTGAATAACAATCTATCACCACTAACACATACCTATAATTGGCATTTTCCTTAAAATATTGATCAAATTCGATAAAGTCGGCTGCCAGAGATCGTCTCTGTGTTTAATAATGGTACGTTTTCTAGGAAAATTTTTCTGGCTGCTTTATACAATTCTTCAACAACGGTAAGCTTTGACATTATAAGGAAAGTGCACAATACTGGGTAACTATTATTTTTTCTCTTGATGTGCAATCGACAGTCGAAACCGTTGACATCAATAATAATACTAACGATTAGAACCTTGCAACGTTGGAGATGACAAAGCTGGTGTTGTAGTTAGTGAGATTGACGAGGTTATAGAGGTTGATGCTGGTGAAGTTGTTATTGTCGAGATCGGTGATGTTGTTGAAGTTGATGTTGTTTGCACATTACACTTTTCCTCAATTGTATTCAGCAGCTGTTTGTGTAAATTACTAATACAGGTATCCACGTATCGCTTATTGGCAGCATCATAATCAGCTTGTGGTTCTATAACATTACAAAGTTTTTGTATTGCATATCATATTGATCATCAAATGTATAATGAAGCCGATATTTTGTGGATGAATGTGTACCAAACTTATCGATACTCATCTTTCAAAATGCTATTATGCAATGATCCCTTCTTCTCTGAGCTCTTCTTCAATACTAATTATTTCATTATTGTGACCAGTATGACCTGCCGATTTTGATGCGTGTAACAATCTAAGTCGCTCAACTAGTTCGTGAGGTGTGTTCCAGTACACATACTCCTTTGTTTTAGCGTTGACTTCTTTCAACAGACCATATCCTACTGGTGCATCTAGTATTGGTTTAATAATTTTGATGTACTTATACGATCTGGAGCCAATAATTTTGTTTTGAGGATCATAGTTCCGTTTAAGAGCGTTAGTAGCTTCTAAAATCTTTCTGTACTCCTTTTGATCATTCTTGGTATACTTTTCAGGTTTTTTAGTATTAAAAGTTCATATAATCCTGGAGTGCCTTTATAAGTTTTACCATTTATAACTAAATCAGCTGGTTTAGGTGTTATGGTAACTAAAGCATTTCCCATACTCCAGTGATCTGTACTAGCATCGTATCGGAGGGCACTATGACCATAATCGATTTCACCTTCTAAATTTTGAATGATTAGTTCTATATATTTTCTAGGTAAAGGATGCTCATATCGCTCTAGAAATTCACCAGTAACAACATGATCATCATCATCATCATCATCCTTTACTTCAACTTTAGGCAAAATGCCAAGAGCAGCAACATCAGCAGAACTATCTGCAACTGTCAACTTTGATTTCAATTTATGGTTAACAGATGCATATTTTTTTGTTTTAGCAATCTGCAGTAATGGTTCAATTATTGGTTTATATGCTGTTTCAACCATTCGCTGAGTATCAAGTTCACCCTCTTAAGAGCTTTAAGTTTACGATTAATTGAACGTCTAGTTTTCGTTAATCTTTCTTTAATCGTTCTATCAGTGACATCCATCTTGTTGGCTTGCAGAGTAGAAACTGAGCTGCAGTAAAGCGGTTATAGAAAGTTTATATTGTTATATAACAATCAAATCCCTTTCGATATCGTCCATAATTAAAGTCTTTTGCAATGCATAGAAAATCATATTTTTCCAGCCAACATCGCGAGCACATTAATTTAAAATGGTCAAAAGTCATATCGGTACCAACATGTTCATCATATATGTGTTTTAAATTTAAATGATCTTGTTTAAATAGGACAACTATGTTAACATTATCACGTATTAATTGTTTTGGTACTTTAGAATACGTTTGACACAGATAAAATGAATCTACACCCGAATGTCGACCCTGCTAAAATATTCGCGAATTATATCCTGATTTAAGCATGAAATATCGTCAAATATCATTATCGTATTTTTACTGATTGCTTCTGGAGGGGTGACATTCTCTTTATCGCTATAGGCGTAGTACTTAATGCCCTTTATAGATTTAAAAAGTTGCTCTAAATATTTGTATTTAGCTTGTTCCAATGATTTGGAATACACGCACACATTTTCAAACCTTAATCCGTGTGGTGCCTCCAATAAACTAATCATTACATTGGTCTTTCCGCATCCTGATGGTCCGCATATTATCGCCCTGATTGATGTTGGAAATAAAGGTCCATGCTTTCCACGACTTCAGATTTTAAAAAATTATGATCGTCTATACTTAATTGTTGAGGCTGCCGTATAAACTTCATATTAAGTCGAATGTTTTAATAATACTAATCAGTTGATGGCTAAACGTTGTAAAGGAAGGGGTGTTCTAAACACCTTGATAAACAAATTACCGGTAGAGCTTCATGTACCGGGATACCAATTTTGTGGGCCAGGCACCAAGTTACAAGAACGATTAGTACGAGGTGATTCCGGCATTAACGATCTAGATAGATTGTGTCGCGATCACGATATTGCTTATGCTCAAAACCCTGACGACTTGACCGCACGACACAGAGCTGATAAAGTTCTAGCAGAAGGCGCTTGGAACCGAGTGAAATCGAACAACGCTCAGTTTGGAGAGAAAGCCGCCGCTTGGGCCGTAACCAATGCAATGAAAATTAAAACCAAACTGGGTATGGGGGTTACATCAAGAAGGGTAAAGAGGAAGAAAAAGAGACAGTGTTGTTCATTTAAAGGGGGCATATTGACACCAATTAGAACTGCTGTAAAGCATATTGTCAAAGATTTAAATGTGATTAAATTTATCAATATGAGTTTACTTGCTGCAAGAAAAGCAGTTAAAACCGCAGGTGGAAAAAAGAGAGTGCGATTTCCTCGAATTATTCCCATACCCAAAGCAGGAGGCTTTCTTCCATTTCTAGTGCCACTATTTGCAGGTCTTTCAGCTGCAGGAGCACTAGCTGGCGGTGTTGCAGGGGTCGCTAAAGCTGTCAACGATGCTTCGGCAGCTAAAAAACAATTGGAGGAAAATCGACGTCATAATGTCACCTTAGAGGATATAGCTTTAGGTAAAAAGGTGAAGGGTTATATTTTCATCGCGCAATAAAAAGGATTTGCCTTATACTTAAAACCCAATCGAAAAAACTTGTAAACTTGCCACGTAGAGCACTATTTGATTCAGATCTAAAGAAATATGCTAAAGGTTTACCTTTCTTTAGAGGAGTATTTATGCGTGATGCACTGCCAGCAAAGCCTCATGTTAACGAATCTGCTATTGTAAACTTAGATGACAACGTTGGAAATGGAACGCACTGGGTTGCATACAAAAAACGTGGCAAGAAAGTTATTTACTATGATAGTTTTGGAGATTTAACACCACCGCTTGAAATAGTGAGATACTTAAGAGACTGTAATCTTACTTATAATTACAATCGGGAGCAAAATTTTAATACCTCAATATGTGGGCATTTATGTTTGAACTTCTTATACAATAAATAATTTTATGGTATATAGTTGTTTGATTTTAAATTTAATGGTAGTCATGACACAAACGTTTACGTTGACAGGTGTGGGAAACGTGCTTTCTGCCAACTATTTCCCCCCCATTGAACTTGATTCAGAATATAAATATGGGTTAGGTTTGGTGGGGTTTTACGGATGCAACTCTATACGCAATATTCATGCAGGTAATAACAAGTTTTATTATTTGGATGATAAAAAGGATAATAATAATAATGTTATTGATAACGATGATGATAACAATGCTAAAATAAAAATGATTACAATCCCACCTGGAGCATATGAAATTTCTGAACTTGGAAAATATATAAACAATGCAATAGATAGCCCCCCAAGTAGTGCATTGAAGTTTATTCTAAAGGCTAACAATAACACATTGCAATGCGAAATGAAATCCATGTACACGGTGATTTTTAAACGCAATGATGCTATTGGGCAAATGCTTGGGTTCACTCCTGGCACATATCAGGCAAATAAAAATCATTTCTCTCAACAATCAGTACAAATATTTGATGCGACCAATATACATGTGGAGTGTAATCTTACTGGTGGAGCGTATAGGAATAGCGAGCAGTCACATACAATTTTTGAATTTGATGTACACGTAGAGCCTGGATATAAATTAATTAAAGAACCTGTATCCATCACATACTTGCCTGTGATCGTTCAACAAGTAGATAACATTACGCTACGGTTGGTCAATCAAGAGGGTAAATTGGTGGACTTTGGTGCAGAGAAAGTATCTATTAGATTAGAACTTAAAAAATATGGGGCTTAATATTTTTGGTGCTAGAGTATACTCAATCAGTTCACCTCAACCTGCAGGTCAGCAAACACCTGGTGCATTAACAGATTAGGACGTTCAATTTTAGAATATCTCGGTTATAAAGTGCTTAATAAACATGGAAGGCGCAATAAGAGGGCTATTCAACAGTGTAGCGTCCGAAGATACGATTACAGAATATGATCGTCGAACATATCACCCATATACGACAAACGCCTATGGAAACTCGGATGAAATCAATATTGTTATCCAAAAGCTGATCTTATGACTGCAACTTATGACAGCATTATATACTTGGAAGGTACTCTTAGTCCAACAGAAGCGCAAAATAAGGATTATGCTTTCACGAATAATGCAATGTTGTTTCTTTTGAAGAAATTAGATTTACGCTGGGTGATCAGGTTATCGAAACGGTTAGATTGCCCGGAATTAACAGCACAATCAAAGGCGTTTGTTCGTATACACGCGAGCAAAGTCGTTGTATGATGCATGCAGGATGGAGTGTGGAAAATAAACCCTTACCTTTGCTTAATGAAGCTAAAGATTCCTTTTGCGCTTCAATACCATTAAAGCACGTGCTTGGATTTGCCGAAGGATACAAAACACCGTTGCTCAACGTTCGACAAGAATTAACGTTGGTACGTTCAAAGTCTGATATTGATTGTTGTAAGGGTACTTCTATACCAAAATTACTCTCACAAAAGTAGTATGGAAAGTACCACACGTAATGCTCAACGATGCCACAAAATTGTCTATTTACAAAGAAATTAACAAAATTTGCGAATACAAGTAGCTTTTCATGCACGTGACTTGTATACCTATCCAAGCCTACCGTCCACTACATCTTTGGTTTGGCCTGTTAAGAGTAGTACGGGTTTTCAGCGCCCTCAATGGATATTCATCACCTTTCAAACCAAAAAGCGCAACCATAAGGATGCAGATGCGTCTACATTTAATCATGCAAACGCTACAAATATAAAGGCTAATATCAACAATAGAAGATACCCGTATGAGCAGCAAAACCTTTCTTTTACCGACAACAAGTACATGGATGCTTATAATGAATATTTGAATTATCGATCTCAATATTATGAACCGTTCGAGAGTTCGGTATGTTCTCTTCTCAGTTATGAGGAGTTTAAACAGCAGCCAATTTTGTAATCAACTGCACCAGACAAAATGAAAGCATCCATAATATAGTAGCAGATTTAAAAATTGAAATTGAAGCATCAAAAGCATTTGAAGTTGAAACTGTTGCTTACTGCATGATTATGCATGACGTACTTATTGAATATGAACCATTTACTGGCATTATACGTAAACTTTAAAAATCGTTATTTCTTATAAAAGATGATTGAAATACATGTGTAATATATTATTTAAATAACAGTGTTTTTTGTTAGTATATTATTGATAGTCATGGAGGTTGTTGCTGTTCCACTCGCAGTGCTTTTAATCTTCCTTAGTTTCCCCATCGGCAGGGAAGTGAGGTGTGAAGATGAAATTTACACAAACAGTGAATTTGGCTTAGAAATGGCAAACATTTATCTAAACAAATATGGATATATTGAAACTCATAATGTTAGTGGGGCTTCTATTGAAAATCGCAAATCGATAATTAAAAATGCCTTAAAAGCATTTCAAACATATTACCAACTGCCGGTTGATGGTGAACTAAATAAGGAAACTTTAAAGTTAATGTCAAAACCTAGATGCACAAATAAAGACAATATTTCTGAAGCATACAATGTGCATCAAACCAAATTGACAAAGCGTGTTTTAAATTACACAGTATTAACGAATGATTTTCGCATCTTAGCTCGGACGGTTGAAACATTTAAAGTTTGGGCAAAACACACAAATCTTGTATTTATATACAATCCACAGAGTTATGATATATTAATAACATTCCAACAACAAAATCATTACATGAGGGCTTCAACAAACCCTAATGAGCGGTGTAAGGATGATTTTGATGGACCTGGTGGTGGGTTAGCACATGCTTTCTTTCCATCCAGCGACGATGTTGTGTCTGAAATACACATGGATTATGATGAGTCTTGGTATATGGAACACTCAAATTCACCACCCAGTGGATATATAAGTTATTATGAGGTGCTACTTCATGAAATTGGTCATACATTAGGGTTAAGACATTCAAATAATGTTAATGCAGTTATGTATTCATATTTAGAAAATCATCATCTTGATTTACATGAGGATGATATTGCAGGAATACAGTCCCTGTACCCACCACCATCATCAGCATCTACCACCGTTAAATCAACTACCGCTGCTTTTAAACCTAACTCCCCAAATAAGCCAACCACACCGAACAAACTGCCGCCAGACCTATGTAACATTGATATTGAACATTTTCTAATTCTAAATAAACGCATATATATGTTTTATGAAAAATGGGTTTGGATATCAGCTCTAAATAGCACTTACATTGAACCGGCTAAGAACATAATAGATTGGCTACCTTTTCTTCCACACACGTTTAAACGTTTAGATGCCGTATATCAGAAACCAAATGGTGATGTGGTTTTCTTTAGCAACAATCAAGTATATCTGTTGCAATTTCCTAGCATGCAGCTAGTCAATGGATGGCCTAGAGCGTACACTCACTTTTACATTCCTAATCGTGTTCGGGTCAATGCGGCTGTAAATACCTATACTGGACGTACATTGATATTTTATGGCGAAAATCAACTCATGGAATACGATGAATGTACTAAGCAACCCAAAGCACATTTTTTTACAATCACATGCATTTCCAGATATTCCTTCGCATATTACAACCATTTTTCGATATACCAATGGTCATCTATATTTTATCAATAAAAAACAAATTTCACGAATATAGTGAATTTCTAGGCAAAGTAGTTCAATCTGGCCACTTTGATCTATCCATATTTAACATTTATTGTGCAAACAAAGGACTAATGCAACAACTTTACGATGTATTGGCAAAGTTATTAAAATTGGACAAACTAGTGAATTCGTACTTACAATCTAGCAGTATGTATGATAATGATGATGATGAAAGTTTATCGTAATGTTAAAAAATGTACAAAATATAATAAAAAAATTAATTTTTTAGTTCATTTTATTTTTTACATCACATAAAAATTTATTTGGAAAAGCAACAATAATTTCATATAAAAACTTAAATTCTAAAGAATGTTGAATAAAGTAGCTGGTTCTTGATAATTTCGTAAGTGCTTGCATATTTTCCGCAACCAATTTACCTGTAGATATAATACAATCATCGTTGATTGCACCACACTGTTTGGTAAAAGAGGACGCTATGTTATCTATAAATTGATTATAGATGTAATCAATTGAAGAATCATTAATTGTAAATAAACAATCGTTAACTATAAATGCCATTGAAAATAATTTATTAATTGCTTCCTCAGAAAACACGAGCGTAGCACTACCATTATGACTTATTCCAATATATGGAAAGTTGCTGCAGATATCGTAAATGGCATGCAGCTTAATTCCATAACCAATGGATATTTCTTGATCTCTATATTCAGGTTCTTTTTGTAGAATTAGCATATTACGAAGGAAATGATCGCTTCTTAAACTTGAAATTTCATTCCATTCCTTAACATTAATACATAGAAAGCTTTGTGGAGCAATAACATTAGATATTTGCACTACTGCATTTAGTTCATATCGCGTTGAAATACCAACTTCCAGTAATAAACCCAATTCCACATGTAAAATGTTGACCATGTTGATACTAATTCCTCGCGATACTTATTAAATGCTGTAGGACGTGTTGATTTTAGTGTTAACTCTGCGTTTGTATCAGCCCATGAAAAATTTGCATTATCATTTTGAATTGCATCGACCGATAAACAATTTGCATTACCACCATTCTTATTCAAGTTTTTATTAACTGTTGCAGCATACATGTTTCTACTTTGAACGCAAAACTCTAACTATTTACGATGGTGGATTTTGCCGGTTGAATTATTGATTATAATTATTCATATAATACTTCAGTACAATCGCATTTTCCGCTGCACAACTGAATGATGTGCAACGTCTTGCGTGATATGAACATTTTGAAGTGTTGGGGCAATTCCACTCCTTTAACTCGTGTAAAGGGGGTGGACACCCCAAATCTTCAACATTGATGATGTTGAGGTTAGAAAATTCGGACACTAACCATGCCCGTTTTCTAACCCCTTTACAATATATGCGTCGCTTCATTTAATACTGGACTTAATACATGTTGCAAGCATCCATAGGGCAACTCACCATACTCCCACTTAATGCCATGAAATTTTTCCATTAGCCATGCATTTTGACGTTTATGGTCTATCAATAATTCACCCCATGGATGCGGTGGTTTTAGTATGTAAGTACTTACATTATTTGATGATGCCAATAATGGAACAATAGCGACTTCTTTATATATGAATTTATTGTTTACAGTTTTGAACCCTTGAACATCTAACACTATTGAAGTATTCATTTTGCAATATTGACGCTGGCTGTTCAATAACAAACAGAAACTAACATCTTAACTCAATGTCTACGTATTTATATGCTTTGCAACAAGATTCCCCACATAGAAACGATGTGATTACTTTTTAAATTTATGCGATTGTATAATTATATACAATCCCATTATATTTAATTTATGCATTAAAACATTCCAATGTGGTTATAAAATTATTCACGTTTTGTAGAAAACCATTAAAATTTACATTTTAATCTCATATGCAACTTTGTAACCTTGATGTTAATGAACGCTATTATTAACTTCTATCGTTTGAGAATGACGCAAAGAAAGAATACCTGATGCTACACCTTGAATTATAAAAGTTAATACATGTAAATTCTTCAAAATTAGTATGCTAAATACAGTGTTGATGTTTTATCATAACCAAATAACTACATCAATTGCATATATCAAACAGGATTCTGAATAGTACACGGTTGATGTGGATATAAAATTATTCATGGTTTTAGCAATAAAAATTTAAAATATAACCTTGCTTATAAGTTTATTACATTTCTATGTATATATAATACAAGTTTAACCATTAACTAACAAAATGAAACCTACAGCAGTAGTCGCGCCAACAAACAAAACTGGGGTACCATGGTTTGCAAAACCGACAGTGAAGCGTCGAATGATAAAACTTTTAAACCCGTAAGTAACAAATATTTATTTCTATAAACTAATTTTCAATTTTTTATTTACTACTGAAAAAATTGTTATATAATAAAACTTAGGTTTATTTTTTTCTTATTGTTACAGTAATATGCGATATACGGAGGTGGCAGACCGGCGCACACCACCACGAATGCCATCACCACCACTACAACCATGGTCCCCAGGAAACAACGAAGATAATGAAGATTTACTTAGTTTATTAAATGAGTTTTTGGAGCGAAATATTCAATAAATAAATAAATATTAAAAAACACATATTTTCTAAATGATATTGGTGCTAAGGAAAGCTATTATAATTATTAAGTTCTATAGTTTGAGAGTGACGTTAAAACCTTGATGCTACACCTTGAGTTGTAAAAGTTAATCCATAAGCAAGAAATCCTTGATAAAAGCAAGTTCAGTGTACTTGTATAAATTATTTTGGGATGATGTAACCAAAAGGAATTAAACGACATACCTGTCTTGAAATGTTTTTGCAAACACACCTTATGTTAATTAAATACATTATATTAAAAGTCGAATGTCGGTGTATTTACATATATATTACCATAGATTTATAATTCCAAACACGAGGTTATATTCGACTGCATGCAGATTCTTAGTATTTTATCGTGACATTGAAATTGTGAGAAGTGAACGACTTCTTTTTACAAGATTTTACCTGCAGACGTTTAAAAATTTGACCTCCATCATATAACCATAGATTTATAATTCCAAACACGTTGTTATATTCGACTGCATGCAAATTCTTAGTATTTTATCGTGACATTGAAATTGCGAGAAGTGAACGACTTCTTTTTTACAAGATTTTACCTGCAGACGTTTAAAAATTTGACCTCCATCATATAACATTTCGTATAGTTTCTTAATTTTATTTTCTACTTCGTACAAAACGCAGCTTATGAGGAGAGCTAAAACACTCTTTACCACTTGCACGCGTTTGCCTAATATTAAAAATTCTTCACCGCGGCGTTTTAATTTTTAGCTTAACCTACCCCAGAAAATACGAACCAACACGTGAACTCCATTTTCTACACACACAACATTTTTTAAAATTTAATATTTAACGTCGGGAACGCTGCTAAAAATATCCTAAGAAAATATCTCCACCCCAGCGCACGCGCACCACCCCACGACAAAATCTAACGACCCCGCCGAACGCACACCCAAAGACCTAACGACCCCCGACGCAACAAATTTACACACAAAGACAATTTTGTTCTCAAAGCGGCGTATACATATCTTGCTGCACGTTTTGTTTCCCAAAGCGGCTTAGCTGTTCATATTGTTCTCGAATCGGCGTATACATATCTTGCTGTGGATCTCTGTTGCCAAACCGGCTTAGCTACCCTACTAATGTGTTCGGACCGTAAACTGGTAGTCTGGAATGTGCGATTTGAATGGCAAATTGTTAATTACTGAGTTTAGAAGAGTGTCTTGATTAATAGTATTAATACTATTGAAGTTATGTGGAATCATAAACCGATAACTGTCGTTTGCAAATTGTTGAACATTATTGGTCCTAATAGATTCATACCTTCCGTAAATACAGAACTATTTTTCAACTGATACAAATATGTTCAAACTTGATTCACCGCGAACTACTATAGTACATACAAGTATGCATGTTGTGAAACAACCGACACCTTTAACCATGAACAACAAGGATATTGGTACAAAATCTGTTATTAATAGTTATTTATTATACAAGGGAAAAAAGTACTAGATTTTAGCTCGAGGTGTGTGTTTGTCTCCCGACGCGAAGCGGAGGGAGACAAACACCGAGAGCTAAAATCTTACATTTTACCGCGTATAATACACTATTTTCTGTGACTGGCAAAACAATGATTTAATATTTAAAAAATATTACCAATTATATTAAAGTCAAAAATCAATCTATGTCAAATTTGAAGTTTCAAACAGGTAGGCTGATGTACTTATAGGGACAGTTAGATCTGCGTTGCTAAGGAAACCTTTAAAGTAATCAAATATCTGTCAATTTAATTTTGCAGTGGTTACAAAATTGCGAACTTAAGTTGTTTATATCGATTGTTTTGAATATTCAAAATTCAAAATGGACAGTACTGATTCAGAAGTTTCTCTTACTCCACCGGAATTGGTAGAGGCAGCGAAAGTAGCATCAATAAAATTATTGCCAGCTAAATCACGAAAAATTTACGAAACTGCGTATTCAAGATTCATGGAATGGAAGGCGAAAAGACATGTAGTTCTTACTCGGAGACGGTGTTATTGGTTTATTTTTCGGAACTAGCGCAACAACAAAAGCCATCAACAGTGTGGTCGAATTATTCAATGATAAAAAGTATGTTACAAGTCAATAATAACGTAGACATTTCAAAATATTGCAAACTAATTACGTTTCTGAAACAAAATGGGAAAGGTTACATGCCCAAAAATCTGCAATATTTACAGTACACATATTAGTGATTTTTAAATAATGCTCCTGATGAAGTTTATTTATTGGTCAAGGTTGTTGTTGTATTTGGGATTGCAGGAGCCTGTCGAATATGTGAAATTAGCCAGGTAACATTAGATGATATTGAAGACGTGGGAACGTCATTAATTGTGAAACTTAAGCAAACAAAGAATGATGTAAATAGGAGATTTATAGTTACTGAAGAATATATTAAATTTTACAGAATGTACATGGCACTTCGTCCAGCAGCAGCAAAGGATCGCCGCCTGTTTTATGCATATCGCAATGGGAAATGCGTCAATCAAGTTGTGGGTAGAAATCAGTTTTATAAGGTACCTGAAATAGTAGCCAATTTTCTTCGACTTAAAAATGCTAAGTCATATACAGGTCATGCATTTCGAAGATCGTCTGCTACACTTTTAGTTGAATCTGGGGGAGACTTGATGACACTAAAGAAACATGGTGGTTGGAAGTCATCAATGGTCGCTGAAGGGTATGTTGATGAATCGATAGTGCACAAGACAGAAATAGCTAAGAAACTGTTTAGTTTGTGTGGCAGTGCATCAGCTGAAACAGAATCCAATTTGCGAACAAGTACATCAACGGCAGTTGTGTCAGTGGCACAAAATATTATTTCAAATCAAGAAAATTCCACTGTAGCAGACATTCCTAATTGTTCAAAAAACATGTCTTTCAGGCAATGTACATTTAATAACTGTACTTTTAACATTAAGGAAACGTAACTTATACATAATAAAATATTCTAAAATTAAATATCTTCGTGTTCTTACTTATTTGCACTTACCAGGAAAAAAGTACTCATTTTTTCCCGGGGAAAAAAGTAATTTTATATAAAGTGACATTTTGTTACCTGTCAAGAAATATTAAATGTCACATTTTTTTCCCGTCGCAGAAAAAAAAACATTTCGTTCGTCTACCTTGTTTTATTCAGTGTTTAACCATATATTTTCTAAAGCATTTTATCAACCGAAATACCAATACCTTGATAGTCCATTAGGTCTTATAAAAGGGATCAAGTTTATAAATTTTTTAGTTCTCATACCCGTGCATCGCGGTCAGTAACGCTGATTAACTCAATATTTGTTTATGATGTAGCTAATAATAAGCAATGTGTTATTGGGCAATACTTTAATGCGAGGCATCATAAACAAATAGACAAACAGATTTTTGCATGTGTCAAAGTTATTTTCGTATATCTAAACACTTACTAGGTGATAAAGCAAATCTTAAGTAGGTGTTCATCATCTACTACCTTTTAGTTTTATTTTGACCTAACCGCAGGTATGCCGATCACATAGATACCAGCATGACGTACGATCAGTTCTGTAAAATAGGCGGTATACTCCTTAGAAGGACAAATACGGTTCCCATTCTTTGACAATGATAGTAATCTAGATCACGAAAGACATCTAAAATGTTTTGATCACAACACCCGCATTTAAAGCCTAATACATGCTAAGTACATGGTATCAATTAATATTCCTTGTAACAAAATGCAAGAATTTCAAAACACCATTTTACTCTATGAACAGGCAGGCAATAAAGTTTACAATGGTACTCATCAAAAAAGAAGTATTAAAGAAAACAAATTAAGACATTTAAGAGAAAGAGCAAAGTTCAAGCTGAACCATTGCTACTGATTACAGCTGTTGTTGATAGGCTCTTAGGAAAAAGCATGTCAGGATAAAATTTTAATGAAGAAATACCGCAAAACTAAGTAAACATTAAATCTAAATTGCAACCAAAGCAACGTTATTTATATTCATGTATAAATTATTGATGAGCAAATACCAAACTCGAATGACGTTTCTACTGAAGATATTGATAATAATGGAGTCTTGATGAAAATACACAAAAGCAGAAATGCATATATATATATATATATATATATATATATATATATATATATACAAGGTTTTGCTGACTTGCCTGATGTAACAAATTATTTTAACTAACTACATACGTTACCGGGAGAATATATTTAAAATATGTTTATCGAAGCAAAAATGAGTTTAAAGTAGTTCTGGCGGTAGATATTCCCCGGAATAATTGGATAATTTTATTATTAAGTAGGATGTGGTAAATGTTGCAATAGACGAGTTAATATATAAAACAACTGCTAGATCATACAAACTATTGTTTAAAAAAGCATCCTTCTGAACACAGTTCAAACGATTCAATGCCATGCCTTGACAATGTAAAAATAACAAGTGCTTTTAGAGGAAACAATTTCGAAACACAACAAATTCTGGAATGTAGTTTCATTAAATATAAAACCCCTTACACCTCGAAGAACTAGAACATTGTCCCAAATACTTAAAAAGCGATTGGGTGAAGGTATGGTAATGTAAGTATCAAATAATTCCATTGATCATCTTCATTGGAACTAACCTACCGCTCTTATTGAATGACGACATCTTTTAATTTCCTCTCGAACTACTAGACGCATAGCTGATCCAAAAAACAGACAATTGGATTTGGAAAGTTCTTAAGTTATTGCGAAATGGAAATAGTTCATATAACCAAAACGAATTTGGAAATCACATTACAAGGTAGTGCTAACGTTTTAATTTAGTACATTCTTAGACTGCAGTGAAACATATCTATTTTGCAAAACTATGAATTTCCTTATGATGAAGTCGTCATTAAAAAAAGGTAACGGGGCACGCAGGAAATATTGAGGTTGATATAAACGACAAAAACTACACGGGTGAATGGATTTTGACCTAGATGTATGGATGTAATCAACTTTTGTGAAGGCGGTGCTAGCATTAACAATATGACACTATTTTTGACTTAATATTAAAAGTTCTCCTCAATGCGACGTGAGCCTCTCGGATTCAAGTATATGAAGAAAATATTAATTGTATTTTATTACATCCTGATTAGAAAAAGTATTATGGCAAGCGCCAGAACAAACGTAAGAAAAGCATTGTAAACGAAACACATAAGGCAGGAGGAATGAATTTTAAATTGCGTAAGGTGATAGTAAAACGTATAAATGGCCTTCTATAAATCGATTTGAATGAAATTTTACCGTATTAAATGCAATGATACGCGTAGAATTATAGGTTGTTTCTACAAATGTGTATAGTCAGCTTGCTTTAAGAATGAAGCAGGTGTTAGTGTTAGTGTTGCTGTGAAGAAAATTATCAGGGAATTCGAAAAACCTGCAAGAAGTGTGCAATATGATTTTGGAAAAGAACATTGTAGCAAACACTTTTAGTCTTTAGTGATCTTTCTAAAAACAAAACATGCATTGTTGTACTGCAACTAAACTTTTAAAAGAAACATAATGGACGTTTATTTAGTTTAAGGGACTATTGCAATACTGTAAAAAATTTAAGCGACATTGTGATACATTACAAGAATACAGATCAGAGGAATAAAACCTTTAAACGATAGTAAATATAAAGAGAAAAATATTTTAAGAAAATCATTCACACATATTAAACTCGCAACCAAAATACCAAAGTGTTCATTAGTTGCAAGATAAGCATATATAAACACAAGAAAACCTTTAAAAGAATTTGCATACCACATTGGTCAAATGAAATATTTAAGATTCCAAAACTTTGGAAATTCAAAAGCGTACGTCCTAGATGATTAAGAGAATAAAGAAAACAAAGGAGTGTATTAGGAAATGCAGATAGAGTTGCAAAAGATTATACGTCCAACAATTTTCCTAGTAGAAAAAGTGCTAAATAAGAAAGAAAGCAAGTCTCTGTAAAGTAGCTAAGATTCTCTAACTCACACAGAAACTGGATTAATAAAAACGATGTTTGCCAAATGAAGCACTAGTAATATTTATCGGGTTCACTGTTGCAATATGAAGATAAAAAAATATTGCACACACTTTCTATAAATTATTATAGTACCATTTTGTAACTTTGTAGATTAATATCATTGTGTCTGCAGTAACGGTATTTAGAACAGAAAATAAAGCAAAACTTATTAAGTAAACAAACTTTTGGAAATAACTAGGTTTATTATTTGTAGTTTTATTCACTAAATTCAATAATATCTGGAAATAAATTAAATTTGCTTAAAATTTTCTATTTTCGTAATTTTTAATAACCAAAATCAATTAAAAGAATGCAAATATCTTAAATAGTTAATTATTTGCATCATTTTAGTCTATTTTAAGCTGCATTTCTTTTAATTATTAAAAATTGGTTATAATTAAACCTTTTTAATAGCATCGTGTTATGTTCAATTTCATATTTAAAAAAAACAATTTAATGTCTCATTACTGTAAAAAGCATTTCAGTTTCTACTTATTTAAATATACGTTCACTATACTTTTCTAAGTTCAAGTCGTGTAGATAGGTAACCAAATTTATTTGTCCTTTATTTAATTCAAGATCTGCATGTTAATGTTTATACTTTTTGGTTCCTCATCGATACATTTGAAGTAGACATATCATTCAGAGTGTTGCGAAAAGTTTGTTGGACGAAATAGAATTTGTACATTTTAATAAAAGTTGTTAACTTTTCCAAACAAAGTTTATATTTTTTTCCATCGTTTGTTTATCTTATATGTGACCGACAATTTTAGTGGTCTTTCTATAAAGAGGTGTTCGTTTATTGTTTTAAACATAAATGCAAATTTAAGTGAAATATGACATGATTGATAGTGTTACCAAGCAGTTTTAATCCTAGAATAACAGACGCAACATAAAGAGAACAAAGTGGTTAGATCAAGCGTGATTCATTCTGTTATACTGTTCTTATATGAACATTAATAATTGAAAAATTTTGTATCTAACTCAAACTTTAGGGCACTTGAGCATAATAAATTGTTTAGCTCATATGTATAAAAAGAATATTTTAAGAGATTAAACCCTTGTTGTAAACTAGTTACAAATGTGAAAAGAGATCCACATTTTTAAAATTGTTTGACTAAATAAAGCCAGGTGTTTAATGGTGACAAATATAGTACTATTTAATAGATCAATAGAATGGTAAGATGGTTTTTAAAAGATCATCTAGAATAATAAAATTATGAGAAGAGGCAATTAGAACAAACAAGTCTTATAGCAATCATTGTTGAATATTTTCGTTAAATTTGAAGTGCATTTTCATACATGATGTCCAGATTTCGTGTAGGACATTAAGAGTGAAAACAACATCTTGAGCCAGGTTAAGACTATCTTGTTTATTATATAATGATGTGAACATTTTTGCTAATTATTTTAATTTATGATAAAGCAATATTTTTATTTATAAAAATTAAAACTGTAGAAAGTCAACTAGGATGGGATTATCAAATTAAATCGGATCGTTTGTAATTGGTTTGTTAATGAAAAAACAAACAAGTATTAAAAGAATTCATCCATGAATTTGAAAATTCAATAATTTAATGAGGATGTTTGTTACTAAGCGATTTTTTGTTAAAAAATAATTTTGTAATTAATAGCTTGAAAATTGAGTTTTCCTTATTTGGGCTTGCTCAAAACAAGTAGGGCATTTAAGTTAACTTCATATTATTAAATATTTATGAACTCGTTAAATTAAATCAGAGTTGAGTATATATAAAGTTAATACTTTATTTATATTCATTTGACGTTAAATTAAAGGATGTTTGTTGAATGCAATAGGCAATGTGCATATTACGATCTAAATAATTCATTGATTTTTAATGAGATAAACATTCAATAGATAATTCTTATTTGTAAAAATGTTTGTTTTATTTTAACTGTAGAACAGGTTTCTTTAGATATCAGAAACACAGCAGAGAAGAATTCCATGCTTTACGACTGAGATCAGCTGGTAGGTAGCATTT
Organism: Platerodrilus igneus; assembly: GCA_036346225.1. Taxonomy (NCBI): domain Eukaryota; kingdom Metazoa; phylum Arthropoda; class Insecta; order Coleoptera; family Lycidae; genus Platerodrilus; species Platerodrilus igneus. The sequence goes on along the minus strand of JARFIW010001641.1, from coordinate 57,090 downwards.
CAGGGCTAACCTAAAATACTGCGTGTTGAGATGCCACCTAAGTCGGGTGAAATCACAGCAAAGCTCACTACTTTTAAGGTTGTTTTTGTTTTTTTTTACACATATGTGACTCTGAAAACGCCTATTATTTCAAATGTGTCTTTGTTATTGTAAGCGTGTTTCAGAGGAACTACAGTGCATTATTTGGTTTTGTTGTTATCAACAAATCTGCTTATGACTTCATACAATCTGTATATGACAGTAACGTTACTTACCATGAACGAAATCACTAAGAGCAAGTAGTGCTGTGACATCCTTAACTTCCCAACGTTTTATCTGTATATTAATTTTTAACAGGAATAGATAGTTTGCGACAGCCTTAAAATCAATGGTGCATTGTTCCCGTATTGTATTATCCACGAGATGTACTTGTTGCTCTAAATGTTGTGCACGATCTATAAAATTTTGACGTTCCTGTTCCCCAGACAGACCTTGCAATTCAACTATTATTCTGTCAGGATCTAAAATAATATGAATATTGTATTAGAATATATATTTCGTATGTAATGTGCACCTATGATAACGAATTTTTTAATCCACTATGGCTAAACATTAATTAACTAAATAACTACAACTATTTACACCTTATGATTATTTTAAAGTGCAGGGTGTAACACAAAAGTTGGAAATAAATTAAACGGTCGATTCCATAGTAAACAGTAAAATTTTATTTCATATGAACTTATATTCTACGGATTTTGGTGATCAAGTTACAGGGTGTTAAAAATTTTGTATTTCCAATAACAAAAATTCTTGTTTGAAATTTAAAATAACTTTCTATTAATAACAATTAATAGGCATTCAAATAACGTTACATAGAGTGTTAAAAATGCCACTACCACCCCCGCCCCAACTTCAGTGCGTTTTCTCATACCATGTTTGCTACGTACCTAGGCGTAGCCGGAAGAAAAGTAAATGCCAGGCTAAATACCAACCGCGAAGTGTGGGGGAATTCACCTACATACCAAAAAAACAAAAAAAAAATAGAGTACATCGCCCACGATTATCTATTAGCACAAAAAATAAATAAAGGATTCTGTACAAATAAGCAAAAAGAAAATGAATTAGGTGTTGTTATTTCACAGCAAACAATTATATTGTACGAACAATTTAGAAATTTAGATACGGATTGCGCATCTCGTATTTCACACAAAATAAAATTAATCAGTCGAGTGTTTTTAAAATTTGATTTAATACTTTTTAAAAAGTAACTCATTAGTAAAGCAAATAAACGTGCGCGTTCTTTAGACACACATCTTTAAAAATAGTACATCGCACCTGTAGATCGATAGTATCGATTAGCAGCCACAAACCATGGTTCTCCGATATCACGTTTCTACACCAAACGTTGATATAGAATATGTCATGGACACACACAAAAGAAACCGAGTTGCATACCTGTAGGTGTACAGATACTTAGCTAACAAACCGTCTGGGGTGAGTCAACACAGAAACGCCGCGGCAGTCATGATACATTCAACCTGCCATCGTAGCTGCAGCCGCGGTCTACAAACAAAAGCAGTTGGTCTACAGATAATAGTAGTTGTTCTACATAAAGAAAAAACCCATTTGGCCTCCAGCTAAAAAAGCTAAAAAGAGAATCTGATTAGAATGGGTACGCGCGGGGAAACCCCCCAATCCACTCAAGACACCTTTTAGTTGTCAAACAGAAGAAATTAAACGTGCATTGCTTTTGAAATACGGTGAGAAATACTGTAAAAAATATTTCGACGTACAAACTGTAGAATCAAATTCAACAATGGTGTTCAACTAACACGAATTTGAACTGCAAACCCTCTCTTATCAAAGCGCGATTGAAACTGGAAAACCCGGGTTTTATCGGATAGTGCGCGACCTTATTTCAACAAGTCTTTACATGTAAACAATAGAAAAAACCATTATACGCGGTTGTAATATATACCAAGATAACAGGTACCTATAACAGGAGATAAACTATTTAATTGTAGCCTAAACTTGTCGTTTCAGAATAAATAAGTTCAAAATGAAAATTTGTGGCTTAGCTGCTTGCGGAGAGTGAGGTGGGTAGGCAACCATTCGTGGCGGAGGCCAGGTGAGATTGGCCAACCGCAAGGAAGGAATAGAAACTCTTAAGGCGCCAGGGACGCCATAGAAACAAGATCCAACGTCGCGATCACACTGCGACGCGTAGATACCATGTCATACCACTGTGGGGGAAGAAAGTATAAAAGATTGAAAAATAGTGGTCATCGAAGGACAACGCTAGTTGAAAGAAAATATTAGTAACTAAAATAAGTAAACATCAGAATTCAAAATTCTTTGTTATATAATGAGGTACTGACAAATAAACAGTAGATATAAAATGAATTAATTTAGCTTAAAGATTAGAGTACTCAAGATAAACTAAAATGTGAATCAATGCTACAAATAATTGACTGTTAAATTAACTCTGCAACAAATGTCCTGACGGGACTGTTAATGGCGGGTTTACACAATATAATTATTTCTTACGGCATAGATCAAGTACCAGTTAAATTTCGTGTACACCTTACAACTAAAACGTTCAGTATGTTAGTAACATGAAATAAACAAGCAGCGAACACGTAGAAATTTTAACGAAGGTCACGTTGGTTAATTTGTGGTTAATTTTCAATATTTACGTGAGAAACTCCAAGCGTTACCACATGTGGAACATTGCAAGTAATGTAATCATCTGATATCCACTATGATCAGTTGAAGAGCTGGTGGGATAACTACCATAAATTTCGAGATATGTAAGGAATAGAATAAAAAGTAGAACGTAAGGTAGAAATCATAAAGTAGGATTTCAAAGGCTGAAATCAGTACTGTTTAGGATTAAGTAATTATAGCAATACTATACATACCAACCAGGATAATAAATAATACGCGTAATACGAATATACCGAAGTTGTCTCTTATTTTATTAGTAAAGAATTAATTCATAGTAAGTAAACTCGACATAACCCACTAACAAGGTGTAAAATTAGCAGAACGAGTTCACCATGCAATGAATCAAAAACAAATGCCCTCATAAACGTTATCAACTTTAGATTAGAATTGAATTGTGAGCGTTGGATAAATACCAATAACCAATAAACAACAAATAAAACGACTGTAACGCAGCTACAAGGTAAATTGTGAAGTGAAGGTAAACCAAGCGATCGCGTGACAGATTCCAACAAATCCAATAATGATTATAAAATAGGAGAAACTTAACGGTATAAAAAATAGCACCTTACAATCTAGAAAGCCAAATAACGCAAAATGGGAAAAGCGCAAAAGATATAAAACAAAGACTATCACAAGGTCGTGCTACATTTAACAAGAAAAAACAACTACTATCTTTAAAGACAACAAAAATAGAAACAAGGAAAAGATTGCTTAAAACATATGTGTGGAGTACAGCACTGTATGGCTGTGAAGCCTGGACAGTAGAAGCAGTAGACAAGAAAAAGGTAGAAGCCTTTGAAATGTGGTGCTACAGTCGTATGATGAAGATATCGTGAACAAACAACGTTAAGAATAAAAAGGTACTAAAAATGATAAGGAAAGAAAGAAATATGTGCAAAACGGTAAACAATAGGAGAGATAGGATGATAGGCCACAAACTGCGGCATGAGGGAATAGTGCGGAATATATTAGAATCGGACATAGAAAAAAAGAGAGGTAGAGGTAGACCTAAGTTAGACTATTGCACACAGATAGTGAAAGATATAGGCTGTAGGAACTTCACGGAAATGTGTAGGCTAGCGCAGAATAGAAATCAATGGAAATACGCATCCAACCAGGCCTAAGATGGATAAAGTAATAACGAAAAAACTGATTGCACTTAAGCATGATGATTATTATAAGCAACTACAGGTATTGGTTGGGAAATATTCTCGAATAATGTTAACTGTGTGAAAGTATTTACTGGAAAATTATTAATTCGGCAAATATCTAAGTGTTGGGAGATCTTGGCAACCCCCTTCACATACCACTGAATCTCGGTGAGACTATGGCATATAATTAGAAAACAATAGAAGGGGAACCGAGCTGTATATAGGCTGTGCCGGCATTTCAGCGAACTGTGTAAGCTAGCTCAAAATATAAATTAGTGGAGGTACGTGTCCAACCAGTTTTGAGACAGAAAACCTAATGACGAAAAAATAAACGCAGATAAACAACTACAAGCGTTGGTTGTGAAATATCTGCAACTAATGCAGACTGTGCGAAAAGATATATTGGAAAAAGTATTGAATCGGCAAATGTTCAAGTGCTGAGAGAACTTGGCAGCCATAGACTGCTTACCCCCTTTCACAACCTTTCATGTGATTTTCCAATGCTCCACCCGAAGGTACTACATTGGCCAGGAAGCGAGTTTTTTTACTTGGAAAATTTGTAATTTTGACAAACCCTTACTACTCCAAGCAAGATAGGGATCTTTCACGTGCGTAACAACACACACACACGGGACCTCCATTGTACCTCTTATCCGAACGAGGGTATATTTTTGTGAAAAATGCTCGCCTAACATTTTTCAAGCGGACTCTGTCGGGATTCGAACCCGGGACCTTGGGTGTAGTAGTCGCACACATACCACTACGCTACGGAGCCGCCTTCCCCCTTCACAACCATACATGTGATTTTCCAATGCTCCGCCCGAAGGTACTACATTGGCTAGGAAGCGAGTTTTTTACCAGGAAAATTTGTAATTTTGCCGAACCCTTGCTGTTCCAAGCAAAGTAGGGGATCTTTCACGTGCGTGACAACACACACACGGGACCTCCATTTTCCCTCTCATCCGAACGAGGGTGTATTTTTGTGAAAAATGCTCGCTTAAAATTTTTCAAGCGGACCGTGTCGGGATTTGAACCGAGACCTTTGCCCTTTCACAGACACTGAATGTCGGAAAAATAGGATATATAATTGTAAAACAATAAAAGGAGCCAAACTACATCTAACAAGAAAGAATAGCGCCTATGATCAAAAACCACAAACATAGAAACAAGAAGATTTTTTTTGACAGCATATGTGTGGAGCAGAGCACAGTATGCCTATGAAATACGGGCAGTAAGAAAAACAGACAGAAAAATGGTAGCAGCCCTTTGGATTGTTGTTCTTCAGATGTATGAGGATGATATCATGAACAGACAAAGTTAATAACAAATAGGTTATAGAAATAGTAGAGGAATAAAGATATCTATGAAAAAAAAAATAGGAAAAATAGAAGAAGAATTTGGTAAATAGTATGGGATATATTACAAACAGAGTAGCAGAGTAGGAAAGAGGAGGTAGATGTAGACCTAAATCAGATAGTGATAGCTGCAGACTGTGCAAATTTCAGGAAAATGTGTAGGTTAGTTTAGAATAGGAAACAATGATGGTACGCGTCTAACCACTTCCAGGACTAAAGACCTAATGATGATTATAAATTTAAATTTATTGAACGGATTATAACATTCGCTTAATAAACATGCAAGGCTAAGTTATTAAACAACACGTCAAGTTCTGTAAAATTCAAGTAAAGGCTGTTTAAATTAACTTCAATTTTAAGACATCTTGTTGTGGTGATGCCGTGGTGAATTTTTACTGAAGTACGGATAGGCAGAACGTTTCCAATGTAGAATCTTGCCAAAAAGTGGTAAAGAGATGCTAAAGAGATATTTTTCTTTTAAAAGTGATCCACAGATAATAGGGATAGAAATAATAGAGAAGGCAATTTAGAAAATCTCAGCGAGAGGATATGGCTAGCAGAGGCCATGTCCACGAAGGCATATACAAGTAGTAGACGTTAACTAACCAGAAAAGAGCAATCAAGAAATTTTATTAATATCTTTGTCATTCTTTAGGTGAAAAAGGGAACTTAATTTTAAATCATGTGCAAAAATAAAAATATTTAGAGTACAATGTGTGCACTTCGTTTATGACAGAAATGCATCAAAACTGAACCTCACGTAGTGTACTGATGCTACTGAGTTCTTTAACTTTTCATTATTACATTGATTAGATAAATAACGCAATGTCTTGGCAAAAGCTTTGAACAATTAATAACTTACTTTTGTTGATCATCTTTGGGAATTAAACTACTCATAGTTGTTAATATCGTCTTTATTTACGTTTTGATCCATGATTTTAGCAACTATGAGTGGTTTAATACTCAAAGAAAATCCACAAAAATGCAAAACAAACCACAACAAATATATAGGGAGTATTTAAATAATAACTTAGTCATGAACAGGTTAATCAAAAACTACGACGATTAATTTTCACAAAATCTGACAGACCTAATTGGTATCATAATTTGTTTGCAAAAAAATGCGTATCAATACCTTGAACTCAAGATAATGATTAAAATATACCTCCTGGTGTTCGTATTATTTTTATTTCCCGCAGAAGCTAACCTTATTCTTAATACGAAAAAATCAGTTTTGCATTAGATACAATTCAGTATAAAGTAAGGGTTGTCACACATGTGCCTAATACGTTGGAAATACCATTTTCTATAGTCGGACATAAAATTATAAATAACACGACATCCATCATTTACACGAACAAAAATACATTTGTAAAACTACTACGTACATATTTATATTCGACATCCAAATAAAAATGGGAAACTAAAGATTATATTCGAACGCTGGTGCTAAAAAATATAAAGAGCATCGCATATAAGAACCTATAAACTATAAAATTCTATGTTGATCGTGGCATTTCTAACGTTTGTCATTGCATTAAAAGAAGTAATCGCTGCGCCTCTTGGGTTGAATATAGTCAATTCTTATTCTATGACTAACATATTCTTTTCACTATACAGCATACTTTTCTTCATCAAAAAGGTAGCAAAGTTGATAGAATGTAATTTAATTTTACTTAGCTCTACCAATTGATTTAAAAGCAACCTTGGGTTAATTTCTTAAAAATGTTCAAGCACTATTCAAAATTTAAACCCTACCCTTTGATGTGTCGAGACGCATTTTGAAATGCGACTGTTTTTAACCATTTGCTGGAAAATAGAGTTACACGTTTGTTTGGAGCTGCTAGATGCAAATATAATAACTTCTTCGACAATAAATATAGTACCGTCGACAAAATTATTATAGTTCAGAAAATTTAATAAAATTCATTCTGCTATACGGATAACTAATAATGTCAAGTAAAGTGATATAAAAATAAATAATGTACATATGCATATGCTTATATGTTAAAATGCTCTTCCCATAAATTTGTTACCTTCTTCATGTGTTGCTGCGTATAACGCTCTCGGCAATTGAAGGAGACCCACTAGAATAATTAACCATGTTGTACCCATGCCAACAACACTTCGTGGCATTTTGTAGGAAACTTGAAACTCTACTGTAATCTTTAAAAAAGAGCTACTACCGTTCAAGCTTCATGATGCTTATCTATTAAGATAAAGCGATATAGATAAATTCATACTTTATGTGAAAAATACAAATACTTAATTAACAGACTTTAACTAGCACGAAATAGATAATAGAAGCTAACAGCAGGTTGACTGCAACTTTCATCCCGTTGTAAAAATAATTTCAGATTAAAAACAGAGTGCAGAAGTATATTCTCACATATAGACACATTCGGTCATCATCAAAATTTGATTAATAGTATTTTGTACACCAATTACGGGTTTCCATGTAGCGAAGAGGTACGCTGGTGACCGTTGACACAATGTGATAAGTTTACAGGAAAACTTTTAGATAAATTGTGCCTAAAAATGGAATCCAAGATGACTGCCTTAGGAAATGCTGCTCACATCGTTAAAAGTAGAAAATGAATTACTGCATAATCAGGTAGACCAGCTGGAGCAATACTCCAGAATAAATAGTGGCCGTATCTTTGGAAGAAAATGATGATGAGAATGTGGAAAATAAATTTATATCAATTTCTAGAGAAAAAACATATATTTCTCTCCGCGAAGAGTATATTGACCGCTGTCAGAGTTGGTCCGAGACAATGTAACCAACCTCGTCTTGTAATTATAAAATTTATTAGCTATAAATACAGGGATCTAGAAATAAAGAATAAAAAGTCATTTAAGAAATCAGGTATCACCATATAAAAGGATTTATCAAAGACACGTTTAGAGCCATACAAAATAGCTTGTGATAAAATTGGTTTTAAAAATGTCTGGTCGCTTGATGGTGTTGTAAAGACAAAAGTAGAAAATACTATTTTGTGTATTTCTAATCGCCAGTATTTGGAGCGTTTCATGGCGAAACTTTCAGCTTGAATTCAAAACATCTTTAGTAAAAGTTAATTTAAGTATGCAAAATTCATTTTACCATTATGTGTTTATTTACGGTACTGATTTCACATGACTATACATAATGTTGTCTTAGGTTATACATATTGCGCGTATCCGGGTGCATGTGTCAATAGAATAATTTTTATTTTCTGTTTAAAGTTTTTTTTTTAATTTTTATTTTAATTTCGATTATGGAACTGATCAATAGTTTATATATTATGATTACTTATTTTAATCTAAATTAGTTTAATTACAACACGCTAGTATATAATTTGCAAGCAATAAATGGGTCAGTAATAAAGTCAATGAGTTAATAATGACAAATAACAAATAGCTAAAACCGCCATTATATATTTCGGCTATTAGAGCAGCTATGATTGTATATACTTATTGTACATTGTTCAATAACATTAGTACATTTAATTTAGTTTTCAATCTGTCTTGCGTCTATGTTGTTGTATTGTATTCTTACCTTAATTTTTTCTGTAATTTTATTTTGCGTTGGTTGTTAACAGCGAAAATATGAACTAGACCGTGTCTAGCCAAGCCCGTAACACGAACATAACTCTACTCCTCGTCTATCAACCCTAACCTTCGAGAGAGCTTACGTTTGAAAAAGAGAGGAGGGGTTGACGTTCTAGCTATATTGTTTTTAAACTTGAACATGCCGGCCACCTTGAAAGGCTCAGCTTTTCAAAACAATTTTTTTTTTACTTTCTTACATGAACAATGTACACCTTAAATGCAATGAACAAAATGCCATATACTGTATTATAGAATCTACTAAATAAACGAAACCTAATATTAAAAGACGAACAAAAACTAATGCCCTTTATTTTCATCACCGGCACTACTGTCTTGCACTGGTAATGGACAAATTGTTTTAATGGCTCTTTTGATGACACCACTGAGAGTTCGAATGGAGACAACTTTGGTAATTGAATATTCGCCAGGATGTATGTCCACGACTCGTCCAAGAGACCACTTCAATGGAGGAAGATTTTTGTCTTTGATCAATACTAATGTGTTTAACTTTATGTTTTGGCAATCCTTTTGCCATTTACTACGGGTTTGGAGCTCACTCATGTACTCCAGTGACCAACGTTGCCAAATTAATTGACGTATTTGCTCTAACTTTTGATACCGATTTAACCGATTTTCACTTATCGTTACAATGTCTGGTTCTGGGGTTGCAATCAAAGATCGCCCAATTAAAAAATGAGCTGGAGTGATGGGTTCTAAATCTGCTGGATTAGACGATAATTGGCTGAGAGGGCGCGAGTTTAATATTGCTTCCACCTGTATTAAAATGGTAATGAATTCTTCGTAAGTAAAGTGATTGTACCCTACCGTTCTTTTTAGATGAACTTTTAAACTTTTCACCCCCGCCTCCCATATCCCTCCAAAATGAGGAGAATGTGATGGAATGAAACTCCACTCGATCATATCTAGAGAGCAGGTATTGCCTATTACAGTTTGATCAGAGTTGAGAATTTTGAATAATTTTTTCATTTCGTTATTAGCCCCCACAAAATTGGAGCCATTATCAGAATACAATTTTGAAGGCTTGCCCCTACGTAAAATGAATCGTTTTAATGCATGTAGAAATGCAGTTGTCGTCATATCATGCACTAGTTCGATATGTATAGCTTTTGTTGCGAGGCAAATAAATAGTGCTACATAAGCTTTTGTAACCTTACACCCCCTACCTTGCCGGTCTTTTATATAAAATGGCCCGCAATAATCCACACCTGTGGTGTTGAATGGAAAAGATTGAGCTACGCGAGGCTCAGGTAAATTCCCCATTATGTGATTAGCTGCGACAGGACTTATTTTGAAACATCTAACACAGTTTCTATAAGTTTGTCTTGCAAGATGCTTTCCGTGGATTGGCCAATATTTTTCCCGAATAATTGCTAGCAAATGTTGTGGCCCTACATGAAAATGTTTATTATGCTCAGTTTCAAAAAGTATTTTTGTGAAATGATGATTGGATGGCAACAAAATAGGATGTTTCTTGTCATATGAAACATTTGCATTACTAATACGTCCACCCACTCGGATTAACCCTCGTTCATCAATGAATGGATTCAATGAAATGATTTTACTTTTGGAACTAAGCGGTTCCTTGTTTTGCAAACATTTTATTTCGATTGAAAAGTGTTCTGATTGAACTTGTAACAATATGAAACACAATGAGATTTGAAGTTCATTGTTCATTAACTCGCCTATCCTGCGAGCTTCTTTTGTTCCGCGGCAACTTGCAATAAATCTAAAACAATATGCATAACAGCGAATTAATCGGTTTACATTGGAAAACCGTTTGAATATTATAGTGACCCGGTCTTGTGCGACAAAAGTATGTTTAATGTTTTTGAGTTCGGGTAAACTTGATTGACTGTTGAGCATTGCCTTGTTGATTGGCCATGCTTCTTTTTCCTTAGACAACCACGGCGGTCCGTGCCACCAAAGATGTGAAATTTTTAATGCCATTGGGCTTATTCCCCTGGATAGTAAATCGGCGGGGTTTTCACTGGACCTGACATGATTCCAACAACTGACGGCAGTTTTTTCCTGAATTTCGGATACCCGATTTGCTACAAACGTTTTAAGCATGTTTGGTTGGGTGTTTATCCATCCCAAAACAATGGTGGAATCTGTCCACAAGTATATCTCGTCACATTTATTGTCCATGATATCAAAAACTCTATGTGCTAGTCGTGCGAGTAAGAGAGCTCCACATAATTCTAATCGTGGAATGCTGATGGTTTTTAGCGGAGCTACTTTTGATTTTGAACATAATAGATTTACTGCTATATCACCTGTACTATTTGTGCAGGCGGCTCCGTGGCGTAGTGGTATGTGTGTGACTACTACGCCCAAGGTCCCGGGTTCGAATCGACACGGTCCGCTTGAAAATGTTAGGCGAGCATTTTCACAAAATACACCCTCGTTCGGATGAGAGGTAAAATGGAGGTCCCGTGTGTGAGTGTTGTCACGCACATTAAAGATCCCTACCTTGCTTGGAACAGCAAGGGTTCGGCAAAATTCCAAATTTTCCAGGTAAAAAAAAACTCGCTTCCTGGCCAATGTAGTACCTTCGGGTGGAGCATTGGAAAATCAAATGTAATGTACTATTTGTGCTTCTAATATAAATACAAGCGCCGTACGCGGTTTCACTAGAATCTGAAAATCCGTGGTACTGAACTGTAAGTGGGCATGCCAACCTAACATGCCTGGGTATGTGAAAATCATTAAGCTCATTAAGCTCTGTTTTGAACGTGGTCCAAAGTGTATGTATTTGTGCCGGTACTGCCTCATCCCAACTTAACTTTTCCAGCCACAATTTCTGTAGAATTATTTTTGCATTTATAACGCATGCGCTAATTAAACCTAGTGGATCGTATATTTGAGCAATGCCGGCTAAAATGTTTCGCTTTGTGATCTGCTTTGACTTTGTTGAAATGTTTACATTTATAATTAAGGAATCTGACCGAAAGAATACGAAACCCCAAGGGTTTTGTGTAATCGTCTTGGCCCAAGTGTAAAATGCTTCTTGAACTCGACGTTCTTTGAAATTCACGAACAAAATCTGCGTTGTTCGAGTTCCATTTACGTAACTCAAAACGTCCTTGATTTAAAATGCTTGTCACTTGCAAACAATGTTTTAAAAGTCTCTCTTTATCATCATCACCTGTGAGGAAATCATCTACGTAAAGGTTTTTCAAAATGATTTTACATGCTTCAGGATATTGATCTTGATTTTCGTAAGCTAATTGAGACAACGCTCGAATTGCTAAAAATGGTGCCGAAGCTGTTCCGTAAGTAACTGTATTCAGTTGATAAACTTTCAACGGATCCCGCGGACTTTCACGCCATACAATTTTTTGCAAGGATCGCTGTTCTGGATGTATCCAAACTGCCCTGTACATTTTTGCAACATCTGCTGACGCAATGAATGTATATTGACGAAAACGTAAAAGAATGTCGAATAATTCGCTTTGTATGGTAGGTCCTACCATTTGACAATCATTTAAAGATAATTCTGTAGATGTGGGGGTAGAAGCGTTAAAAACCACTCGCAACTTTGTTGTTAAGCTTTCTTCCCGTAAGACACCAAAATGTGGCATGAAATATTCAACCGGTGTAGTTGATGTGACTTGTTGAGGCATAGATACAGTTTCAATTTCAGTCATATGACGCAATTCTTCGTACTCCCGCATGAAATCAGAATACCGTTAGAAAAGTTCAGCATTATTGTGTAACTTGCGTTCCAGATTGTGGAACCGTTTTACAGCAACTTCCTTGGAATCACCTAATTCTGTCACTGCTCGTTTTAATGGAATTGTCACTATAAATTTGCCATCAAAGTCTCTTTTGAATGTTGACATGAAATGCGTTTCGCAATCTTGTCCCTCCTTTGAAAAGGCAGGTGTATTGCTAAGACACTCTTCGATTTCCCAGAATCTAGCGAGTTGGTCTTCTTCTTGGATACACTTTTTGGTTGAAAAATTACATATGGCATGATTGTTCGCAAACCAACTACTGTTGTTATTGAACATGCCAGAAACGATCCGCCCAAATTTTGTTTTTTGCAATATTGGCTTTTCTGGGCCCAATGCTATTTGTCCGATGCATAGTAATTCCCAAAATAAACCTGCGCCTATAAGTAAGTCTACTTTTGAAGGCCTATAAAATGCTGGATCGGCTAATTTAATATTATTTGGAATTGTTAGTCGCGTTATATCAATGTTTACACCAGGTAAAAACTCGCATATTTCAGGAATAACTAAGCACGAAATTGACACTGAAAATGAATTGTGACATGAGCGTATTTCAGTTGAGCACTTGTGTTTAATACATGAAGTACTATTTCCAATGCCTTTTATTGTCATATTTACAGGTTGTTCCTCAAGCTTTAGTACTTCACAAAGATTTCGTGTGATATAATTACTTTGTGATCCGCTATCTAAAATGGCTCTACAATTTTGTACAAGACCATTTTTGCCTTTGATTTGAACTACTACCGTCGATAGTAATGTTTGGCATTGGCTACTAGCATTGGTAGTAAGAGCAAGTGAATTTTCTGCTTGCTGAGGATGTGTATTTTGATCTGAATTTGCTTTTGTAGACTGTTGTGAAATCACATTGTTTTGCTTTTCCAAATGAAGTAATATACTATGCTTCATATTGCATCTTTTGCAATTACCAAAACGGCAATCGTTTGACTTGTGTCCCGCGTTAAGACAGTTTAAACACAGTTGCAGCTTTTTTGCCTGCTCCATGCGAGCGTTGGCCGTTAAGTTTAAGAATTCTGAGCAACTGTAAATTTTATGTGACTTTTTGCAATAAACACATGATGTGGCTGTATGTGAACTCAAAAATGATTGGTGCACGCGGTTGTTTACATTATTAAATTGGTCTGCCTTTTTATGAAAAACTTTATTGACCTGCGGTTGTTTGACCTCGATTTTTTCTAAAATATCAGCTTTATTTTTTAGAAAATGGATTAGTTCCTGAAAGGTTGGTAATTCACCCTCGATCTTATGCGCTTCCGTAGCGGCATCGAGTTTGCTAGTTACCAAATATATCAATAACGTATCCCAAGAGTTAACAGGTTGGTTTAATGATTCCAACGCCCGTAAATGACTTGAAACACTGTCGATTAAATTACGTAAATGCTTGGACTTTTCTTTTGTTAAATTTGGTAAATTGAACAAACCTTTTGTATGATTGTGAACTAGCAATTTTTTGTTTGCAAATCTTTCACATATTAACAACCACACCATTTGATAATTGTTATGGCACATGTCTAGTGACTCAATGACCTTTTCAACGTCATTAGTCAATGAGGATTTTAAGTAATGGAATTTTTCCATGTCGCTAATACTTGGATTGTTGTGTATTAATGATTCAAAAGTATCATGATATGACAACCATGTGGAATAGTTTCCGTTGAAAACAGGCAATTTTATTAATGGAAGCTTGACATTATTTGTTTGATTTTTATTTGTATCGCAATGAGCATTGACCACAGATCCAGTTGGAATTAATTTTGATAATAAATTTTTTGCATCTGAAATGCATTCGTAAAATTTGTCAGTGAAAGCTTCTTGTTCGTCATCCTCTAACACTGGATCGGTGTTCAATAGCTCTATTTCAATCTGTACACTTTCAAATTCTTGCTCTAAATATTCAACACTTGATAACCTTGTCTGTAATTCGGTTACCTGCTTTCCAATATTTTGATCGACAAAATCACCCTGACTTGCATGAAATTTTTCAAGAAACTTTGCAAATAAACTTAACTTTCGTTTGATACTACCACGTTTAATGTGTAACTTTTTCATTTCTAATTCAACGGTCGTCATTGTGCTATGAATTAGTAAAATTGAATGCCTATTTTATGAAGTAATGAATGTACAGGTTGAAACAATAACAAACTGCTAATAAGGAATGAAATAAAATGGAATGAACTCACTTTTGCTGGTCCGCTGTATTAGCTGGACGATTGTATTCTTCAAAATGTAACTACAGTTACAAAGCTCTCCTGTTTGGATTTTGTAACCTGAAGTTTTGTAATTTTTAGATGATTTTCTTGCGCTGCGATGTAATTTGACGGCACAATTATTATGCTTTGTTGAAAGCTTTAAACTCGATTTGCAATTCGACTTGTATGAAACTGCCTTCAAATGAAATGTTTTGGTTGCTTAATTTCACTTAAATGCACGAATCCCTATTTTTTGCTATTGTTTGTATTTCGCCGCGCTCGCGTTAATTATGTAATAAATCGATTTCACGTTTGAAACACGTTGCAATGAATGAATAAAATGTGTAATGCTTTTACCTTTAGTTGGTCAGCTGTAGTACTGGACGATTGTAATACCTGTTCGCTTGGATTCTTAAAATGTGGATATAACCGCAAGGCACATATGTCGAAACTCTGTCCTTCGGTTTCTTGGAATTCTGCTTGACGATAACAATATGCGTTGAAAGCCGTGCAGCTTGCTTGTGATGCTTTGTATTTTGAATTGAATGAAACTAACTATCTTGTATAATCCTGCACTCAAACGAAATGTTTTTGTTGCTTAATTTCATCCGAATGCACGAATTATTTGCGTATAGTATTAAACTTGCTTTTAGTACGCCGTGATCACTTAATCTTGTATTAATCGCGATGCACACGCGTTGCAATTGCAATAATATGAATGAACTATAAAATTATAGGAGTGCACTGATTTTGCGAAAGAAGGACCATTTGTTTAGTATGAATATGCGCACTTATTGAAAAATGATAATAAAACAGAATAAACTTAAATGCAATTTTATTTATGAAATGTACATCATGTTTACAACGCATTAACAGCGAAAATATGGACTAGACCGTGTCTAGCCAAGCCCGTAACACGAACATAACTCTACTCCTCGTCTATCAACCCTAACCTTCGAGAGAGCTTACGTTTGAAAAAGAGAGGAGGGGTTGACGTTCTAGCTATATTGTTTTTAAACTTGAACACTAACAGCGTTAGGAATTGGCAAGGACAACCTTACTCTCTCCGTTTATGTCTGCTTAGATACTCTTAATAACTTTTTTGCTCATTATTCGCAATTAAACTCGGCCCTTGTTCAAGATACAATCTCTAGTTTCCCAGACTCTATAATAACTCACGCCCTTAGATTTGAATTTTTTGACGTTTCATCCGATATTGTTTCTAAGGCTATATGTCGTATTAAGTTTAATGCCATTGGCCCCAATTATATTTCTTCTCGTATGTTCTGCCACATTGCCTCGTTTGTGATAGATGACTTTACTTCCATTATCGATACTTCGTTTCGTACAAATACTTTTCCTGACATTTGAAAGCAGACTTTTATTCGTTCTTTACCAAAGAATCCATGTACATCCGTCTCGGGTGATTTCAGGCCAATTAGTATATTACCAACCCTGTCTATGTCTCTAGAATACATTGCAGCCCATCAAATCACTGCCTACTTGCTAGAAAACTCACTTTACGACAAATATCAATCTGGTTTCGTAAAGGACATAGCACCTGTTCAACATTGCTTCTGGTGGCAAATAATAGCAGGAACGCCGTGGATAACCGACAGGTCACCATTCTTGTTCTCATTGATTTTAACCTAGCTCTTATTAGTGTTAATTTTGCTATTTTCTGTGCTAAACTAGACAAACTAAGTAATTTTTCGGATTCTTCGGTTCAATAATTATGCTTCTATATTAATAGCAGAAGGCAACAGGTTATCACAGATGGTATTTCTACTTCTTCTAATTAGGTAGAATTAAAAGCAGGTGTTTCTCAGGGATGTGTTTTAGGCCCACTTCCTTTTGTTTTGTATATACAAGATTTATCGAAGTTCTTACACCATACCCGTTACCGCTGTTACACGGATGATGTTCAGTTTTATTACCATTTCCAACCAGACAACGTCTCTTCTGCGTTTACTAAAGTTAATGAGGATCTCTCTTCTATTCTCCAGTGGAGTAGGAGTAATGGTCTACAAATTAACTCTTCTAAATATAAAACAATTCTTGTTGGAACCCCAAAAATGCTGTATAAAACTGATTAAATAGTTGCTCCGACCCTGAAGCTTGGATTTAGCACAATAGAACAATCTAATTGTGTAAAGTACTTCGGAATTTTTATTGACCAACAGCTTAGTTTGAGAAACCAAATAACGCATACTAGTCGTACAGTCTTCGATGCATTGCACACTTGAATAAACGCTTTTATCAACACACTTAAAACTTCGACTGGTTCAAAGTTTAATCATGCCACACTTTGATTATTGTGATACTATTTATTCAAGTTTATCTTCTGAACTTAGCAATAGGCTCCAACGAGTACAAAATTGTTGTATTCGCTTTATACATAACCTCAAAAAACGACATCATGTAACTCCACCTTTCAATAGCATGAAATGGCTCAAACTAAGCGACAGAAGAAAGCTACACATGGCTGTTTTTCTTTACAAGCCTTTCTCGAATAGATGTCCATCCTGCCTAGTAATAAAATTTTTATTTTACCAAATCGGAGCGACGATTTGTTGGCTATCCCGGTTTACCAAACCCAGAGTTACCATTTATCTTTTCATGTCACTGGTGCGCTGCTTTGGAATTCAATTTCGCTAAGTATCCGCAATGCTTCGGCAAGTTATATATTTCGCAGTTCTTTGAGCATCTACAGACGGTCAAAACCTATTAGTCATTGTTATCGTACGGTTGGCCCCTTTTCTTCTGTTGCACTCGTTGTGTGTTTGATTGCGTAAATGAGAGAGTGATTTATTTATCAATTAGTTATTAACTCTAATTTTTGAATGCTTATGTTAGGATTTTAATTGTTCGTTGTTTGTTGTCATTCACAAGTTAGTTGGAAGACGGAGGCTTATGACCTCAATCTCGCTTGTGTATGGCAGTAAAGCGTTATATGTATAGTAAATTTAATATGATTTGTCACTTATAATTTTTGTACGCTATCCAATAACAAAGTCGATTAATAATACAAATAATAACAATTTTTATTAAATAAAATTTCTTTTTTCCATACGGTAGGTCACGCCGTAGATCCAGTGCATAGACGTTATCGTATGCACAAAAAATCCTTACGTTTTACAGCAGCATAAGCTGAGCATAATTTTAAATTTCTATTTGTGGAAGTTTGCGCGCCCTGCTGTCTATAAAAGGTCAATTTTAGGTTCAATAATCACGTTTTAATGGTATTTGAAAGCGTAATATGGGTTTTTAAACCATGACTACTTGGTTTTCAAATAGATCATTGGTTACAGTAAATAACTGTGCGTGTATCCTAAGTTATAATTCAAGCGCACAACACTACGAACATTTAACATGTTTGCAATAATGGAAAATATAAGGTCACGGATAGGACTCGAACCTGTATCTTGGTCTTTCGCGGATCATACGCTTTTCAATTACACCATCGAGATCGATGACGCCAATAATTAAGAAATTTACAAATTTAAATCATGTACACAATCATATATCAATCTAACTTTCAATTACGTTTGGAATTTTTGTCAATCATATTTGACATTGTTAAGTTTTTGACTTATGTCAGTTATAGATAGGAAGCAACGCGCAAAATTACGGCTAGAAGTCAAGTATTCAATATATAAATATTAGGTAGTTAATTACAAAAGGTAAGTTGATAAATACCAAAGTATTATAGTTAATAAAATAAAATAATAACTTAGACTTTTATACAAAGCCCAAATGATCATATCAAATCTAAAAATAAAGTCCATCAAAATATAAGAGAAGCCGGAAAGCATAGAAATTTCCAAAGATTTATTGTTACACCTTGTATAATATAAGCGTATTGTAAATACATAGTCATTAATGTGCAAAGCGATATCACAATTCCGTGATCTAAGATAAATACAAAGCCATTCGTTTGTTATAAAAATACACTTTTCGTGCATAAAATAAATAATTTTGTGTATTAAAAAAACGTTTAAGTTACCGTGAAAGCAAATATTCCTGATTTATAATCGTTAAGAACACAAACCTTTTGCATATGCAAAACCTGTTGAGCAAGGAATTAAAGCTATAATTATTAATATAAATTGACTCCCGCGCTTGTATAACATAATTTCATTTTTAAATAAAGAGTTCTTTTGAATTTTCGGAGAAATACGTCAATTACTAAGGAATATCGTATAAACTAATTAAATAAGCAGACGTTTTTCTAAGAAAAGTGCAAACATTAATATGTAACAAAAATGTCGTTAAATCGATAAGAACGCGGTTTAACAGTACGTATTAGTGAAGGTATGCAACTCGACCATTAAGCTCATTGTGTTAGAGCACAAACATCACGCAGCGATTCGAGGCTAATGAGTTAATAAACTGTGGCATTCTCATAAATCTTGCGTAACGTATGTGGGTAATCTTCGAATTGAATCAAGTAAAATCTAGAAAGAGTGACGTAGTCAAGTAAACTATAAATAAGCGGGAACTTTAGTAAAGAGTTTGATTGATAATTTTGCCTCAACCAAGCAATATGCAAAGAGGAATGCAATTCAATTCATTAGGTTGCAAACATACTGCTTTGAGAATAGTTTTAAAGTATGCAGTATGCAAACAGGATTTAATATTTAAGCGTAACTGTGAATAAAAACGTAATTCTTACAACGAAACTCCGCGTAAATATGGAATGTAATTATTTTTAAAACATTAGGAGAATTAAATAATCTTCAACATAGATAGTGCTGATACAAAAGCTACGTTAAATTATAAAGAAGATGCACTTTTACAAACTGATGCCCTAAATAGAGATTTTAAATAACATGGAGAATTGTAGGAACAAAACTGATACGCTAGGATTTTTAACGTCAATTTATAAATGGAAGCAAAAGGTATTTACTACCGTTAATTACGAGAATTAGATAAGTTCTTTTTAATTTTGCAGGTATAACTTTTAGGGTATTTTATTTCTAACTGATATTTAAGTATTTGTGATTTAAATTTAAGGTAGAATACGTTTTAATGTTATAATATTTTTTTTGTAAGGATATTTACCAGAAAGTTTGTGATCAGAGTTTGAAATACTTTGACTTTTAAATAGACTATCTGTCAAAGATTTTTTGGCGAAATAACCTTACAAGCGTGGTAATAAAATCCAGGTAAACTATCCTCAAAAAACAAGATTTGTGTTCTGTAAATTTTACCCAAGATTAGGTGAGGAACATTTTGATAATTAAGTAAATAGGTACTTGTTAGGAATAATTTTGTTTGAAAAAAATTATGCAGTATATTGGCGCCGGTAACAAATCTATTTTCATTTTAACTACAAATATTATTATTCGATAAATTATTGCATATTAATGCATATTAATTTGTAGATAAATTGAAACATGTGTCGATTCTGACAATAACTAAATTAATACTCAGATAGCAACAAACATCGGCGTAATTTGGTTCCCATGTAAATAGTGACGTTACGTATTCGACAAAATTACCCCTTTTTGCTCGTCTTAGAAAGTGGGATCGAAAACGGTGACGTTATAATTTGGCGCTCCTTGCCTTTCTTCAATCACCATCCTAAATTTCATCCTTTAACACCTATTTAAAGTGAAATGCAGAACTTGGCTAAGCCCATTATTTCTTTTTATGCAGTTTAAAACATACACTCCGCTGGACAAGAAGGTGAGTCAGTAATTTCAAACTTACAATTTGCTATACCTTTGTCACGGCACTTTCAGTGGCGTTGCTACACACAGGCGTTATCATATCCCTCATTTAGGGGTGCTCGAACGTGCGGCCGGTGTTATTGACGTGATCAAGGGGTCACAAGAGATCATTGAAATCCAAATTTTACAAATGTAGTCCACTAAAATATAAAAAAAATCGAAAAAAATAAAATTTTTCGAAAATTCATGGTTGCGCCCTGTATAATACAAACTTACCTTTTGCTAAGCGAAAACGCAAGTTACGTTTGTATAAATAATCACCCTGTATAATATAAGCGCATTGTAAATACATAGCAATAAGTATGTGCTGTAGCGAAAAACACAGATTTAAGCGGTGCTTGTAAGTAATCACTTTAAGATAAATACAAAGCCATTTATTTTCATTTATTAATTAACAATACATTTTTTATGCTTATAAAATGCTCTTTATTTGCTGTAAATAGTATAGAATAGTGCTAGCGTTACGCTTTTTGTGTAAGACACTACGATCAATCTTGTTAAAAACAAACGTTTTAATTTTAATTTTGTGTATTAAAACACGTTTTATCGTGAAAGCAAATATTTTCTATAGAAATGCACATTGTGTGCATGAAAAACCAATTAAAGTTTAAAGTAATCAGCCAAGTTGACTTTGTATAATGTAAATTTGAATAAAACATGTTCTCAAATTTCGAGAGGAATTAAGAAGGAATGCGTCAATTTCGCATGAACTCATTAAACAAATAAACATTTTAATCCAAGAAGCGGCTGGAACATTAAGAAACGATAAAATGTAATAAAACTCGATAAGAGTTATTTATTAGCTTTTGCAATCACTGTAGGAGGGATGCGATGTGACCTGTAACCTTAAAGGTGTTAGAGAAAGACGGGCAACGTACGTCACAAATAAGTGAATCGCGCTAATGAGATAATAAAACGCGCAATTACCGAAAACTTACATCTGATAGGCGTGTAGTATTTGGAACGGAATCACGTAAGCACTAGTACATATATATATATATATATATATATATATATATATATACATATTGCTGTGAAACCTACAAAAAGCCTCACCAGAGTAAAAAAAAATATTCGAGCCTCTCGAATTGAGCACCAAGATTTGCTGTGATTCTCGCCCTGTTGAATCTCTTCTGATAATCGCCTCTTTACTCTTTCCGCCTCGGCTGCTCACCTAGTTAAAACTTTCATCCTCATTCATAAAAAGAAACAAACACATTCCTATCACAAACATCAACGTTAACTCCATTTACATCAATATTCATAATACATTAATATTTCAAAATTAAATTTCAGCATAAATATCAGTATCATAAAATTTCAAGTTTAAATTTGTCATCATTTTAATATGCATCCAGAATTAAAGTCCTGGTAGGATGCATACTAATTAAGTTACAATATGTGCAGACCTAAGTCTGAAAAAAGGGAGCATCTCCCACCCCTTTACGTTAATTAAACAGGTTAGTCTAATTGAGCTCAAAAACAGACTCAAATTTTCATCATAATCAAAACATAAACTGCTAAATACTCCTTTCTACTTATACAAGAAAATTTTACCTTAAAATTAAAAATTTGTTGTTTATACAAATTCACTACTGTCCATTTTATCAAACAAATTATAAAGATATCCAACACACACCAAAACATTAAAGTTCGAACAAAATTGTATAATTTACCAGAAGGTTACTGCATTTGTGGCTTCAATGCACATCGGACTTGCTAGTTCCACCATTACAGCTGGTTTATGTTTACGGCTTCAGATTCTGAACGCTTTTAAAATTTTTGTACACCACCATTCGTCTAAATTGGTTCAGGACTTCTCAGGAACTCATCTATGTATATCTAAATCTTGTTTTGTGGATCCAATCACGTTTACAAATAACACTTGATTACTCATCCCCGAAAATTAGCAAAGCAATTCATAGTTCGTTCACGCTATACAAAGCTGCATACTTAAATGTATTTATTTATCGCTACTAATTTAGATAATTGGTACAGTAATACCCGCAAATATAACTAGACTTTATTACCTTATCTATCTTTTCTAAGTGCACTAATCCATAATAACTTGTATCGTAGCACGTATTCTGCTTGCAGTATCGTATAACATCAAAAAATAAAAAGCAAACTGTTTTAAAGTATTCAATAAAATCAAAAATCTAAGAGCCAAACTGTTTAAAGTATTGAATAAAAATCGAAAATCTAAGAGAGCGAAACTCATATTAGCACGGGTTTATATAATAGCCTGCTTGCACGTCGGGTTTGTCCCTCAACGGACAATTTTTAGAATTTCGCATTCTATGTTCCCTTTTCGACAGCTCGGCACGCGATTCTACAAAATTTGCACTCGCGCCAGTTAAAGATCTAAGAAATTTTCACACGTCGCGCAACGCGTCTGCGAACAACTAATTAATTTTGTATAGAACTTGTTGCTTCCACCTCTCATATCTGCCTCTTATTTCAACTAATCGTTTCCTCGTGACGTTGCTCAAATCCGGCCTTTAATTATCTGTGTCTCTGTTTTACCTGTTTTATCCGTCCCTTTCTACCCTGGTCTGACTGGTACAAATCGATATTCTTTACTATCGGTTATTTGAATCCACGTGGACTCGCAACGTGACTTACTTGAGTTAAATAACCGCTCATTTAGCCTTTCTCGTTAATATAAGCTATGGTTTATCCGACCGTTTGCAATATACGCAGAATTTTCATGTTTATCCAAACAAATTAAACAGAACGTGATATTTAAAAATGCGCAGGTGTTCAATCGTAATACTTCTACGTCTTTGATATTCCACGTATTTGAACCCCCTTAATAGATTTGGATGCTAGCAGCGCGTCTCATATTTGGTATTATTGGGTTTTTAAAAGCTTTTATGCATATTATACCTTAATAATCGTTCAATTAACTCCAATTAAAATAATAATGAATGGCATTGACTTCTACCCTTTAATTTTTAGGGAATACTAATTAAATATTAATTATTATCAGTACACGTTGTTTAATACTCGTTACTTAAAAATGGAATTAATTAATATAAATTTCGCACGTAATTTCTACTTGTTTCTTTATACAAGGTGATTAAAATTGTTTGATGTCGTTAATTAATTTTCTACCCTGGTCTAAATTTGAGTATTTTCTTCCTATTTGAATACAAATAATCCCACTTATTCGAATTCAAATACGAAACGTCTAGACTGCAAAAAAAATTACAAAAAAATTGTCTATCTCACTCTACCCTTATCTTTCTAACTTACCTAACTTATATCCAATCCTAAAAATATTTACACCTATCCTATATACCTATCCTATTCCTAAATTTTAACTAATCTTCACTATACTCACTTCCCCCTACCTAATCCTATATACCTATCCTATTCTTATTCTATTCCTAACTCTCCACTAATCTTATAAGAAATATCTACACTTAACCTGTCTTATTTTCTTCCTACATTTAATTTTCCTTCTCATCCTATATACCTATTTCTAACTATCCCCCATATTTATCCTGTACCTAGTTTTATTTTCTATAAACACTTACTTCTACTCTTCTATATACACCTATTCTATCCATATCCTATTTCTTATTTAAATCTGATCCTCCAAGTCTTTCTTCTCACCATCCTAATACTCTTCATCCCTATTTCTCCTCCTACTATATCTATACTTATCATCCCTGTTATCTCACATAAAATAAACTTATCATCCCTATTATTCTGACTCTTAAATATTGCTTCTTCTTCAGTCCCTACACTGGTCTGTTTCTCATTTATTATTATTTTCTTTTCTGCCGGCAAAGCAAAAGATACTACCTTAAAATTATAGATTTTTCCCTCTACGGAAAATCCTATGTACCTTCTAGAATCCTTGTGTAATGGAATCAGCCAGAATGAATTCCTTAAATCTAATTTACTAAAAACAAACTTGCCACTTAACCTCGTCAAAAGTGTGTCCATGGATGGTGGACAATGGAATTGCGGTTTGGTCCGTTGGTTAATTTTTCGTGCATCTAAACATAAGCGAATACTATCATCCTTTTTCTTAACCACCACCAACGGATTTATGAAATGAGTGTTTGAGACCTCTATTATGCCATCTTCCAACATTTTATTTAATTCTGCTTTCACCTGCTCCCGATATGCTGCTGGAATTGGATAAACCTTGGCGTTGAACGGTTCTGAATTATCCACTTCCAACACGTGCTCATAGCCTAACGCTGTGCATGCTTCTACCCCCACTAATTCTGCATGTTTTTGTAATAAAGCTTGAACCTCTACTATCCTATCCTCTGGACTTCTTATTGTATTGATCTGTTTAACTCCATCATTCTCTACCTCTACTACATTAATACTCAACCCAGTGTCATCCTCTGTGACTTCATAACTGCCCTTCCATGGCACTACCCTATCCTTAATCCTTACTACCTTCCTTTCCATATTTATCAAAACCCCTAACTGCATCATACAGTCAACACCTAAAATGCTCTGAAACTTCAGTCCAGGTACAATTACAAACTCCTGTTCACAGCTTAAACCTCCTATATTTATCCTAAGCACCACAACACTATTTACTACCGCAAACTTCTTTTTATTTGGAGCTACTAAATGGCTACGCTTTATAGGCATAATTCTATCACAAACCTTATCCCTAATTTTGCTGACGAATTCCTCCGATATTAAACTCGCCTCTGCCCCGGTATCAAGTAATACTTCTACATTATTCTCAAAAATTCCTATATTAATAGTTGGCAAACATAATTTTTCTACAGTTTCTGGCTCTACTTCCTCCTCAATTTTGAAAAATTCACGTGGATGTTCATACACATTTACACAGAAATCTAGTGGTCTGTCGCGTTCGAAAAATCCTGTCGCGTTCTAAAATCCTGTCTCGTCCTGTTTTCCGTGCTTGGTTCTGGTTGTCCTTCTACAGCCTGTGCGTACGTCCTCCTCGTATTAATATCCGTGTCCCTGTCTCTATTCGGCGTGCTCGTCACAGTCCTGTTTACTTCCGGTAAACTGTGTTGTCTCGTGTAACTAGGTCTTGGCGTTGGTCCCCTAGTCGCACTATTGCTTCTGTATTCCTGTCCTCGTCGTTCCCAATTCGGTCGAAAATTCCTATTGTAGTCAGGCCGTCTCGCAAAATTCTGTGTCCTGTTGTCAAACCTAACCGTGTTAATGTTTCGTTCTCGTATCTCTCTCTTGTTCGTCCTTACGCAAGTGCGTTGAGTTTGAAAGAGATTTCAATTCACATTATTTTACTTTAAATATGCCTGAAAAGTATTTATTTTGAGTTTATGAATGCTTTAAATGTTTCTAAAATGGATCGAGTTGCGCCTGCAATTATTTATTTTACCAAATGTGGTTAAGTTATTACAGAATGAGCTTCCTTTTATTAACTGTAGTTTGTTCTTGATTTTATACAGGGTGATTTGTATCTGCTTTTTGCATAATCAACAAAATATTTACATTTAAGATTTAAGCGTTTGGTTTTTTGATGTTTTTATGATATTTACATGAAGTATTACTCCCCTGTGACCTTATATACCCTCATATAACCCAATTGTTACAGCATTTTATATATATTCTTTTGGAGGGAACCTTTATTCGATATTGTAAAATTCTTTTAAATTTTTATTTTCAAGCATAATATGACTCTGTAGACATCATAACTTTGACTTCGATTCTGACTTTTACCGAGTTTGTTTATTCCTGACTTGATCCCTTTGCAATTGCCTTCACACTCATTTATTACTCTATTAGTTATTATAATCACTTAGGTTTTTTAATAATTGCTAGTACAGCTTTTAGCTTTTTGTACTTATGGTTATGCCGCAAATGTTTTTTTTTTAAATATTTTTGTAACTACACCTATATATGTTTAGTTCCAACTACTTTAATAGTTTTTGGTAAAACTATATTATGTTGCAGATTTGCTTTAAAACAATTCCTCTTTTATTGAGCGTTGTACCCAAACGTTTTTTTTTCTTTTGGAAGAGGATAGTGTAACAATTTTTTGTAAAACAAAGAAAAATCAAAAAGTCGCCGAATTACTTGTCTGCAATGCTAAATAGCTTTTATATTAATAGAAAATTTTTAATTTCAGATGAAAAACAATAAACAATCCGTTACTTTCTTTTAATTCTATTGCAAAGTTAAGTTCCGCGCTTTATTGTATTAATAAATTATATGCTACATGTGTTTAAAATCTTATGAACAATGTCAAAACTTCTAAGTAATCGTTTAAAATAGCAGTTCAAAATTAGATATCGAAAGTAAATATGTTATTATTCTCAAAGGTTTTTCACGGGGTGGTCTGTCCTAGTTTTGTTTAACGTATGTCTCCTTTTGTAAATATTCCGTGTAAATAGTGTTTCCCGGGACGAATCGTTCTTACGAACCACTTCGATAATTTTGATACTTCCATACCGTTTTCCAAAATACCCGTAATAGGGTAGTTGGGCGTAAACAATAAGAATCCTAGTACAGTTGAACCCTTCAAAGATATTGGTCTGAAAGAGCATGATTTATTAGACAAAAATGTACAATTGACGTCAATAAACTTTTATGACTTCATCCAGTTAAAATCCTGTAACACGGCAAAGTAGTTTTATTGAAGTGATTGTCCACACTCGGTATTAAGAATAGGTGGTTTATTCTGTTGCTGAATTCGTTAAAGAATTTGTTAAAAACCGGTTGCATTAAGCAATTTGTCTTCGTGCTTGAGGCGTCAACATATCCGTTAACCGAACTAGAGGTAAAAATACCTTCATTTCAGTTCATAGGATCTTTTGTAAAGCGGAAATTATAATTAAGATTTTAATTCTTTAATTTCAAATATTTTGTTAAAAGTAAAATAACTTAAGCCAATTTCTGTTTAAAAGTTCTAACAATTATAGCTTTATTTTGTTTATTCTTCTCATTTGTGGCAGGCCGGATTGCAGAAATTTTTTAAAGAGATTTCTTTGTGTAATGATTTGCAAGGAATTTGTTGTGTATAACAGTAGAAAAACCAGTCAATATCCCTATTCTATGATTGAATAAACATGTAAGTGGTATGCCAGAGCTGACAAATCAAAACTAATTTAAGAAATTTGTAAACGCTTAAACTATTGAAAATTTGAAGATTTTATTACATATGAGTTATATAATGTTATTATAATAAGAAATACTTATTTTTCAACAATGAAATAGACTCGTCCTTACGTTGGCAATTTTCTTTGTATCTTGTAATATAAGAATTGCATATTTTGAAATATTTTTAGTTGTGAAATTCATCCAATCGATTGAGACACTATATTCATCCAAGAGCTTTGATTAAAGGTAAGAATTAACAAACACGAAAGAGTTTTCTCTATCAGTTCTTCAAAATTAATTAATGCTTGTCAGATACATTGGCGTTCAACTTAAAATTATATTTTCTTTTATTCCACTAAGCAAATTCAAACCCGACCTACTCTAACTCTTTCTACGGGTAATAGCCAAGTTCGCCGAATGCATACAGTTTTTTAGACTTTACATCTTTAACGATTAAAATTTCAGCAGCAGTTTTGGGATCCAAAAATTAACTATAACTTTTTGAAAACATCTCATTTTTCTTAAATTTTAGCTTTAGTTTAGAATAAACCAGGATGCTGTTCTTGTAGAAAATGGCATTAGGTAAGCACAATCACTTAAATATCTACCTATATAGTACCCGAATACCTAACATGGAGAATAATCAAGTAATTCAGTCTAGTATATGGTTGCTTATAAAACTACTATTTTTTTGCGATAATATAAGTTTTTACTTTTTCTGTGGTAAAAAAAGTGGCGCATAATTATGTCTTCACGGATATGAATTTGTAGTATATTTGCAATAACTACTTTGAAATGATTAATTTATTTTTCAATATCTGTTCAAATTCTTCGTTGTTTTTTATGATTAATTATCATTCATTTTGCCCGCTATCACAGCTATCAAGATATGCTGATACTCAAACATTATTTGCTCTAGAATTTACAGTACCGATAAAATCAGCTTTCTGTATTACGTAGCTAACAATTAAAAGCGTTGAACTAACACAATATTAATAAAAACATGAAAATCACATTATAGATTAATGATAAATTATTTGTAGTTTAATAAACAAAGTAAAGTAATCGAGGTTATGTTTTATTATAACTTGGATAGTGGGTCAAGTTAGTAGTTTTTATAATCTTCATTTTGTTTTTGCTAAGCAACTGCAACACTAATTGAACTACTGTAAATTCTAGTCACATAACCAAAAATAATTCTTAACTACGCAAATTTCTACTCACAGAAATTTCAAGCATGATAATTTTGTAGCAGCACTATCTTGTGATATAAGTATCTCAAAATCAAATTTTCTAAATAATAGTAATTTAATTATGAAATTTACAATGAAAGTAGTGCAAAGCAATCTTGCTATTTTTCTACCTCTGTTTACTGCACGCAATTTGTGGCAGCCTGATGTGGCATGTCATTCTATCATCAATTTCTATAGATTGTACCTTTTGTTAATTACAATTTATGTATCTTAATTACATGGGAATTTGTTTGAAATTATTAATTAATTTGATATTGCTTTATATTCGATAATAATTAGATTATTGTACTGGTGTTATTACTAAGATTAAAAAAATATTCCTATCTCTTAACTTCCAAAATCCGCTTCACTTAATAGTAGTGAACTATTTTTATAGATGTCTTCATGCTTTATTGAAGTGGTATTTAAATATGCTTATATTCAGAATGTATTTTCGTATGTAAATATGGTTTTTAAAGTTTAAGAAAAGCTCACGGTATATTGCAATTCAGGGTTCATATTTTATCTATTCATTATTTGTTCACATTTAAAGTATTTCTTTCATATACAAACGGTTGCAGATGTCAGTTCTACAATTTGTTCGATTTCAAATTCATTTCATAGTTAGTTTCTCTTAATAAGTTAATTCATTTTAAATCCTTGAAAATTGATCTATTTTAAGTATTCATTGCACATCTTATCCTTTCTCGGTACACGCTTAATGCATCTTTAAATTTGTATATCCACATTCGTTTTTCATGATATTCATTAACAGCATTGTTAATATCCAGTTTCTAGTTTTTTCGGGCTCTTTAATTTTGATCCTCAAAAAATAATTGTGTGTTACGGTCCCGACTGACATCTTAGTATTATTCTGTCATGCTCCATAAGATTTTTGTTAGTATAGATTGTGATTATTAAAATTTTTTCGGTGTTGCCATAAATTCTTTTACAAGTATATCTATCATAGATATTTTAAGAGTAATACCTTCATTTCTACGTACTTCATCGGTAACTCGACTGGTACCTTTCTATATACTTTCAGTATGTCTTTTATAAAAGAAAGTCTCTAGCATTTAAAAGGCTGACTGGGTTCGTATACACGAAATTGTGGTTAAGAGGTGATAAAAAATAACGGTATCAACCCCAACTATGCATCAGTTAGCGAGAAGGAAATGGTTTTAAAAAAGAAGGGCTGTATGTAAAAGATGGTGGCAAACCTACCTCAAACAGGTAAACATTGCTGGCAGACTTAATATTATGGTCGGTTTCTGCACAAATTGACACAAATTCTTCGTCTTTTTAAGAGATTACAAAATTCTAGAAAACATGGTCTTCGCTTTACAGAGACGTTAAGATAATATAGTAATAAAAAATTCAGTCTGAATTATTTCAAATTGATCTGCAAATCTAAGACCTTCTGAAGTGAAGTTACAGTGTGTCCCAAATTGGATGTATTAAATGGGTAATTTATTTATTATTGTGTGCGCAGTCATGGGCCAACTTTTTGAGATCAATTCAATGGTATAATCACAAATAAGCGATATTCTTTTGTTTTCGAGTTATAGCCAAAAATATATATTTTTAACAATTCTATTAATTCGTATAACTCATTTGTTTGAAAAAACATTCAAAAATACTGTTGAAGTCTTACGCAAACATTAAATATTTATAACACTTGAGGTTGTAATATACACTTGCATTTTTTTAAATGGAAACCACAATTGGTTTCCGATTTATTTAAAAGCTCTTTTTGACAGCTTTTCAAAAATGTATAGTTTAATATAATTATTTTTTCAAATGGCCGATGTATTCCATGTTTTTGGTATAGTGAAATAATTTATTATATTGGTAATAAATAGTTGGCAGCAAAACAAAAGGTAAACACAAAAGAAAAGTTTATTAATGTACCACATCACATTTCTAAACAACAAACTTTGAAGGCTAGAGCAATACAATATCATAATAACATATATTACAAAAGTTAATATAACTACATCTTAAATTGGAAAATTATATTTCTCTATCTACATATAAATAGTTAATAATCAATATATGGATACACAAATACACACACACTCACACACCATATACCCTCACACACACACACACACATAAACACGCGCCCACGCATGCACGCACGCATGTGCACACACTCACACACACCCTCACCTACACACACCCTTACACATAATATATATATATAAAACACTAGAACATAGATAGGAATAGTTTTATTTACTGACAATTCAGAGATATTGTTTAAACTGGTCTTCATTCTCTCTTAAACAAAGTTCGCATCGTTTTATTAAAAATTTAATAGAATTTAATAAATGACCCGTTCTAACTTTACAAAATGCTGCATTAATTGAATTCCGCAACTCTTCAAAGCTATGGTGTTAGGTTTTACAGATTTCCTCTTTCAAAATATTCCACAAGAAGTAGTCCAACATCGACAAGTCAGGAGATCTAGGCGGGCACTGAACAGGTCCAAACGTACCCATCTATTTGATGGAATATTTTCTATTTAAATAATCACGAGTAATTATAGCGCTATGCGGGGCGCACCATCTTGTTGGAACCACACTTTTTGTCTTTTTTCTTTTTCTGTGCAAGTTGGTATTCAAAATTTTAATATAGCGACCATCTGAAAGATTGTTTTCAAAAATATGGTATTGAAATTTGCCACCAAAAATGTAACAACAAATATTCAAACTAAAACGGCCTTGTTGACGCCTGGTATATGTTTGATAGGTATTTGTATTAGACCAGTGTCGATTGTTGTATCTGTTGAAGATTCCAGCACTACTCACATGTGTTTCATCAGACCATAAATATAATGATATTTCCAAAATTGTTAGTAGCAGCATTTACGAAGATACCATTGACGAAATCGCCTTTTTTTTAAAAATCGGCCGCAATTACGCTTCAATATTCTTGAAGCCGCTGATTTAGAAACACCCATTTCCTTTTCAATTTTCCTACATGATGTTCTTGGGTTCGTTTCCACACATGCTATGGTTGCAACATTAGTTTGCTCTTGATTAAAAGCTGCATACTGTTTCGTTCTAGGTTTGTCAAAACAGCCAAACTGTTGTAAATTACTATCTAACCTTTTAAACATGTTAATATTTGGTTGTCGTCTTTCAGGATACCTGTATTATTTACAAACGACATAGTAATATTTTCTACAGTATTTTTGAATGTTTTGCAAACAAACGAGTTGTACGAATTAATAAAATTGTTAAAAATATCAATTTTTGGCTATAACTCGAAAACAAAAGACGATCGCTCATTTGTGATTTAACCATTGAATTGATCCCAAAAGATTGACCCATGACTGCCCACACAGTTTGATTGTATATTTAAAAACAAATAAGTTACCCATTCAATACATCCAATTTGGGACACACTACAATAGATGTTTTTGTCTCACAAAAGTTAAAAAAACATATAATATTGTTTATGAAAGCACGTTCTGTTGTAACATACTGTTTTAATATCGCTTTAATTAGTTCTATGAATTCTAAAAATAGTTATTTTCTAGTTTAATTTTAGCATTCTAATTATTAGAATGAAGGTTTTGGAGCTAACCGCTTCAAGACTACCCAAGTAGCGTCCTAGCGAAGTTTCCAGGATGATCTAATCCAAGAGTCAATTAGTTTTCTAGAGGCACTTACTTTAAGGGCACTAAATATGTCAGATTAGTTGCTATCTATGATTAGATGTCAATCATGCTTTAGGATCCTATTTATGTCAGGGTGGTCTGAAGCAATTTTTCAATTAGCGGAGCACTTAACTAAAATTAGTTCCGAGATCTACTTGTGGGGCAATCTTAGGCAATGGGCAGTTTAATTAATCTTAAAGATTTACGACCGGCGTATCCTAAGTCGAGTATGAGCGCCAAGGAAGGGGTTATTTTTCAATTAACTTAAATGTATATAAGGATGCCAGCCGGTGGTAATCGGGGTTGTTTATTTCCAGACGCGTTAGAGGTTAAAGGGTTGTTTATTTCCAGACCTAGTGAAGTGTTTTATTTCTCTGAAGTCAAGTGCGTGCCGTTATGTTCTAAGTTAATTATTTATCTGAGTAAGTAATTATTATATATGGTATTACTATGAACTCAAAGCTGTGTTATGCATCATAAGTCATTTATTTGTTTAATTACAATATCTGTCGACTTTCATAACATACAACTTCGGGTTAGATATCCGTTCCAGTATTTAATCCTTTTAGGTTATTGTTAAAGACTGCATCTTTTGAAGGGTTTCTTATTTTATTGTGTTTCGACGTAGTCCGAGGCTTGTAATAACTAAGCCACGAATTCCGTTATTGTACTATTTGACCCGTGTGAAGGTCATGTTTTTCCTGTTATTGATGACCCCGTGATTAAAGGAAGGTCGTTTCAGTATGCAAGTTAGTTAGACTACGGTAGCGTTAATTAATTATATGTATTGGGGTGTTTGCACCCAGAACTGTTGTAAATATTCATAAAATAAGGACTTTAAAATTGTTTAGTTAAGTTGTGTTTGTGCTAGCCGGAAACTTAATAACATTTGTCCCTGTGAAGTGACGTATTTTCTGTCCTGCAATCTTAGTTCATCGCCACGAACAAAGTGCGACGAAATCTATTACCGCGATCGGTCCATGGGCCGTTTAATTCCCATGGTGGCGCCCTATTGTAAATATTGTTAATCATTGTATAATTTTGTATGCATATGTAATTAGGTTAAGTTAGTTAGTAGGCCGTTTAATAAAACAATTGGAATTTTGTCTTTTGTGTTGTTGTTGAATGAACCTCCCCTTCTCACCGACTGCAGCAGCTTGCGAGGCATTGTCCCGAAACGTGAGGGTACTCTAGTGTTAGAGGTCCTTCCCATTTATTATTTATTGTTAATTGGATACCCTCACGCGGTAGGTAAATATTCTAATTACACTGTTTACGTAAAATGTAGTGTGCAACTAAAATTGCGTAAAACAGTTATGTGGTAGTCATAAACCTAACATTGCCAATTACACCTTTAATATCAAATTCCTTATAACCATTTTGTTTTAATCAAACTTCTTAAAACACTATATCAGCTATGTCAAAAATAACTAATTAATCAGTATCTTTTTTCAGAATTTACATGTATTTTAGCATAGGAGACTTATAGACTGAAAACAAATTCGGTAGGATTCGGCGGGCGTAACCGAGGTATTGGAAACGCTAAGACAGCTGCAGACATGGTTCGAAAAATAGCCATATACTTCGCTTTGGAGAAGAAAGTTAAACCCTGGAAGCTGAAGGCTCCAGAGGAGGGCAGGCAAAACGATTTAAGGAAAGTTACTATTTAAAAACAAGTGATCCAGCAGAATAACTGTGGGAATGAAAAATAACAAGAGTAAAAGGGAACAAAGATTGAAAAGGTAATAAAACAATGACTTACCAAAATCCTGAATACCCATAAGTCTGTTACGTTTATAACCCTGCAAATAATTTTTTCTGCATTAATATTTAAAACACCCTAAAATTTCTCAACAAGTTCGATTTTCTACCATTTGAAATTAGTGCTATTTAATAAAATTTCTCAAGTAATTATTTTATAAAACCTTGCCTTATAAAATCAAGCAGCTACTTAGGAAACGTTACGTCACAAAGTAGTTGCAACGTTTCTTACCATCTGCAGTGACTGCATTTTAATTAAAAGCTGCACGTAAACGCACAGCTTTCTTCTAAAAGATAAGGTCACTTCCACCTACCTACATCTGCTTACAGTGGGTTTGTTATTTATAAGTATACTGTTATTGTGCAGCTGTTTAGATGCTTCAAAGTAATAAGATTGCTTTCCTTTATCTAAAAATCGTTTGATAATTGCATTACCTGCTTGTTGGCAAGCTGTTACAGTTTGTATTTTGGCAGCTGTTGCACACTTGATCCTTCGGTAATATTATTGAAAGCTAAATACCTACCCTCATTTATGATTCTGTCCTTATAAAACAGAGACCGTGCTTTGAAGAGGAGATTGAATACAACATCTTCTTAGCGAAGGGACAAGTTGTAAAGTCGCGTTTTTACAATGCTTTCTGTGCTAGTATGAGTTAAGTTGGTGGTTCCAGCATACAGCTCATATAGAAATGCAATCGCATTTTTCCATCCATAAGATGATACCAGCACAAAGCCAATAGCTCAAAGTACAGTTTTCTGTTTTCGTAATTTTTTATGCTGCTGCAAAGAATAGACATTTCATTTGCTGTTCATTATGGTATTACTCATAATTATCCAATAAATTACCGGCATCACGTTACAAAACTCACAATCACAGTGCAGGAGCGACTATGTTAAAAATTAGTCAATTAAGGTTTGTCTGTTTTACTGTTTCTTTTGTCCTTTTGGTACAGACATTAACGTAAAGAACTTACGCATCAATTTAAAAGTAGTTAATACTTGATTAATCTAAGTTAGGGTATATAATTTTAATATTATACTATTTCTTGAGGAGGTGCACTTCACAAATGCGGAATGTATAATTTATATATACTTCTTTTCCTAGAATTACTGTACAGTTTATGTTTAATTTCGTTTTATATGTATTATAGTGAACCACTAAGTAAGTATCTAGCTTCTAAGATGTTATATTTGCTTACCAATTTTAAGTTTTTATGTTATGACGCTTTGTTTACCCTCACGCTGTAACAAACGATTATGCAAATTAATGGATTTTGTTATTTTGTAAATAGTCAGTCTTTGGAGATTGTATGTTGACAATATAGTTTACTGAGGTTTCTAATGTATTTTTTCTATTACCCACGCCACCCTACGACGTTTTTGAGCTAGTGCGAATTTTACTATTCTGCCTCCGTTTTGTTGCGGTATTCGGCGTAAACGATTCCTTTACGGACTTTTACTGTTTTCTTTCGTGTTGCGCGAAATACCGTAACACGTCATCGATTCAAAATGTAAAATTTTGTAAAAACGTTTTCAAAGCAGAATAGATATTAGGTAAACCAAAAAGTAATCAACGAAATCTGTGGACGAACCCATCTCAGTGAAAAAACCCTTAGAAGTTTTTTCTAACTCTACTAAAATTATTAGTCATCATAAAATGCCCATGTTAAACGTTGAGCATACGTTCATACAGGTAACACAATTAAGATTATAAAAATAGAGCAAAAGTCAGAAGTAAAGCTTCTCCATTAAATATCAAACCAAAATAGCGGCGTAGAGTAACGATAAAGAAAACAAAACAATTTGAGAATGTTATCTTCAAAAATATTAGGAATAGTTCACATATTTTTCAGCACGGTATTGTATATAAAAACAAAATACAAAATACTTTTGGAGGTAAGTTCATACAGGTAACAGGCAAGTTGAAGCTGTTCATTAAATTCACGGAAAAAAAGTATTGTGGAACTTATAAATTCCACGCTATTTGATGTCTAAGTCTACATAAGTAGAGGGAGAACCTGCAAGCTGGAGCCTCCACCTCCACCTCCACTTATTTGCAAAATTTTTCACAACATCCTCCACCTTCACCTCCAGAAATTTGCAAAATATTCACACATCTGGAGAAAAATAACAATAGTTTTCTTCAACTAAGCATCTTTTAGCTCCAGACATGGATAATTTCACCACTTGCAAAAAATTCGCACATCTGGTAGCAAAATTTGCACAATATTTTCTTCAACTAAGCATTTTTTAGCTCCAGGCATGAATCTTGCTCGCGGCACCCTGATCTGGACCACCACCACACTTGCAAAAAATTTGCACATCTGGTAACAAAAATCTGCACAATAGTTTTCTTCAACTAAGCAATTTTTAGCCCCAGGCATGGATAATTTAATTAAATTCTAATTTACCTTTATCTTACAGTAAACCCTTACACCATATTAGCAAATATTCGCACATCTGGTGACAGTATTAAATAACATTGTCATCTTAAACCTGCACAATAGTTTTCTTCAACTAAACACTTTTTAGCTCCAGGCATGGATCTTGCTCTCGACAACCCGATCAGGGTGCTAGATCCTCCACAACCGCCACGCAAAATATTCGCACATCTAGTAACAGTATTAAATAACATTGTCATCTTAAATCTGCACAATAGTTTTCTCAACTAAACATTTTTTGCTCCAGGCATGTATCTCGCACTCAACACCCCGATCAGGGTGCTAGACCCTCCACCTTCACAACCGCCACGCAAAAATTCGCACATCTAGTAACGGTATTAAATAACATTGTCATCTTAAAATAATAAATAGTTTTCTTCAACTAAACATTTTTAGCTTCTGGGGCATGGATCGTGCTCTCGGCATCTTGATCTGGATCGTCGGGCCCCCGGCATCCTTCCCCAGGACCCCGGATATGCAAATTCTCTCCGCTAATTATGTCGATATTTACATATATCTGCTAGATTAACAAATTAAACTTAATGGAATCGTTTGCGGATTAAATTCTTATTTCTCTGAATCTCAAATATTTGCATAAATATTCTAGTAACATCGATTAAGTACAGTATTTGCACAGATTAATTCATTAGAAGGGTTTAGCCAAACCACTTACATAAATCTACTAGATTAATTAATTAAACCTTATGCAATCGTTTGCAAATTATAGACTCTAACCATGGAGACTAATTGAAACACCAACACACAGCGAACAGTAGTCATTAGCTTAATCAGGTGTGCCAGTAACTTTACACCCTAACATCACTTTAACACATCGACCATATCAGCTTACATCACCAGAACCATCTTTTAAACCAATTTCTATCGAGCTACATCGTATACTACTGTAAGCTAATTTTCGACTCACTCTGTAGTCTTTGAGAAGGATTTAACACGGTGCTTTCAGCGCGAATCTTGTTTAATTTATAACAGTGTTTAAGTAGAACGTCAAAATGTATTATTAATAGTGCATTGGGAAAAAGAACAATATCTGTTAATCCAGTTTATTCGGTACACTAACCATTAATAACACAAATTTGCATACAGTTAAGATACATAAATCGGCTAAAAATTCCGTAAATAAAATGTTAATTTTAGTATAATTCAAAGTCTATGTTCACTGTTGCACCGACTTTACCCCTGCTAATCATATAAACATTTTTCTTAGCATCAACTAGCTCTTAGTGGAGAGGTGTGGGAATCAAACTTACAGCTTGTAAACTAAAACGTCAGGAGGTATTATTATTAACAACCCATTGGAAAATAACAATAAGCATTAATACAGTTTATTCGGCATACTAACCATTAATAGTACAATTTTGCATACGGTTAAGATACATCGATCGGCAAAATTCAGCAATGAAAAAATGTTAATTTTGGTCTAATTCGAAGTCTATGTTCACTGTTGCACCGGCATTACCCCGGTTAATCATATAAACATTTTTCTTACCGTCAATTAGCTCGCTGAAGGTTTTTATTCCATCGAGTTTTAAGTATTTGAAAAAGTGCTTTGGTAAAAAACAAAAAAATTTATCGCTTTCAACAATAGCACGATCCCCATACTTTGTTGACACAGATTTGATTCCTAAGATACGATATTTTCTATCAGTGGGAAGTTCGGATGCGCTTATTGTGGTTTTACGCTTCATATTCATATTTAATTTTGTAAAATTCTTATTTTATATGAGCTGGCAAATAAGAAAATAAAATAAATAAAGTGTTGACAATTTAAAGTAGAAGTTTAAATATTACAATTAAATCTCTTATGAGTTAAGATCGAAATATAACTTTTAAGATGTTGTAAAAGATATAGTTCAGCGTCTTGATGCAAGAATGATAATTTTAAACTAAAAAGTCTTACCTACTTGTATCGAATTTTGCAGATGTTGAAATGAAACTGATATTTGAACTAGAAACCCGGTCTATTTATATAAATCTTCAGATCCTTTCCAATCAACATAAATCCTATTATAAAACTAGACCCTCATCTTTGATACCCTTTCACAGAACGCTCATAGTCTCATATTGTTTATGGAAAATTCTCAAAGTAATGTATTAACCCTAAGGTATTTATTAAAAATACGTTACATCAATTCGCTATAATTAAATAACTTTAGATAGAAGTATTGGCAAACTAAAAGTAGCTAAAATACATTAACTATTGTTGGGGATAAAAACGATGGGATACTTGGACAATTGGCATACATCCCCGCCCACCCTGCATCAACAAATTTAGATGCACTCTCCATATTGCAAAAGTATTCTTTGAGAATGATTAATACAAGACCTGCGGCATTTTTCCTATTTAGATCTAGAATTTTAATTGAAACATTTTGAAACAAATATGTTACAAACGCAATTACGTTATTTAGCCAAGTAAAATTTAAAATTGTTGGAACAGAAACTTGACCTTTCCAAATTATATTCAAACAAAATAATAGAAATTACATGTACGGTATTTTTTAACATAGGGTCATGCAATAAATGATTGTAATTATGCCAATCGTCATAAATAAAACTAATAAACCCATCTTTAGCAATATTCTACGTCATCAGAATGTAAACAATCATAACTGGAAAATTTGTTGACCGAAAAGCAGACTGCTTTCACAAAATTAAGGATAATTACGCGCTAGAAATGTGATTTAGAAAAATTCTCGCATCATCAATAAAATTACATGAATGTTAAATGCAGCATTATTTCTAATGCAAACCTGAAACTTCAAATTTCTGCAAAACAATAACGATTGTTTTTATCATCTATAGGATTACAATATCGCAAATACTTAAAACTGAATTATATAGCTCATTATGACGTTTGTAAATAAAGAGTGTTATTTATTTACATCAATTTAACATGTAGATTTCCTAAGTATATTTTAATCGTGTTTAATTTGGTGAAATTAAACCAAAACTAATTAAAAGAAATCCTAGTTTGTAATGTATATAAACGCAAGAAACGGAAGCCTAAATCAGTGCAGTTTACCGGGTCTTTTTACATAAGTAAAACGGGAAATATTTTTTAAACGTTGTCCTCCAGTTTGAATCTGAAAGGGTAAGTACATTTTCGTTTTTACCGTATTTTAGTATACCGCTTGAAAAGTCGAATTCCTGGGATTACTAGAACCATTAAAGGACTGGTGACGCTGGAAGAAACAAAGTCTATAGTCCACACCGCCTGGAATCAGAATCTTTATTTAGGGTAAGTACATTTTTGTTTTTATCGTATTTTAATATACCGCTTGAAAATATATTGCATTTTATTT
The DNA here is from genome assembly GCA_036346225.1 of Platerodrilus igneus. Lineage (NCBI taxonomy): Eukaryota > Metazoa > Arthropoda > Insecta > Coleoptera > Lycidae > Platerodrilus > Platerodrilus igneus. The sequence continues at coordinate 17,083 of JARFIW010001641.1, read as the reverse complement.
GCTTAAATTAAATACTAAACTGAAACCTTATCATTTCCTCTGTATGTTGTAAGTCATAATTAAAAAAAAAACACTATCTAGTACTATAATTTATTAAACAATACATTATAACCCATTGGAAATCCTAAATGTACATGATTCATCTTCGAGCGCTTATTCATAAATAACCAAACTATGAAAACTTGCACATATACGTATTTAAAGCAAATCTGTTGCGGCAATCCATCCAAATTCATTAATATCATAATATTTAACAAATAATTCACGCTCTTTGTTGCGTTTTCGCAATACTTTTTCCACCAAATAAATATCTGGAGTATTCGTAATCTGCAGCTCCTCTTTGTAAAAAGACCCCAAGATCGGGTTATCGTTTAAATCCCCAGCAAATCAGTAATAGGCTTTGTCTGTTGAATTTGTATCACTTTAAATAATTCCGTTAACCAGTTGGGCAAATAACCTTTATCAAAAACAGTCTTATATTTAGATTTGCGCACTATATCACCTATTTTAAGCAAATTATTTCGGCCTGTAGCATCACTATCTGCGAAAAGTTTAACTCTTTCAGGATGTTTTTCAGCTTCAATTGGGCTCAATCCAGTCGACCGGTGCTTACTATTATTATATTCTTCAATAACTTTAGGTAATATTTGCAACCATTTACAACTTTCTTGTAAATAGAATCTCTGGTACAATTTGTTTTTTACGCTCCTAATTAATCTTTCCGCCATACTGGCTTTGGTCGCCGAATGCATAGAGTAATGGTTTACTTTATATTTGTGCATGAGTTTTTTTTAACGATTTATTGTAAAATTCCTTGCCTTCATCTGTTTGCAAATTAATCTTTGATGCAATATTCTTATCGCGTAACATTGTTCTCAGTATAATTTTCATTGCTCTTGTAACTTGTAGACCGGACTTATTTTGTAACGGTTTAGCAATTGCGTATTTCGTAAGACAGTCCAGCCCAATTAGAATGTACTTGTAACCTTTATCAACACGAGCGTATGGTTGAAATTCTACCAAGTCAAATTGCATGAGATCCTTTTTTATAGGCTTAAGCACTGTGTGGCCGCGCAAAAAAAATTTCCGCGCCGGTCTAAACAATTCTTCTACGATTGCTGCTTTACTCATTGCTGGGGGTGTACTGAACCCAGGCTAAGCATACCATTATTTTGTAATTGTATCTTTGGTGCGAGTTCAAGTTTTGGATTGTAATACTTGTTCTTAACATCTTTTGGTGATGCATTATAAATCGATGAAAGTGCGAGACTGAGTTCTTGATCGTTTGTTGCAGATGTGGTATGCAAATTCATAAACAACTGTACAAATGCTTTTACATCGGATACAAGTTTATCAAATTTTTCATCTATGTACTGTTTGGTTACAGCATCAGATTTTTCAATAGGAGAACTAAGGTGGATAATTCGTTGATTCCTCGCATTGTAAACTACGGCCTTACGACGAACATCTTCTGTACTTCTTAAACAGTTGGACAATGTATGGTTTACTAGTTTAACTGCAAATATTTTGGTGACCCCATCATTGTCTTCCCTAGGTTCAAGTACATCCACCAGTCTCTTACCGCGCAAACTAATTTTTTCCTCTTCTGGTTTGAATACGATGGTACTTTTTTGATTGACGATGTCGTACTCATCTATAGGATCCGAAACGTTAACGATACGTTTTTGTTGTAAATCGCTGACGATGTCCTTTTTGATTGTCTCCGAAATTTTGTGATATGCGGCAACACATATTTTTGGAATTTTATGTTTGTAGTCGGAAACCCTGCTAGATCATTTAATTTGAATGAATCGAATCGTTTCGTGAAAATCGAAGCTGCTTTAATCATTTCCAGGTAATTTGGTAAATCCTCGTGTAAATTGAAATTACCCTTTTCGTGATCAAGGTTCATATAGGTTAGCAGATTGTACAGTCCAAACGTACTACGATACTTTATATTATTTAGTGTAATGTCACCATTTTCTCGATTTATATCCAACTCTTTGTTTCCGAACACCCATTTATCATCTTCAGAATCATACTTCACACCATAAACAGATTTGTCTATATTTTCGTCTTCATCTCTAATCAACACGTCCGCATAGTAGGGATGAAACGGTTCTTCGGGAATGGGCTGCTTAATTTTCTTTATAGGTACTTTCTTGTTTTCAACTTTAACTTCTCTTGTAGGTAGTTTTTCGGTTATGTTATGCAAATGGGATGCGGTTACTTGCAAAGGTTCAATCAATTGTTTGTGGACCTCTTTGAATTCTTGCTGTGACGTGGTGTAACCCTTTTTGCACTCCACAAACTTGTTTCACACAGCATCTTAAATAAGTTGAAGTTTACGTTTATTTGCAATCAAGACGTTAACGTCCGCCATAATCAATCTCTGAATCACAACTAACCATTTTTACATCTTCAATACTTATATATATATATATATATATAATATATATATATATATATATATATATATATATATATTGGTCAAAGTTTTCCTATAGCGTCCTTTATCAATGTCAAAATCTTTCACAATAGTTATAAAAGTATGCTTCGAATCATCAGCATTCCAACACCGTAAACACATTTCCTTAAATGTTGAATATGACATGTCACCACTTATGTGATCCGAAAAAATATGTCTAAGATTGGTCTCATCCTGTTTCCACATTGCGATGACGGTTGCGTTGTCTCTTAACCTGTGTTTTAAGGCGCTCGCATAAGTTTGGCATAGGTAGAAAAAGTCTATTGCTTTATGTCTCCCAAACGAGAAAAACTGGGTGATCTTGCTTTGATCGTTATTGTTTCTTGCATAATGTTGTTCGAGGTGTCTCCGCAGGGTTCTTCTAGGTATTTTGTACAGTTTGCTTGCATGGCAAGTATTTATCACGCCTTGCTGGATTTCACTTATCGCTGTCGCCAAAGTTTCCTTGGTGTACATCTTTAAGCAATCGGTTGAAACTAACCTAAATTGACAATTATACACCCTTATATACTTTCGAGAACAGACCACACCGGGGCGCAGGTGACCGTACGGTCAAGAGGCCGTACGGATAGGTGGCCTGTGACCGTCGTGACCACAGGCCACGGCCACAGGCCACAGGCCACGGCCACAGGCTACGGCCACAGGCCACAGGCCACAGGCCACAGGCCACAGGCCACGGCCACGGCCACGGCCACGGCCACGGCCACAGACCACGGCCACACCTGGGCGTAGGTCGCCGTACCAGACCTCCCAGAAATAGATCGCAGACCGCCCTAAGGTAGATGTCAGACCGCACAGGTCTCGCAGGTAGCCACACACCTGGGATCATCCAAATTATTTAAAACAAAAAAAAAAATTTTAACACATACAATTTATTAAAAGTAACGCAAATACATAATATTATAGATTATTTAATTGTAGAAAAAATCTATTGACAACTTCTGTAAACGGGTTGTACTCAAACATAGAGTCGTGAATAATCAAAGCATAGGCTTTCATCGAAGGTTCAAAATTTCTTGATGATTCTATCTCCATTCGAACGTCCACTGTTGCATCTTTGAGGCTCTCAAACTGGTGGCGGCAGTCAATTACAAATATGGGCACATCCTTAAACTTGTTGTAGTCCTCTAAACATTTATTAGAAGCCTTGTCGAGGTAGTATTTTTCCATAAAAGTGGCATACGGCAGGTATGCTGGTAAATAATCATTCTGCTTGAAATCCAGGTACATGCGATTTTGAGGAAACGTCTGAGAGTTCAAAAACACTTTGACATTGGTTATATTGTAACGAACATATATTCTGTAGCACTATTTTTGGAAAAATCACATCTATGCAATTTTAGTCTGTGATATTTGATACTTGTATTTGATACTGTTATATTTGAAAAAAACAATTCCACAATGGAACAGGAAATCATGACCGTTTAATTAGCTTAAATGCTTTACCCAGAAATATTTAATAATAATATTCACTCAGAAAACATGTTTAAAAGAGAACTAGTCGTTTGTGTTGCCTAATCTACAGGCGGATTATATCCTTTCAGTCGTTAAAATTAGGATAGCGCTTGCGTGAATACGGTCACGAGGTGACACGCTAAGCAGATGAGCCGTTCTTTACTTGTTCGGAATGAATAACCAAGTCAGCGATTGTATTTGAGAATGTAGTCCAGACTGCATTATCTACAGATTGGCTCCCAAGTTCTTCATAAGTGGGGCCTCAGAATAGACGTGATGTGGTAGTTTAAAAATGGTTCGAGTCGGTATTTGTTAACGGTGAGATCGCATTATTCAAGTAATTTAATACTAATATAAAATATCTTTATTTCCTTAGCGCATGAAGTAGCTAGAAATATATGTAAAGAGATTGGGACAACGTTCGCTTATTAAGAAATTACAGCTTTTGTTCGATGTTTTGTTGCAACAAGTTAGTAAGCGGATTCCAGAAAATGTGCTTCGCAGTTCGATAACTAGGGGTAACAGCTTCAATTAAAACAGGTATAAAACCTTTCTTTTGTCATGTTTGTGAGACTTGAAAAGTGCTCACATAAAATTGTAATCGAAGGTTGTTTAATTATACTAAATTTTGTGCACGAAGAACAACGTGGAGTATAATTGTTAAGAAATACTATTAAAATAATTTTGTAAGACACGCGGAGCATCCATGTGTTAAAATATTGTGATTCTAAAGTCCACTTACTGTTTTTTAGAAAGTTCATTACAGATGTCAAAGTTTAATAAGGTCATTATACTTGAATAAGTTGAAATTTTATTTATCCAAGTTAGCTGCACGTGATTTAAATTTTTTTAAAGAAATAAATTAAACTAATGTGAAAAACATGTAAACCAATAAACAGATCTGTCCATTTGGTATCAGAAACCTTGTTATGAAATATTATTAAAATTATGGTCTTGTTATGCAAAGACAGATTTATAAAGAATTCAATTTTATTATTTCGTATTTGTAATCATATACGAAAAAACGAAAAGAGAGAAACTATATTAAATTTCATTTTTGGACTCAAGTTTTTTATTCCTTGCACAATTAATTTTATAAATTTTTTTTTAAAGAAAATAAGTTTTTTGAATAATGAAATTAGACGAATGCTGAAGTAGTTTAAAAAAACACAGATATGCTACAACTGATTTGTTCTAGGTATTCATTTTTGATTCAAATATCTTTGGTGTGGTAATTTCAAGATTATCCACTCGTAATTATTAGTATGCTTTTTTATTAAAAAGCACAAACAGTGTCTTTTTAATAGAAAATTTGTTGTGTACTTTTTCTTTCAGGGTCATCGAGATCGAAGAGGTTGTAAGTATGCTCCAGAGGTTTCCAGTTGTGTTAGTTCATTAAGTTGTAAGTTTTTTATGGTGCTTATATCCCATAAGTTTCTGTATCTTCTCATAGGAGTATTGAATTTCTTGTGTTATCATCCATATAGATACAGTGGCGCTCAATTCCCCTTTTTCTTTTTATGTTAGCTTATTGTAGAGTTTATACCATCCCCACGCCCTTTCTCATTGCTCACCCTTAGGGTAATTCCCAGACTTAGCCGCGAACAAGTAAAGCTTCACTTGTATCCAACGAGTGGAAGCAAAAAATGTTTCAATATTAGCATTCGTAAAGCTAGTAGCATTTTCTTCTTTCTTGTCATATTTACCGTTTTGGAGTGCCAGTAATATCCATCTCGCCTTTTCGGCTTCATTTGACACTTTAATTCTCCACACCTAAGATTTTGATTGAGGTAAAGATGGAAGTTCGTGTAGTTCCCATTTCCTGAATGCCGCAATTATAGATAATTGATTCTGCATTTCGGAGAGCAGCGAAGTCTTGGCAAAGTCGCTTAACGTTATATGCGGAACTTCCCATGAGATACGTTGTATGCTAAAAGTTACTGTATTTTCAGCAGTCTTGTAACAATTCACATCAGACTTAGATCTAATTAAAATCAGTTCTTGCGGCATATTGGCGATAGCTTTCTTGTAATCTTCGAAAAATCCGAAAATGGTTTTAAGCGGTATAGCACAACTAAAACGGCCATCTTGAAATAAAGATTCTGATTTCCAGCTGGTGTGGACTATAGACTTTGTTTCTGATTCTTCCAGGGTCACCAGTCCTTTAATGGTTCGAGTAATCCCAGGAATTCGACACACGTCGACTACTTGATTATTCCCCAACTTGTATTGTATTTCTTCAAAGAGAAAGTAGGGGGCATTACTAGTGAACTCGTATGCTTTGACAGGATCTGTTGTTTTATAGATACCCTTAATAAAGATAAAACTTTCGTGCGGGTATGTTATGTTATCGCTGCTTTGGATTTCTATAGAAATTCGATCATTGTTTTCAGCGTTTAATGTAAATGGTAAATAGGTGTAATAATCCTCCTTTATGATAGTCTCGTCCAATTTATAACTTTCAAACACATCTAATTTAGGTACATCTTGGTAGTTGAGCCTTCCTAGTTTAACATCTCACTCGCTGCGGTAGTCCAAAACACGTTTACCTCTGCCAACCATAATTTAGCACTTTCAATCCTAAGGATTTTAAAAAATGAACTTCTTCTGCTGTAAGTCGTTTGACGGCTTGACACTGTGACGGCGTAGACACATCTGATTGTCGAGGCGTGTGGTATCGTGTTTTATATATAAAATCAATAGGCATTTTCTTAAATGTTTTTTATTTCTAGCCTAACACAAGTATATGTTTCCAGAGAAAAATTTACCAATTTCCCCCAGTGATCTACTAATTTGATTGTAATGTTATCAATTTCTGATACACTTAATGGGTAATATATAACGTGGTTAGGCTCCTTTCCCAGATTATACCCTGGTGGTACGGAGAGGCTGAATTCGAATATGCTGTGGGTCAGAGTATTATTTCTAAACGATCCGGTGGTGATATTGGTTTCCACAAAAACGTTTGAGACCGATATTATGTTCACTTGTTGGTCTGCAATATGTAAGATGTTTGCAGCAAATTTACGATTGGTAAAACCCAAAATGGATCCAATGCTGTTTGCACGGTTAGCTCCAAAATCAATCGGTATACTGCTTCTTATAAAACATTTCAACGTGTTATTGTTTGCACTTAGTTTAAAAAAATTATCAATGTTCGCATCGATGTCTGGAACCTTACTGAGCCACTATTTGAACACACCCTGTATATATACCTTTATTTCCTCCAATTCGTAAGAACCCGGTTCAATAGTTATAGAATGTTGTTCTGAATCGTCAAAGTACAAGACATTATTTCCAGGATGTACGTTTTGCACAGTGTTACATGTATAGAGTCCCACTAAGCCTAAAGCATATTCACTGTCCTGCTTCAATTTAATTGGAGGATAAATGAATCCTGTTGATATGATGTTGCCGTAACCAAATACGCTCACAGTTTTAGCCATTTTCACTAAGAAATTTTAACACTAAATGTCCGCAATTGTATGTGTTGTAAGTCTGCTCCGATACACTATTGTATTAAATTTTGCAACCTCGAAAATAACTCTCGACTTCTTCCGGGGGTCTCAAGTCGCCAAAAGAGTCGTAGTACAACACAATACTTCCGACTTTTCGGTACCCCACCCAATGAGTACCCTGCCCTCTTGTGATGTCCAAGTTAATCACACCCGATTCGATGACACGCAGTTTAATCTTGTTTAACTGATCTCTAGAGAAAACGCCTTGAAAATGAGGAATATTTTATGCGTATTTCCTTATATCTACGTTGGTGAGAGCTCTTCGAGGTAACTTGTCTAGTTTTTTGACACTTTTCTACAAGTGCCACGCCCTTGTTTGTATGGCTTCAAGAATAATGCAGATCCTTTCTTGTAGGGCTTTAAAAACAAGTCACTTCCTTTTTTCCTACTGCTATTGCTTCCATAGATCTGTTGTGACGTTCACCCTCCTTTAACTGTTTGCTAGCAGCTCTTGCATCGTTCACAGCTTTTACAATTCCTGCAGCACCACCTGTTGAGGCTCCTAGAGCACTTAGTCCGGCAAATATTGGAATCAACGGTAAAAAACAACCTTTCTGCGGGACAGGTATAATGCGTGGGAGTTTGATCTTCTTTTTGCCTCCGGCACCTTTTACAACTTTTTTCCCAACATGGATACCAACTTCGAGTAACTTCTTTAAATTGACAGAGCCCATCCGATCAATTGCAGCTCGTATTTTCTTTAAGAAACCTCCTTTGAAATTTATTTTTTTCTTTTTCATACCCATATGCTGGAATTCTTCAGGTATTAACGTTACGTTATGTCAACCATGTTTGTAACTACACTCGTTTTTTATAGGATCGTTGCGGATCAAGTGCTGTGGTAACCGGAATCTTCGGAAAAAGACTCTCTCTCAAACATTTGTGCTAGCGATAGTGCCACGGATACATCATCGGCGTATTGGTCGGGGTGACATGTAATTATTTCCAGAATTGTATGATAATTTACATTGGTGCAGTCATGAAATAGATAACGACTTGCTCAGAAACAATATGAAACTAGACCGTTCTGTGAAAGGGTATCAAAGTTGAGGGTCTAGTTTTATAACGGGATTTATGTTGATTGGAAAGTATCTGAAGATTTATATAAATAGACCCGGTTTCTATCTTTTACAACATCTTAAAAGTTATATTTCGGTCTTAACTCATAAGAGATTTAATTGTAATATTTAAATTTCTGCTTTAAATTGTTAACACTTTATTTATTTTATTTTTTATTTGCCAGCTGGACATTTGCAAACAATCTCTAACGAGTGAACATGGTGTCATCATACATTATAGATATCATAGGTGTCCAGTTTAAGGAGAGTGATTTTTTCGTGAAAGAAATTGCAATACTCAATGTAGAAACCGGTGACTTGTGGCACGGGATTTTCGATATGCCTTTGACGGATGCACAATTGAGCAAAGACTTTCAGAAGCAAAACGAGTGGGTCACTAAAAATTTGCATGGACTACATTGGGATACGCCTTCAACAAATGGATTTTTAACCCAATTTTTAAGTTTATTTTTACAAGAACTGGTACCCGTCGAGGCAACGATATTCGTAAAAGGTCTACAGAAGCAAAAACTGATTTGTCAGTACCTACCTGGAAACGACGTGCGAAATCTTGAAGATTACAATGTTTCTTGCATCAAGATGTTAAACAAGTATAATAGTATTTCCCATCACTGTCAACTTCGTGGAGATAAAAATATTTTGAATTGTACCAAAAATAAGGTGATCATGTTTAAAACCTATTTGCAAATAAATGGAAACATATCTTTTTAGTTTTATTAATACATATTGGGTCAACAGTGAACATAGACTTTGAATTAGACTAAAATTAACATTTTCTCATTTGCGAATTTTTTTGCCGATTTATGTATCTTAACTGTATGCAAATTTGTGTTATTAATGGTTAGTAAACCGAATAAACTGTATTAACGCATATTGTTTTTTTTCCCAATGCACTATTAATAATACATCTTGACGTTCCACTTAAACACTCTTATAAATTAAACAAGATTCGCGCTGAAAGCACGGTGTTATATCCTTCTCAAATACTACAGAGTGAGTCGAAAATTAGCTTACAGTAGTATACGAGGTGGCTCGATAGAAATTGGTTTAAAGGATGGTTCTGGTAATGTAAGCTGACATGGTCGATGTGTTAAAGTGATATTAGGGTGTAAAGTTACTGGCACACCTGATTAAGCTAATGACTACTGTCCGCTGTGTGTTGGTGTTTCAATCAGTCTCCATGGTTAGAGTCTATAATTTGCAAACGATTGCATTAGGTTTAATTAATTAATCTAGTAGATTTATGTAAGTGGTTTGGCTAAACCCTCCTAATGAATTAATCTGTGCAAATACTGTACTTAAACGATGTTACTAGAATATTCATGCAAATATTTGAGATTGAGACAAATAAGAATTTAATCTGCAAACGATTCCATTAGGTTTAATTTGTTAATCTAGCAGATTTATGTAAATATCGTCATAATTAGCGGAGAGAATTTGCAGATCCGGGGTCCTGGGGAAGTATACCGGGGGCCCAACGGTCCAGATCAGGGTGCCGAGAGCACGATCCATGCCCCAGAAGCTAAAAATGTTTAGTTGAAGAAAACTATTTTGCAATTTTAAGATGACAATGTTATTTAATACCGTTACTAGATGTGCGAATTTTTGCGTGGCGGTTGTAAAGGTGGAAGGTCTAGCACCCTGATCGGGGTGTTGAGTGCGAGATCCATGCTAGGAGCAAAAAATGTTTAGTTGAAGAAAACTATTGTGCAGATTTAAGATGACAATGTTATTTAATACTGTTACTAGATGTGCGAATATTTTACGTGGCGGTTGTGAAGGTGGAGGATCTAGCACCCTGATCGGGTTGTCGAGAGCAAGATCCATGCCTGGAGCTAAAAAATGTTTGGTTGAAGAAAACTGTTGTGCAGATTTAAGATGACAATGTTATTTAATACTGTCACCAGATGTGCGAATATTTGCTAATATGGTGTAAGGGTTTACTGTAAGATAAAGGTAAATTAGAATTTAATTAAATTATCCATGCCTGGGGCTAAAAATTGTTTAGTTGAAGAAAACTATTGTGCAGATTTTTGTTACCAGATGTGCGAATTTTTGGCAAGTGTGGTGGTGGTGGTGGTGGATTGGTCCAGATCAGGGTGTCGTGAGCAAGATTCATGCCTGGAGCTAAAAAATGCTTAGTTGAAGAAAACTATTGTAAAATTTTTTCTCCAGATGTGTGAATATTTTGCAAATTTGTGGAGGTGGAGGTGGAGGATGTTGTGAAAAATGCTGCAAATTTGTGGAGGTGGAGGTGGAGGATGTGGAGGTGGAGGTTCCAGCTTGCAGGTTCTCCCTCTACTCACATAATTGGTTACTTTATATTTTTAAAGTCCCATTATCGAAACTTGATAAATTAAAAACCTTTTAAGCTATATTTGCACGTATAGTGAGTTATATTACGTTCAGGCGTTACAATGCCGTTACAATAATCATCTGTGTGTCGTTGTAAACACTTTTGAATTGGCGTCCTTTTACATCAGCGCCATGAACGAGCGCTATACGGAACAGATACCGGGCTATCATTGCGTATCCCTTTCACACTCTTGTAGGATGTTTAAACTTTTTTGGGTGGTGTGCAATTTCAGAATTGTCTTATGTCTAATGAGTAGCATGGATTCTAGCATAGTTTGCTAAGTAATTTCTTGGTCGTTAGTTGGTAAGTGGTTTGCTTTAATTCATTTTTAACACTTCATTTTCCGCACTAACTCTGAAATCGCATAAGATATCTAGTTAATGTTTTCAACATTAACTAGATATCTTATGCGATTTCAGAGTTAGTGCGGAAACCGAAGTGTTAAAATGAATTAAAGCAAACCACTTACCAACTAACGACCAAGAAATTACTTAGCAAACTATGCTAGAATCCATGCTACTCATTAGACATAAGACACTGAAATTCACCTACTATATTCAATCGTTGAGGCCATTAAAACCAACAGCTGTTTCCAGCTGTTGGTTTTAATGGCGCCAACGATGTGAAATTATAAGTACAGGTTCGGTTGTTAATTAAAGATCCGATGATATTGATTGTGAACAACATTCGTAACGAACGACAAATCGGTTTTTCGCTTCTGCTGTTTGGTAAAGTACTTTAAACGCATATCTTTTATTTGGATTAATAAGATAGGAGAAGTTTGTTTCTGGCCGCTAATCTTTTGAGTATGGTTGGAATTATTTCAAAACAATGTTAATACCCGTTTAATACGTCATTTAGATGAAATATTGAATGAATTCATGTACAAAATGAAGTATTAAGCCCATCAGAATTTCATGCAGAGTAGTTTATAAATTGTTATAAAGAATTAGCTTACTATTCCTTGGAAAAAATTTCTTTTGAAAGTAGTATCACCTATTGTGGAATCAGCCACTCTCTGTAATATGCGGCTTCTTTATATGGGAACCGTTGTTATATGTTTGTTCTAGTTAATTGTGCATAAAAGTTTTTACCGTTTCCCTTGTACGTTCATCCATCTTTTTAGGTAGCGACGCCTTACCTCCTCCTCCTTTATATCAGTTATTTAACACGGAAACGACAAACCTTCGACCAATCTTGTGACTTCTGCAAGGGTTATGCACAAATTATACCGTGGCAAAGCTTGTATATTTAGAATAAGGTCATTTGCCACCTGTCACTAAGCTTTATACCTCTGCATTTGATTTTCCAATGATCCAGCCGAAGGTATTACATTGGCAATGAGGCGTTGTTTTTGCATGGAATTTTTGAACTGTCAAACCCTTGCTATTCCAAACAAGGTAGGGACGTGCGTGACAACTTCCACATACGGGAACTATATTTGACGTCTCGTCCAAGTAAGGGCGTATTTTTATGGAAATTGTTCGCCTACCATTTTTCAAGCGGTCTGCGTTAGGAATCGACACCGAAACATTGGGATTAGCCCTCATACCTAAAGCCGTGTGATCTACGGAGTTGCATCTAGGCTTTATTCCATACAAAAGATACATAAAATAGATTGTTATGTGAATCACTGTAGTATAAATAACATTGTAAATCTTTGTTTCAAACGTGGAACACGCCTCTTTAAAATAGGTAAGCTTTATTATTGTCACAGTAGAACTTTTGTTTCAGTATAGCTAGTTATGTTTCAATTGTGTAATCAAAAGAGTTTTATCCATATTTTATAATGAAACATTGTACTTGCATGTGTAGATGCTATTGAATGATCTCTGTTTTATATGAGTCAGTTTACATTTAACTATTCTATTTTATGTCAATTATATCAAAAGTTGTGTGTGTAATATTTTATGTAGAAAAGGATTTTTTATTTCGTAACAAATATATGTTAGTATTTTGAAGAAAGTGTATTCAATTAAGTTTTAAATATTAGTCGCATATTCTAAGAAGAATGTACGATTGGATTTCAATTGAAAATACTATATTTTCGCGTAGTGAGGAACGTGTTTATTTACCAATGTTTTAAAATATCAAATGCCCAAATAAAACAATGTAAATGGCGTAAATATCCCGGAAAAACAATAAATCGCAGAGAATCCAAAACTTAAAATTTCTGGAAAGCAATAAAATAAAACAATCCTGAGGCGATAATAAAAGCAAAAATATCAATAAATTTAAAGATCTCGAACACTTTGAACACATGTAAAATGACCCAGCTATTTCTACAACCAGTACAAACATAGAAACAACAACTAGACTTAACAAGACTGTTCTAGGTGCCTACGCCACAGAGACTTGCTGTTATAGAAACCAGGCGGCTCCGTGGCGTAGTGGTATGTGTCTGACTACTACGCCCTAGGTCCCGGGTTCGAATCCCGACACGGTCCGCTTGAAAAATGTTAGGCGAGCATTTTTCGCAAAAATACACCCTCGTTCGGATGAGAGGTAAAATGGAGGTCCCGTGTGTGAGTGTTGTCACGCACGTTAAAGATCCCTACCTTGCTTGGAACAGCAAGGATTCGGCAAAATTCCAAATTTTCCAGGTAAAAAAAACTCGCTTCCTGGCCAATGTAGTATCTTCGGGTGGAACATTGGAAAATCACATGCAATGTTATAGAAACCAGTCGAATGTTGAGATCGCAGTTCAGCCTTGAATGAAGCTTTGGTGTTGGCACGCGATTGATGAAATTAGAATAGAGAATATCTGAAAATCCTATGTTTAGTAGTGAAAGGGAAATAGGGAATTATTTGTGAATTATAACATAACAACTAGTTAGGATTTCAGTTTTTTAGTAAGTCATCATTGAAGAATACTGTTATACGTGATGTTTCATCAGGACGCACCATTATTTTGCCATCACGAATCCAGTAGTACTTAAACTTATTGAACCAACTGGTTTCTTTCGCTTTTTTATAGAGCACTTTATAGTAAGGTGAGAAGTTCTCATTCATATAAACATTTTCGACTTATAAACTGGTTGATTTTAGGTTGGTAAAAAATACTTTACGATTTTCTCTTTTTGTAGCCTTGAAAAAAAAAGTACTATTATAAGCTTCGACGTTCTATTAAACGAGGTAACCCTGTGGCACCAATCAATGTCACTAGGCGATGATATACCACATCCTACTGCGTTAGCTTTCAAGGCTACCATGGAAACAATGTTTTCACCTTTCTTCTCAGAAATGCCAGCTATTTTAATGTTATTGCGCCTAGAATATTGCTCAAACGTATGTACAGAGTTTTGAAGTTGATTTGCTTGTGACTTTAAGGACACTACCTCTAGCTTTAAAGACTCAACTGGTTGCATTTTATTGAGAAGTTCATCATATTTCCAACTAATGAAGTTTAGAGAAGTTATTGATGATTTCTGATGCGAGTTTATTTCGCTTATTTCAAAAATTTATTTATTAATCGATGTTTCTATTCTATCATACTTTTCAAGTTTTAAGTATTAAATCGAGTTTGTCATCTGTGTCGTTACCAGTAGTATTTAATTTTGTATGTTGTGGTTTATTTTTTAATGTAAAACGGAACAATTGGCGCATTTCCAATTTCGTATAGATTAAGAGTATATCTCTTGTTAAGTTTTTCTCAGAAAAACCTGCTAAAATGTAGCTGATTTTGACGTCACTAGTGAGCACTGTAATTCTCTTGTATTTACAACAATACGTTTTAACACAATTTTTTATGACTAATAACTACTAAGTTGCAGAAGATCAACAAACACAACCACACCTTTTGAAGGTTCGATAAATAAGGTAGGTTTCACACGGGCCCATGTTGCAAAAATACGTGCCAAAAGTATGACATAGTGGATGGAATGAACAATGATCTTGAAACTAGAATATGCACAACTTATAAAAACAAAAGGAAACGTTCAGTGGCCCCAGAGAAGTGGCGCCCACAATACCCGTGAGTAGTAAAAGAGAGGGAATTGGAATTCGTGTTACTATGCGAACAACGTGATGTGCAGAGTACGCTGACATTGGGAAGCAACAAAATAAAGCGAGGCGGTATTCAAAGTGAATTGGCTTATTGCGATAACGGAATTGAGAACCCGATTGCTGAACGACGTGGAATTATAGACATATATTGACATGGCTCAATTTGTCGATTTGGTAGATTATTCAACAACCCCATTGGATCTTTCGTTACCTGCAACAACTTATGTACTAACCTTTGATACAATTCTGAGGAGAAAACCCAGATATACAGAAGAATTGTAAGTCGCGTTATGTTAACAACTTATATTTATTACACGCTGTTTCTCACGAATAGATATTATTATGTTTATTAATTATGGTAGTGGTGATGCGTCAATCTTGTTGAAATAGTAAGGACTGCCAGGTTTTGTGTACGCTTATTTAAGTTGCTATAAGAAAAGACAGCCTAAAGCTTATTGTACCGATTTTAGTACTTAAAATTCTGTTGGTAAAAATTTAAAAAAAATGGAGCGTTTATTTTTAGCAGAACACACTTGACCGATTAAAAATAATAATTATACACTATATCATTACCCAACCCCTTATTCTTTATCAAACCCGTTATTGCTAGTTCCAATTCATTTCTAAGTATAGGATATCCCAAGTCATCCTTTGCAATGTCTGATTCTTGTTCTGGTGCTTCTTTTATCCTGCATGTAAATACCTCTTTGTACTTTTCCTCAATCTATTGTTCGATAGCTTTTCGGCTTTTGCGAGTAATTTCCCATTTTATGACTTTGTATCTCTGTCTCTCTGCCTCGTTTGGTATGTTTGTGTTTTTCGCTTTTCCCTTACCAAATTCAGAATATTCCATTTCACTTTTGATTTTTTTTTGTTCTCCTTTTGTTTATACCCCACAATATATCTTGCCGCAATGTCTGAGATAGATTTAATGTTATTCCATTCTGTTTCTACTTCCTTAGTATCAGTAATTTTCCCGACGTCTATCAAAAATTCGTTTAACTTGTTCTCAAATCTTTTGTGGATGTCTTCATCTTTCAATTCCTCAAATTCAAAATGCCTTTTTCCGTTCCTTCTTCAAATTTTTAAATTGAAGCGCAGTTTTTATAATTACTGTTTTGTGGTCAGTCTTTATATCTGCTTGTAGTAGTTTCTGCAATCTTTTACTTGATTCTTAAACCATTGCTTAAAAACAATGTAATAGGAATACTGAGAAAACTAGTGCCAAGTTTCAAGCTTTAGAAAGAAAATGCTTTAATGATTTTTGAGTGTGTACTGTTATAAGTATGAATGAGTAAACCAGATATAAATAACAATCTGAAAAGACTGACTGTTACATCGCTACACACGACCTAATACAATTATTTATGGTTTAACCAAATTGCTAGTTCTTTATTATACATGTTAGGAGGTAGCATTATTAAACAATTTAGTACAATGCTGCTAGAATTTTAGTAATGGTATATAAGAAAGCTTTCTGGGCTTTACACTAAAAACGCAGGATTGAAGTTACTGAAAAATAGCTTTTTTGTTAAATATACGGTGATTGGACCTTGTGGGATTGAATCTTTTTCAACGCTCTGCTCATGTAACAGCACTTTACTTAATGAAAAGAGTTTTAAACGATTTGATTAAAATTGTGGATTAGGAAACCGTCTTTTTCTGTATTTCTATTTCAAAGCATTGGAGATTCAGTCCCGTCCCTAAAAGTTCCAGGAATGATTACTACGAGTAGTGTATTTAGTTACGAATCAGCACCACATTTCCACCAGCATCCACATTTCCACACACATCTGGACCAAATTTACATGTAAATTCCCATAAGGAGGAAATGAGGAGATTCATCTCCACATTTCCACAAGCATCCACATTTCCACATACGAGATAAACCTATTTTTAAGATTTTTTACCGCTAACATTCTGGACCAAAAAGTTTTCTTCGACTAGCCATTTTTTTATCTTTCGAGATAAACCTACCTTGTTTGGTATCAATTAATATTAGATTTTTCTCAGGTACCCGAATCTTTAAGAATTTTTTAGATTGCATCACCCCCAAGGGAGCTACCCCCATTTTAAGATTTTTTACCTATAGCGACTTTTGAGCGTTCTTATAAATTTTCTTAGTCATGCAATACATCTTGTTAGCTTAGAATTTTATCGCAGAATCTGTAAACAGATTTAA